>OY284469.1:35100455-35261750 GCA_958336335.1 Dilophus febrilis | reverse complement strand
TAATGAGACATCTATTTATTAATATAAAGTAACCCAAAACCATTTTAACCACAAACAACTTTAAAAAATATCAAATTGAAATCAAAGTACAATAACTACATTATTAAAAATTACCACAACGTTTCGTACATTAAAAACATTTCATCATGAAATACTATCTGCATTCGATAAAAATCATTTCATCATGAAAAGTAATATCAACCCAATTAGTCGGAACACATTTCTATTATATCCAGTACATTCAAATATATGACATCTACAAATTAATATTTCATCAAAATTATCACACGCGCAGACGCAATCCGATTATTTAAACAACATATGTGTTAAAACCAACGACACCTATATAAGTTTCTCATCACATAAAACATTTAATTCAAATACATTCATCCAACTATATAAACATAAGAACAAGCACACATAAGAATAAACTAACATACCATATGTAAACAAACAAAAAACAGAATACAAATTTAAAGGGACGACAAAATAAGCTATATACAACTATATATATATATAACATTTAGTATATACGACTTTGTTTATATAAATGTTTACTATATACATAAATACGATAAGATTCAATTACACCAGCTTAAGAACATTGACCAACACAAAATATATATATAACAAGTGCAATAAATTATAATAAATAATATTATATAATAAAAAGTGAAACTACAGCAATTAAATAATAATGATAAAAAAAAAACAAACATAAATAATACATATAGTTTTTATAATTAATAGTGAATGTTTTCCAGATGTTCTATTTAAAAAATATTATGGTATACTTTTAAACATAATTATATTTATATGTTTTAAAAGGAAAAATATATTAAGGTATTTGAAATACGATGATACATGCAGCATGGGTCAAATATAGAGTTAATATCAAGGCATATAGAAATATTATGAGAAAACATTTTAATAAACATATATGCATTAAAAAACATTGTATTACAATATAATAAAAAATAATGAAATTGAATATGATATTATTAATATAATATGTAGAATACCGATCCCACGGATAGAAATAGAAAAATCATAAACATCAACAATTACAAAATAATATAGTTATATATAATAAAAATTTAATTAAAAAAACAAAATCAAATATCCAATTTACGACATACATAATAATATTAATATATATAGCCATATATACATATATCTTATATACAATATCACATATATATATATATGATAATACAACATAATTACATATAGAAGGAAGGTTAAGGAACTTACAATGACCAACTATATACATATAAGTCTAATGACTTAACCTATATGTAAAAACATATGCATATATAGTAATATAACATAATAGATGAAAATGAGAATATATGTATGTATATGAATAGAAAAACATTATCCCATATGCAAATATATATATATAATAATATATGAAATAAATCTCTAAGTTAACTTAAAATTATATAGAGAAAAGGAAAAAAGAAAATATGAAAAATCAAGAAAATGCAATTGAATGGTAATAAGTGGGGAGAAAAAAGTTATAAAAGACGGAACACCACAATCAAAACCTCAATTACTATTCAAATCATCTTGTAATAAATATATTAAATATTGGCCTTGCTTCAAGCTATTGGCATTTTTAATATATCAATTTATTACAAGATTAAAAACCAAGTCCTGGGCACAACTGCCTGACTGATTTAAGTTTTGTATTTGATTAAGTAATTCAATTGATATTTAAAAAACATATATAAATAAAATTAAAGTAAAGTAAAGTAAAGTAAAGTAAAATAAATATTAAATTTGTTTAATATTTTAAATTTTTTATATAAAGAAATAAAAATTAAAACTAAGTAAAAACCATATATATATATATAAACTATACGTATATATATATATATATATATAATCTTAATTTCAAGTTAGAATATTCATAAATATTGATATAAAGGTAAATAAAAAATATTATTATATAAAATTAACGATTTAATAAAGGAATAATTATTTTAAAAATTAACAAATGATAATTATTTTTATTATGTCTAACCCTCGGACCACGACATAATTGGCGCAGCCGGTAGGATGTTATGGTGTCATAACATTGTCATAACATTGTCGAATCAGATAAACGGGATTTTAGTCAAAACGGTAATTATTATATATTTATTTATTATAAAGTTTAATTGCAATTGATTATAATAAAATATATACATTTTCAGATCTTTAATATCGTGGAAACTATACACAAAGCACTTGGTTCAGTTTACATTATTGTGTTGATGAACAAAATTCTGGTAATTTAATTTGCTTGCGAAATGTTCACCGTACGTATTCTAATTTATTTATCAAGTATTTGTGAATTGACAAACAATTGCCGAAATTATAAATCCTTTGAATGATGTAAAATGGTCATACGAAATTTGTACCAATCAACGTGCATCACCACAAATTCTCATAAAATTCGTGGACATTAAATTAGAAAACAATCACAGATTCCCTTTAAATCATGCTTCAAATGAAAATGACCATCCGAAACTTGAACCAACTCAACATGATCGCGTATCACCACACCATCTCATAAAATGTGTGTAGAAGAATTGAATTGAACATCCTTTTCATGATGATACAAATGAAAATAACTATCCGAAATTTGAACCAACTCAATATGAATGTCTTTCACCACACTTTCCCATTAAATGTGGATTGAATTCAACGTCCATTTTATGATGATACAGATAATAATAAACATCCGAAATGTGAAACAGCTCATAAGGAACGTGCATCACCACATATAATCATAAAATTCGGGGACGTGAAATTACAAAACAGCCGAAATCGATTATCCTTTTAATGATGATACAGATGAAAATAACCATCCGAAATTTGCCAACTCCAGATGAGTGTAAATCAGCGCAAATTCTTATAATATGCTTGTACTGGAAATTACATCAGTCGCCGGAATTGAACATCCTATAAAATGAACAATAATACATTTGAAAACTTTAATCAATATTAATTGTCGTAGCTCGAAGGTGTTATAGCAATGCTACAAAACTATAATATGATATCACCAAAATTTAAGCAACACGAAATACGGCGGCAATTTGTTTTAAAACATGAATCCATAATATTCATTAGCGGTAAGTACAAAAAATATTTATATGGTGTATTGCAATATGATCATTAAATTTTCTCTAATCACATCCTTTTTATTTTTATTATACAGATAATATGCAATGGAAATTATTGATTGATGATCGATTAATATGATATTAATCGCTGCAAACAAAATCATCAAGGAAAATATTAAGAGACGGTCATGTTGAAGAATGTTTTCCTCCTTGATTTGGAATCGGTGATCACAACAATCAATTTTTATTCGTTAAAAACACTTTTGTTCTTTTATAACAGACCACCAGTGACTCAAAACACGATTATATTCATATTGGATCCTTAAATCATTTAAAAATTAAGAAATAACAATTAAGTATTCAAAAAAAAAAATTTAATAACTTTAATTAATATTAAAACATACTCGCATATTTTAAAATATTAATTTAAGTAAAAAAGAAAATACAAAATTAAATATTTACAATAAAAATGAATTTTATTTTATTAACAGAATAACTCAATCAATTGTATTTTATTTATATTTTGTTATAAAAAAAAAATCTGATGATTATAGCCCCAAAGATGAATGGAGATCACCTAGAGAGTACAATGATAAAATTCCTAAAAAAAAAATCTGACAAATACAAAAATTTCCAAATAAAATTTATAACGCCATTGAGTATACTAATTTTTTTAAATCAATATTGTAAATGTATAAATTAATTTTGTTTATTTAACTTGGATAAATTATCCTATGAATATACTTTTCAATATTTATATCAACGTGAATTAAATAACATTTATATTGATTTCTATTTAACCTATTGTTATGTTCGTCAGTCGTTCATGATGTGGTACCCGGTTCAAATCTGGTGGCGATCACACATACGAAAGTTTTTTTCCAATAACATTCCAAACAAATAAATTGAAACGACTAGCAGCTGCCCAAAACCAATCGAATAGAAAAAAAAAGAGAAAACTTAAATTTTTGCTTTTTTTTGCTAAATTTAGATCTGAAAAATACAAGAGTTAACTCTTGTAAGTTTTTTTTTCATGTGCTCCTAGGAATCCGAAATTTTACTACCTTGTAGAGCATCAGTGGGACTATCTACTCCAGAAGTATGAGGTCGGTGGATGGACTAGGAGGATCAGAACGTGGCTTGGAAATTCCATTTTTTTGCATTTTCAAACCTCTATAACTTTTTATTTTCTTCTGGAAATTTCATCGGGATCCCAATGAATAGATAGTGAATTTTATTACCTTTCGATTTATATAGATCCCATTTATGTACAACAATTGGTTTGGTCAGGAGGCACGTTCAAAATTTTGGCCATCCCATGTAGACCAATCTTCTGGGATTTAATTAAACAGGAAGGAATTGCTTCATTGCCGATTTCATTACTGCGTTGGAAAGGCAAAGGATTAAGCTTTCTTTTAAAAATATTTTTAGAATTTTCGGATGAAAATTGTGGATTTTCCTTTAACATCGAAAATCAGCTATTTTCGACCAACTTCAAAGGTTGCTTCCGAGGTGATCCCATTGGATAATCATTTCAAGATTTTAGACATTAAAGCTAGAGGAAATACGACGAATTTTTGCTGTGACCCGGTTATATTATCTCAATTAGTTTCGGTACAGTGGTGTCCCAAAGTTGGCTCTGCATAAAAATGTGGGAAAATTTAAATTATCGCTCCTGGTCCAAATCGGATGCGTTTTCCAAAGTGCTAGAACAAAAGTTTCGTCATTCTGTGTCCTTTATCACATACTTGACTGCCATAGTTGTACCTTTAAAAAAACGGAATTTTCAAAATTTTCAAGATTTTTGAAAAAATACATGAACTTTTTTTTTTCGTCTAAACATTTTTTTTCACTCACCATTCGTTAGCTGTTATAATTAGTAGTGTTTCTGCTATGGAAGACTTTTCTTTAACTTCTGTATTTTTTTCAGGATCAAAAATTGTGTGTTTTTACGTTCAATGTTTTTTCATTTGCATCTTTTGTAACGTTTTGACCATTTTTTTTTGGACTTTTGCGTATGATTTTATTAATTTTTACAGTTATTTATAATTTTTGATTGTTGATATTTAAAATTTCAATTTATCTTATCATATATAAAAAAAATGTATCATTATTCAAATAGAAATTCTTTCCTGGATAATATAATTAGTATATTAATTCCTTTTCCACCATACAACGAAAATTTCTTCCAACTCCTGTATTTTTCGCGGGATCAACAATACGTTTGATAGCCGATCGTACGTTCTTACGTTCACCGATCATCTTGGTTTTATTTACATTTGCATCTATTGGAAATGTTTGAAAATTTTTTACCTATACGACGGTATTTCTATGACTCTTTTATCTTTATTGTTACTCCACTACATGAATTATTTTGAAACTTTGATCAGGTAGATGTGTTCCTGCTATTTATCATTGCAGTGATATATATTTATATGTCTTCCAATAACTTATCGAGCATTCGCATTTTCCGCGTAAAAGAAATCTACCAAATACAATTTTTTTATTATATTATTTTAATAAATATATTTATATTTTTAATGATTAAAATTTCAACTTACATTTAAATTACCTCAATCTATAAAGGTTGCTGAATTTTAGCTAAGATCCAATTATCTTTTTTCAACATTGAAAACGAATTCAAAATAAATATTTCGTGCATATCATCGAAATGCATTTATTATTTCAAAACCGCATCTCATCCTCAACTCCTAATAATAATGGTATAAAATTTTTATTTATCGTATTTTGGATGCACTGGCAAAATGAAGAGAGAATTTTTCCAGTAACCTTTGTAAAAAAATAAAGTATTACAAATGTCAAATAAAAATAATATAAAAGTAAAAAAAAAAAATTTACGATTTGATTTGGTTTGAATTTTTTTTTTTGTTTAGTGAATGTTGTGATAGAAAACTAAAACGAAGTGTATCCAAATAATATTATAAATAAATAGAATTAATTTTATTTTTAAATTAATAAATAAACTATTATATATTGCTAAAAAAAATTGCAAACGCAGTGTCGTTTCAATTTGGTAATAAATTAAAATTTCAATAAATTCGATGGCTTTAATATTTGAAAATCGATTATTATTATCAGCTAGATTTGCATTTGGTCAGGTAAATAAAAAAAAAAAAATTTTTCCATCACATTTTCAATTTTTGTTATAGTTTTTTTTTTTTTTTTATTTTATTACATAATATAAAATCGCATTGAGATGAAAATTAACAACAACAACAATGTGTACACAATTTTATTTAATTTTATGTATAATTTATATTTCCAACTTTTATTTGATTAAAAAATTTATTATCAAAGAAAAAACAAAAAAATAATATTTTTTTTCCCTTTTACACGTAAATCCAATAACAAATTCGTTTCAATTGTTCGCTGGTGTGTTGTTGTTTTTTTTTATCTAAATGCGCTTAATATTTTGGCAAATAATCAGAAAATTCATACCTTTTACGAAACAAATTTATGTTATGTTTAATGATAACCGAAAATAATTATTTTAATTTGAATGCAATTCATATATAGTTTCGTGTACGATCATTGCAAACATCAGTTCCGGCCGTTGCCGCCGAACCGGCCCCCGCAGCATCATCATCACCTTCCGATGATGAACCAATTGCTAAACCACCGCGTATGAAAACATTTGAAATTTATCGTTGGAATCCGGAGAAAAATGAAAAACCATATATGCAAAAATATGAGATTAATTTAAATGAATGTTCACCAATGGTTTTGGATGGTTTATTGAAAATAAAAAATCAACTTGATCCAACGTTAACGTTTCGTCGATCATGCCGTGAGGGTATCTGTGGTTCATGTTCAATGAACATCGGCGGTATAAATACATTGGCATGTATCAGTCACATTGATTCGGATTTAAGTAAACCGTTAAAAATCTATCCATTACCGCATATGTATGTTGTACGGGATTTAGTACCGGATATGAATAATTTCTATAAACAATATACATCAATTCAACCGTGGTTACAACGAAAGTAAGTGATTAATTTTGGTATTTTTGCAAAGTAATCAATCAATTTTTTTTTACTTTTTTCCTAATTTAAAATTAGAAATTTATCAATTTATGATGACAAAAATAGAAAAGGCATTTTTTCAGACAAGACTTTTTCCATTCAAATTTAAATTCGTATCTTATCTATTTCGTGTTTTTTTTTTTTACTTTTTTATTATTTGTTCCTATATCATACATGAACTTGTTTCGCTGCGCGTGCTATATAATATAAAATAATGAACACGAAAAAAAAACACGTATCGGTGATTGCGATAGTTGATAAGATGTGCCAAACAAAAATTGCATATGATTGAGATTTTATTATGTTAATGATTAATTAATTTCGCCGATTAATTTTATTATAATGGTATTTATACATATATAGCAGCAAATGAATGATTTATGGTAGTTATACTTCAGATTAAACATTCTACGCTATACGATTCTATTTTGCTACTTCAATTGCTTTCATTTGATTTGTTTTTTAATGTTAATTTGATTTGTTTTTTAATGACATTGAAAAATATTTAAAAGAAATTGTGGTTTAATCAATCAGAAATGTCAATGAAATGAAATCTAGCGCGATATTTAATTTAACTTTTTTTTCCTTTCCATAATGGAAGCTGCCACCTTCCATTCATAAAACGTTTTTAAACGAATCCGATTGATTTTAAAAGTTACATTTCTTTTATTTACTTATTACTATATTGAATCCTAATATGTATATCTAAAATATAATTCGAATATGCATTATTACACAACAAAACAATTTCATATATCGATTGTTATTTGATTATATTTCCCCTTTATAAAGAACATTTCGAATGATATTATTATAATTAATCTTTCTAAAACGTGTTATTATATTTCCATTTTAATACCATTAATTATATATATATATCAAAAAATTTTACATTCACAGATCGACTGAACGCAAAGGTGAAGCACAATATTTACAAGACATTGATGATCGTCAAAAACTGGATGGTTTATATGAATGTATTTTATGTGCATGTTGTTCAACATCATGCCCATCGTATTGGTGGAATGGTGATAAATATTTAGGACCAGCTGTATTAATGCAGGTATAAAAATAAGATCCAATTCTAATAAACATATTAATTCTTATTTTATTCTCTTTAATGATCGATATATTTTTACAATTTGGTTTTTTTTTGTTTATCAAAGGCATATCGTTGGATTATTGATTCACGTGATCAAGCGGCCGAAGAACGTTTAAATAAATTAAAAGATCCATTTAGCGTATATCGTTGTCATACAATTATGAATTGTACAAAAACATGTCCAAAGGTTTGTTGCGCCTCTCATCAATTACAATACATTATTTAAATTGATTAAGTAATCAATATAAAATTAACCAAAAAAAAAACTATTTTATTTAATTAAAATTCACAGGGTCTTAATCCAGGACGTGCTATTGCCGAATTAAAACGTTTATTATCTGGTATGATTCAAAAACCAGAACCAAAAATGGATACGACTGCTTTACATAGTAAATAATTTAGAAAATTAAAAATTAAATAATATTATATGAAATTAATGAAGTATAAAAACGAAAAAAACAATTTACACAATTAAATTAATTGTTATTTTATTTATTACAAATAAAAAAAGAAACGAAGATATTTTTTTTTTTAATTATTGAATTGTACTTCGACCACGAAAATCAGTAGAAATTATAAATTGGAAAATATTCAAAGATGATCAAATTGTAGATTATATATTGTGATTCGGAACAACTACAAATTGGCAAATTATATATGTACTTAAAATTTTTATTATTAATTTGAACTTTATTGAAATTATATATTATTTTATTAATGAAATTATTTTCTGATTGTACAATTTAAAATTAAAATTTGATGTGATTTTTTTCTTCTTTTTTTTGTTAATATGTTGTGAATAAATTATTTGAGTAAATTTAATAAATAATAGATTTTTTTTAATTTAACAATATTCATATTGTATATTTTTTTTTTTTTTGTAGGTTCGACCATAAACCTAATAAGATATGCTAAATCGTTTAATAACTCAATCTTATAATAACGAATGCTATTTAATAGGAAATTTGTTAATTAATATAATTGAAACCTAAATTATTCAATGTAAATTTTCACCGAGTCCTAATGTTATATCGCGTTTTAAACAGTTTCTCGGTTGACGGTTAATAGAATTTTAAAATTTTTGGATATAGTTCTGATCGGAATATCAATTTTAAAATGGTGTATTTACATTTTATATATTCAAATTCAATGCGATCGGTTTAATGAATGCCGATTACGAATTTTATGTCATTTAAAATTAGGAACATTGAAAGAAAACATTCCCTTTAATAAACTATAATATTTTTCGTTCTTATTTTATTAGAAATAGTTAATTAAATGCTAATTAAAATCCTTAGTTTCTAAGACAACACACATATAAAAGACCTTTATTTCCGATCGATTAACAAATGAAAAAGTGTATCACATGCGAGTAAAGTAACGGTTTCGACCATATAACTTCAGACTTAGCGTCCCCGTATATAAAACGTATATAAGTTTAAACACTATAAAACCTGTACTTATTCTTACGAGTACAGTCTAAACATTCAAATAGCTTCAATATTGTATTGAATGAATACATAAATCATTGGAATTATCATTTAACAAAAAGTATTTAAAAATGCACTTACCTGAAAAGCAAACGTTCGCTGAATGTTTTCCTTGTGTCCTATTTGCAGTTCATATAATAATTTTAATACACCTTATATATTTTATTAGATGATTTTTAATATATTTAATAGATTTTTTATTTAATTTCTCTAATAGTTCTGTAATTAATTATTTTAAATACATTTATTTTTTAATCACTTTTTTTAATTTTAACGAAATATATACATACAAATAAACGCACAATAAAATTAAACTGAACAAATAATATTTACAGTTATGTCGGTATATTATAAAAAAAAAACACTGTTATTTTTATGAGCATATGGTTTTTTTTAATGGACATAAAATAAAACTTATAAATGTTTTATTTTTTGTTATGAAATTCACCCAAACAAAATTTTAACATTTCATTTTATACATTTGCCATACCTGCCATTTTCTCTGTTATTTTTGGTATGTGAATTGTGAACTCATCAACAAAATAATCTCAAACCAAGCACAAAGCACAAGGCAAAGGCGCACTCATATAAAAATAATTTATAAAAGAATGAAATGACGTCAACTTTGTTTTTAGTTTTCTTCAGTCACGCAAATGCGGTTCGTGTTCTTCAAATTCGAAAAAAAATGTGAATAAAAAAAATATATATTAACAAACAATTTTCAAGAGCAATATCGATCGTCGTTATATTAAGAAGAAAAAAAGAAAAAAAAGACGCGCTTTTCGTGAAAAATAATTAAAAAAAAAAATTATATTTTATTTTTATCAGTGAATTTATTAAATAAAATAGTTTATTATATCTATAGTTTTGTGTTAAATTAATGGTGAATGATTGATAATAAACAGAAGAATTAAAAAAAAACAAAAAAGTAAAAGGTAATTTATTCAAACAACAACCAATTTTTTTTTTTTTTTTTTGATAAGCAAATAAAAAATAATGTGAAAATGTGTATGTGTGTGTGGGTTAGTGGAAACAACCAACATACGGAATCCACCACCAGGGCGGTAATTGAAGAAATTATGATGATGACCTTTGTGGAGGTTTTTACTTTTTTGGTATTATAATATGATCATGTTCATATGAAAAATAGAAAGCAATTCAAATCAATTGAATGCTATTTATTCTATTGTTGTTGGTGTATGTAGTTTTGTGTGGTAAAAATAAAATTAATATATATTACGTACGCGAAAAGCCGCGGGAGATTACAACAAATAAAATACAAAATAAATCTTTTTTTCTTTTTTATAATACCGTAGTAAATAAAAACAAAATCGTTTAATAAAACTTTTTTTTTTTTTTTGTAATCAATGTTTTTATCAGACAAATCAACGCGTTTGTATTATAATTATATTTTATCTATCCATTTAACAAAAAAAAAACACGCACACACAATTTAATACATCATTAAACTATTAATAAACAATTATCTTATTATTACTCATAAAAAATAAACATAAACTACATTAAAAAAAAAAAATTAAAAATTATTGCATAATTTCATATAATAAAACAAACTAATAAATAAAAATAATAATTCTTTAAAAGCAGCAAAAGGTTTATAATTTATTTTTAACTTTATTTGGCCCCGTTTTTTTTTTTTATTTGGGTATTGTATTGAAGTAGAAAAAAGAAGAAGAAAATTCGTTTTTTATTTGGAAATGAATGAACGTATGCGTACGTATAGAAAAATGTGTGTATGAATTTATTTGTTTATTAAAATTGTGTGAGTTATGATTGTATGTGTTTAGTGCGTGAATAAAGACCATAAACCAAAAAAAAAAAAAAAAAATAGAATTAACATTTTCAAATAAAAACTATATATTCCCAACAATAATAAATAATTGTAGTTTTTTGTTGTTGTTGTTGGTGGATTGTTATTTAAACAACCCGAACTGGATATGATATAAATTAAAATCCTATTTAAGTAACTAATTAAATGTATGTGTAGAAGGTCTTCAATTCAAATATAACTAATGTGTATATAAATAATAAAAAATACAAATTTTCAATAATTATTGTTTGATTTTTGAGTCAGAATTATCAGAAAATTCTATTTTTCTATTATTTATATAAAATTACAAATATTATTATTATTATTATTATATTGTTATAGATATTTTAGCTTATAAGTTACATGGATTTGTATTTAAATATAGTATAATATAATAATTCATTCATTCATTCATTCATATATTAAGTCAGTTATATATTTATAATATGTATATAAATAATTGTGTGTAAACAAAAACCATAAAATTCAAGGTAAATAAGCATATAGTTTTTCATATATGTGTATTTAAATATTTATTTATAACTTTTTTTGGTTAACCCATTTGTAACTTAAGATGCTAAATAAGAATGATATGCGTTTTATTATTTTATTATAAATAATTGCATACTTTAAAGTAGTCAAATTTGTGAGAAATTATCCTACGAAATTTTAAAACATTTATTAATTGCAATCGTAACCTTTTCATCCATCATTCTATTTCTAATATAGTTGAAAAAGTCAAAAGACATTCCCGCCCATAATGAATAAACATTTTTGAAGAAAAAAATAAACGAATGGAACTATCAGATATTTAATTTGAACGATCATGAGTTTTGGAAATAACTACACAGTGCGACAATTAATATTCCGGACTGGTCCTAGGAAATACATTAAAAATACTATTTTTAAAATTTTTTTCTTTATTTATTCAAAATATTCTCCCCCGATTCAATACAACTGTTACATCGATTTAATAATGATTCAAATGCGTGTTCCAGCTAATTTGGGTGGTATTGCCTCGAGTGCGCGTGTAGATGCTGTTTGAATGGTTTCAATATCCTCAAAAAAAAACATCCTTTCAATTTCATTTAAAGTTTTAGGAACAAGGAGAAGTCACATGGTTCTAAATCAGGTGAATAAGGTTGATGATTTAACACACAGACTTGATTTCGAGCCAAAAACTGACTAACAATAAGTGAAGTGTGACTTGGTGCATTATCGTGTAACAAACACTAGGTCGAATACCACGAATCCTGCCCATCAAACGCTTGATAATTTCGATATAATATACGTCACTGACTGTTTGACCAGTTGGAACGAATTTTTTATGGATAATTCCCTTGCTATCGAAAAATGTTACGAGCATTGTATTGATTTTCGATGGAACTTTTCATGTTTTTTAGTTTGTGTTTTAGCCATCCACGAATCGTTTATGCCACTCAAAAACTTATGTTCTTCCTATACAATTATCGCCATTAACTTGCTGCATCGATTTGAACGTTTCTGTTGCAGATTTACCAAGCTTTGCGTTGAATTTAATGACTGCTCTTTGTTCCATGTTAAAATTTCTACTTCAACTAAAGTATTGTTTCACAAGAAATGCCATAACTTTTTTATTTGTCAACCAAATGCAATGAAATTTTTACAGGCAACAGAGAAAACATCAAGCTTCAAAACGCATGTTATAGATCGTCCAGCTGGTTATTGAGATATGGTTTGAGTCCGGATTATTAATTGTCGCACTGTGTATAATAATAGCAGAAATATTATTTATTTACAGCTCAAGATTTACTGAAATCAAGTGAAACGTGGTGTTTTATTTGTATCTGATCGGCATTTCAATATATCGGAAAATGATTTATTAACAATTGTAGAAAATCAAGCACATCCATTCGTATCAAAATCAACCAATATTTTAGATAATTCTTAATCAATAGCAATCTGAAGTATTATTTTAAAAATTAACAATCGAATTGTTATCTTTTAGACATGGATATTGCATTTGTAAAAGACATGAATATTAAATTCATTAATTCTTATATTATAAATATATATGTTATAAATCAGTATTCAGATTAAAAACATTTTTTTCCAGTTTCATGTATTCTATTATTCAAATTCCAAGCGTATTCGATATACATACATACATATAATAAAAGGTGATTCTCTTTTAACTTGTTCAAATGTTATATATATAAATAATTTTTTTGTATTATAGCATCTTAAATTAATATGTAAATATAAATCTTACTTTTGTTTACATTTTACAGTTTTTGTGACTTGTTCTTTTAGCTGCATATGTTTTTAGTTGTTCCTCATATGGAAACCATACAATAATACATTTTCAAACGTTTAATTGTCTATATACGTACATAAATTTTACTTTGTAGAAAGAATATAACAACAAAACTGTATTTTTTTTTGTGATATTTATTTCTTTTAAAAAAATATAAAATGGTAAAGTAAAGTATACAAAAAAATTCATAATCCACAAAAAAACAAAAATAAAACTAATTATGATAAGATTATAATTCTTATTTATATATAGTTTTAGTGATAATTTATATATCACTTTTGTAACATTTAATAATATTCTGTGTTAGATTTTTGTTTGGTATATAATATAAAAATATTCAAAACTTGTATTATAAATATATTAGCATATATGAGAATTAATATGATTTTTATTGTATATTATGCGGAAATGAGGCATAATATATATATATAAAATAAAATAAAATAAAATAGTATGGTTAGCAGCAAATATATATCATTCTAATAAAGAAACATCTGCTTGAAATTTGTCTTTTTGAATGAAATAACATTTTCAGCATTTGAAAACACACCCTTTTATAGTATTTTTTTTGATAATAATCTAAATTTTAATTATTTATTCTCAACAAAAGAACTGCAAGTTTTTTTTATACCCCCAAAATTATAGCATTTAAACAAAAAACATATCAATTATAGTTTATTCTACGTTCTATAAAAGTTTTTGCAATTCTTTCATATCTTTCAAATTATCAGTAAACAATAACTTACATTATAATTATTTGCCTTATCACAAATCTATCAATAATATTTTGTATTGTTTTTTTTATGTATATTGTACATTTGATTAAAATCCTCGAACATAAAGACTATGTTCGAAGATTAAAATTAATAAAAGAAAAAATTCTATGCTCATAAATATTATATGGAAGTTTGAATTTTTATAGTCCCGACAATTTATTCAATGTATTTTTTAAACGTTAAATTGTTTTTTTTTTTCAAATCCAGTTAAAATCAACTGTATGTTGAAAAAAAGAACGAGTTTATTTTAATTATTGAATAAATTAAGAAAACACTTAAAACTACAAAAAAAAAAAAATTAACAAATGTATAAATTTATAGAACGTGACTTTTTTTGGCGGAATCTCATTTTATTTTAATTTTAGTTTTATTGTTATATTATACACATTTGTATTGCTGTTGTTGTTGTTGTTGTTGTGAGTAAAGTTAATTAACGAATTTTTGAATATTTTACATATAATACTTTTTTATATGTATTTATATTTATTTATATTTTTGTTTGGTATATAATATAAAAATATTCAAAACTTTATAAATATTATAAATATTATTATAAATACTATAAATATTATTTTTATGTATTTTTGTGTGCGTGTGTTTATTTAAAAAAAAAAATTTACAAGTCGTTAAAAACGTAAGTTATGTTTGCGTTTTCGAATAACAAAAAATATGTAAAACTTTTGTAATTTTAAAATCATAATATTTTATTTAAGACAAAACAATACATAATTAATATTATTCGATTATTCTACACAACATTAAATCTATATGTAATAAATAATTAGTATCAGTATTTTTTTTTTTTTTTGGAAGGTTACGGTCATTATGTAGAAAATGTCTATGGCTTTGTCTGCTAAGTCAACAAATAACTTAACTCAAATAGAATGTGTCCTGATAATGTTGAGAAGGCTTTTTATTAATAATTGATTATTACAAATAAAATCTCTATAATATAAATAAATAATTGGTTTTTTTAATTAACAACAGGATACAAAAACAGAAATGGAAGCAGAAGCAGCCGCTATTGAAGCACGTCGTCGTTCCCGATCTAATACACCGTTTTTACGATCTAGTTGTGATCATGAAACATGTAACGATACTGGTCATTCACATAATGCACGTAAAAAATCACCGGCAAAAAAATTACCAAATGTTAAGTAAGTTATAAATTTTAAAATACCATTCAAATTCGGTATATAAAATATTTTAAAATAAAAATGAATTTTATTATTATTACTATATAATTATAGAACAATAACAGAAGAAATTGAAGTAACATCACCGGTTGTATCAAGTGTACGTCGTACAACAAGAGTTATCACATCAACTGTAACATCAAGTGGTGATGGTGTTGGTGTTCAAAGCGGTGATGGTGATTATAATTTAAAAAATTCGACAGCTTTAAAAGATGCATCAGGAATAACCGCATCAAAATCATCATCATCTTATAATACAGTCATAACAAAGTCTTCAAAAGAACAACAGAAACAAATTCATAATTTAGAATTCAAAGAGAGTCATCAGAATTACCTAAATGATCTATTTGAATTGAATCAAGGTATCAAAACAAGTACACCAATACAATCAGCCAGTGGTAGTGGCCAAATTCGACAAACATACAGTGAATTAAAACACCAACAACAACAACAGAAACAGCAACAACAATATAACGAACAATCCGAAACATCTAGTGATTATTCAAATGGTAACATTAATGATCATATGGCATATAAAGAATATAAAGAAGCCGGTGAATATTGGAAGTAAATATATCGAAATTACTAATTTATTTTTAAAATGTATATATAACAAAAAAATTCATTCCTTATGTTTATCTATTTTATAGTAAATTTCCAAAAACGGATTATACATATTCAAAATTATCACCGCATCGTCGAGAATTGGCACCGGGCGTTGTAGCAATGCCAAATATGTCACGACAAGGATTACGTCATCATTCGGCACGTGTTGAACAAATGATTGTTAATAATCCCGAAGAGGAAATATTCATACGTAAACGTTATTATCAAACAACAAATTATCAAACCACAACAAATACCAATTATGAAAATTACAACAATAACAATAATAATAATAATAATACAAAACAAACAACCTTTACAAAACAAGATTATTATGATTCACAAGATGAAACAGAAATTAACGATCAAGTTGAAAAATATCGACGTGAATATTTATTACGTGCCAGTCACATACGATCGCAACAATTGAAGTTAAATCAACAATCATTAATTAAACGTTTTTTTACAAAAATAACAACAATATTTTATTATATGACCAATTTATTTACGCGAAATAATTATTCATATACGACCCCATCTTATCAATATGCTAGAATGGAAGAAAAAGGTAAATTTTTAACGCCCACACACACACATATATTTAAATCTAAACATTATTGAACGGTTTATTTGGGAAAAGTCTGTTAGTTAAAAAATTGTATGATTTTTAGACTATAACTCAAAATTCATAAATTTTATTCATATTTTGGTAAACCAATTTCAATTTTGTTTCAATGACGGACTTCAGACAATATCAAGAATTTGGTTATGGCATAGTTCTCTTTATAAATATATTTTAGACTATTTATTGCACTGAGTAGCATTCTTTAAATTTCAATTAAGACTTTATTAACATGAAACGCATTAAAGATTATTACTGTCCTTGAATTATGATTAAATAAATTTTATGTTGTTTTTGTTTGATTGTATTAATTGATTAATTCATTTTATTTTGGTTTAATTCAAATATCTAACCTACGCATTTTATTAATTTACATTGAGACTTTGATTTTATTGAAAAAATTAATTACACTTATAATATTGACTTTTCTAAATAGAATATAATACTCATTAAAACAAAAAAAAAAAAAACATAAACATAAAATAATTTGTAAATATTTTGATTGATTTTTATGTGTTTCTCAGTTCATTTACACATTCTTTGGTTGATTATTATTAACTATTATATGGTATTAATTTTTGTTTAATTTTATTTCAGTGTAAAATCGCAATTTTTGCAATCTTAACTCTATGAATGTTTGCTGAAATAACACCAAATACCAAATACCATACCAAATACCCGTCTCGAATCGAATGATTTAAAAAAAATCTATAAAACAATAAAAACTCACCATGACTTAACTAGTTGTTATTCTATTGCATATAATTAATATTATTTTTATTATTTTTTTTTTTCAGGTTTCTTTCAACGCATATTTTCCTATATATCAAATTCAATTTTATCTGTATTTCGGTACGTTTACCTAACGATTGCATCAATATTATATTGGGATACATGGCTATTACATACGGAGCATTCAAATAATCGTAATAAGAAACGTTTTCTGTTATTACTATTATTATTATTACCACTTTTATTGTTGGGCGGTAAGTCGCATTTTTATTTGTTTTTGTTTTGTATTTAAATACTAATTGATTTTAACATTAATGGATTTTGTTTGTTTTTTTAATTTCAATCCAAACATAACACACATTGTTGTTTCGTTTGTAAATTAACAAAAAAAAAGAAACCATTTATGATATTAAACACAATGATAATTTTTATTTTATTTTTTGTTTACAGGAATTTACTATTATTCTGATAAAACTCCTCCATATCCTAATATAATGCTTGAAAATTATATCAATCCCATTGACATGAATGATTTAAAAATAATTTCGTTAAAATATTTCGATGATTTAAAAGTACTATCGAATGATTACTATTTGTATATGAAAGGAATATCGGAAAATATTGTATTTTATATAAAAAATAAATGGCATGAAAATTGTGTTGCTGATTTAATAGCCAAATGCTAAAATTTTATTGTATTTTCATTTTGCTTTCTTTCTTTTTTTTTTTTTTTTGTTGTATTCTTTTGATTATGTGCCATTTTATTTTTTTTTGTGGAATTTGCATTTCGTAATTTTTTTTTATATTATGTTTAGAAACACATTAATTTTTATTATTTGATCTTTACTGCACAAATAATATAATATTACTTTTTGTACCTTTAATTTTTCTTTTTTTATATTTTATTTTACAATATAATAAGATATTAATTAGATCACAAAATTTTATAATGTGCTCATTATTTATGTGCTCGAACAAAAACGTAAATTAGTAATTAAACTAATAAATATTATGATTTTTTTTTTAATTAACACAACATTTGATTAACACAAAATTTTACTAATAAAAACTTTAGACCTAAGAGTTTTTAGACCCACCCAAAACTTTAAATATATATTAAGAAATTTCAAATTGTTTACTTAATACACACACGCGTTATTGTTATTATTAAACTATTTATACTGCTTTTATCATTAATTAATTTTTATTTATTTTCATTAACAATTCTATATCGAATATATCTATAGATATAAAAAAAATAAAGTTCAAATTTTTTTTTTGTATAAGTAAGAACTCAACAAAAAAGAATATTCTTATCTGAATCAGATCATGTAATATAATAATGAGAAATTAAATTACATATTTTGTGCTTTTTTGGGGCAAATTTTGTGTCTGTGCTTTTAGAATACATTCATTCACTTATTAAATGTATTTTGTTCATAAATTTATCAAATTTTTAGAATGTTCTTAAAAAAAAAAGAAATCAATTCATTCATTCAACATATTAATTATACAACAAAGATTGGTTAAGATCTTAATATCTTAAAACATTTCCAAAATCTTGTGAATAAGACATTCTTTAACGATTAAAAATTGTCTTCCAAAATTAAAAGCTACAATTACAATTACTTTCTATCTAATTTATTTAATGAATGAAATGAAGACGATTCAAAAAAAAAATATATTTAAAAAAAATGTATAGTTATGATACAAAAGAATAGAAAAAAAGCTTATTATTAATATCTAATATTACATTTAAAATTTTCAATTAATTGCAATTTATCGAATAGTCTCACTTACATTTTTTTTAAATTAAATAATACAATAAACAAAACGAACAAAAAAAAAGTACCTTACAATTTACAACATAATTTCTCTCTCAATTTATCTAATAAATATATGTTTTTAGAATAAGTAATAAATATTAAAAAATTAACACACAAAAAAAGCTACTAATAATTTACATTCTTCTTACCTAACAAAATGCTTTATTATTGTTTTTTTTTTACTAATATTTATTTTATTTAGTAATGAAAATAAAAAAAAAAGACAAAAATGTCATTTAATATATTATTAGAATATAATAAAATAATTTAAAATCTATTCTTTTAATACATTCCCCAATTCGTTAAAATTAAATCCATTAATTCAAAAAAAAAATTTCCAAAATTTCATCTGAACCCGATTTAAAAACTAAAAAAAAAAATAAAAATATAAAACAAAATAAAAATATAAACGAAGAATGTGGACAAAATGGATAGAGAGATAGATGATGATGATGATGATGATATATTAATTAGAATATAATAATTTAATTTTATATAAATATTATTATGTTTTTTTTTATTTTTTAATCATAATTTGTTTCGATTGAATTGTCAATATAAATTATATATAATTAAATTTTATTAAAAAAAAATACACAAGACATCCAAAATACACACACACCCAAATAAAAAAATAAATAAAAACAATTTATGAATTAATTAATAATGTATAAAAAATCAATAAATAATGTATTAAAAGATTTGAAATTAAATGAAAAAAAAAATGAATAAATATCGTGTTGTATTATTTATTTTTATTTAGATTTTTAAAAAAAATATATAAGCGCAAATCCTCTATCCTTCTACATTTTTCGTTTTAATTTCATAGTTTTATGATGATTTATGATGCATAAATCAAATAATAAATTTATCATAATTTGAAATTTAATTAATTTTTATTTATTTTGTATTTTTTTTTTTATTTTTTGCATTGGTTTTTTTTTTTATTATGTATTGTACTTTTTTTTATCTTAAAACCATATTTTATACTCCTAAGAATACGCGTTCATTAAAAAAAAACAACAAAATAATTTGTAATTGGAAGGATGGAGGATAAGATTATATAAATATTTTATTATTGTCCCTATATATATATATGAATTGTTTTCATTCCTATTTGTTTGCTATCCACAATTTTAACTAACTGACAATGAGTAACTTATTATTATTATCCTGTTTGTTCTTAGAAAATCAAAAACCTTATTAAAGTTCTTAAAGGGAAAATACAAAATTACATATTTTTTAGATGGATATCGTCGCTCTTGCATGTTTGAGATTTTGTTTGCATCGTCCATCACAAAGAGTTTTTATTTTTATTACAAAAAACGAAATAGGACAAATAGGTCATTGATACTCTTATGCTATGATACCATATACCATGAACCATGAACCATCTTATCCATGAAAAATAATAAAAAATTGCATGAGATAATCTCGCGTCATTGTCTCTTGATTGATAATCAATTGATTATTTGCTGCGTATCGCTTTTTTTGTTTTTTAATATTCATTTTGAATTGAAAATTATATTTTATAAAATATTTTAGCTTGGCATCATGCCGACGAACAACAACGTGATTTAATATATGCAAAATTACCGACATCCGTGGCATCTTCATTAACTACATCCACGTCATTGTCATCGTCGTCCGCTGCGTTACTATTACAAAGCATACCTTTAGCCGCATGGACAACTGTTAAAAGTTATACCAATCAAACAAGCGATTACCTGCTTCGAAATGCAATTTTATTAAATTTATCATTTGATTTTAATTGGTTAAATGCATTGAATCCAAAACATTTATTCAGATTATTTACTAGTCATCAACAACAATATCATACGTATAATTTTAATGAACCTTCACACACGACGACGACAACAACAACAACAACTATCAGGGATTCGCTAAATGATCAACAATATGCTGATTTATTAAATCATATAAATGTCTATATTGAAAAAATTATTTCAGATAAATATCCAATAAATAATGCATTGAAATATCAGCAGCTTGATGAAGATTCAATAAAATTAACACCAAAATTAACGTTTGGTATATTGGAAATTGTAAAAGAGCAAATTTTACTCTATAAATATCAATTAAATGATAATGATATTGATATGATTGCAAATGTTGTCCATGCAAAATTATTAAATTCACCGAGTTTTAAAGAAACAATACACGAATCGATACCATTAAAAATAACACAAACACATATTGAAGAAATATCACGTGTTGTAAAAGAAAATCTAGAGAATCAACAACAACAACAGAGTAAATCTGCACCGCCAGCATCATCGGATATCGATATTAATGAATTAATCTATCAAATATTAAAATCTCCAAAATTATCAGCATTAATTGATGAACGTACCTCAACAATAATTACCTCAACACAAGCGTCACCATCATCTCCGATTACCATTAATAAATTATCAATTGTCGATCAACAATTAATAATAGATAATTTAGTAGATGATATAAATAAAATAAAATTACAATTAACTGAACGATTACAATCACATGGTAATTTAGAGGTGACCTTAAATTTATTGAAACAAGATCAAACGACATTAACTGATCGGATAAATTTAAATGAAAATTCATTTAATGTACGTCTAGAACAATTACTAAATGAAATTGATATAAAAATTAATACTATGAATAAAAAACAATTTGCGGCGATTAACGATCATGTTAAACTAGTATTATTAGATATAATCGGTTATAAGTTAACCGATGGTCAATCATTAAATGATATTGATTTAAAAAATTGGATACGAACGGTATTCGTTGCTAAAGATATGCTTGAAGAACGTCTGATTGAATTAAACGAGAAGATTAATAAAAAATTGGCCGATGAAAAAGATAAAATGGCAGCTATTCTATTTTCGGACATAACCAACAGAATAAAACAAGAGGTTTTAATTATTATTGAACAAAAGGAAAATAATGAAAAGAAAATGAATGTTGTGCATAGTGTACATAATCAAAAGAGTGCGGTACGTGATGGTGATGGTGGTTATAGTGCATCTTTAGATGAATTGACAATAAAACGTATTGTTAGCGAAGCGCTTTCAATTTATGATGCCGATAAAACGGGTATGGTTGATTATGCACTGGAAAGTGCCGGTGGTGAAGTGATTTCAACACGGTAAGTTACTTGTTTTTCTATATATATTTTTAGGATATATGATTGGGATTAGTTTTTTGGGATTCTTATATTCGTATCGAGTGTCTCAAGAGTTTATCAATATTGATGCCATATCAATACAAGAGATTTTGTCTGCTTTTCTAATCAATTATAGGTTTGAGTTGATTTGGTTGGTTTGAGTTTATCATCGTTTTTTTTTCTTCATATTTAGATGTACCGAAAATTATAATACAAATACAGCACAACTGACAATTTTCGGTATCCCATTATGGTATAAAACAAATACACCACGAACGGTAATTTCACCAACGGTAAGTCCCGGTGAATGTTGGGCATTTCAAGGATTTCCCGGATATTTAGTATTGAAATTAAATCATGAAATTTATATAAATGGTTTTACCATTGAACATATACCAAAGCGATTATCACCAAATGGTAAAATTGAATCGGCTCCAAGGCAATTTACAGTTTGGGTAAATAAATATATATATGGATATTTTTAGATAATTCGTCAATACCATAATCGTTTTGTTATATTGGTTTTATTTTTCTTTTTTTTTTTATTCTCATTTATTATAGGGCCTTGAAACAGATAAAGATCAAAATCCAATACAATTTGGTAAATATGAATATAAAGAAAATGGAACAAGTTTACAATTTTTCCATGTACAAAATAATGAAATTGATCGTCCATATCATATTGTTGAATTACGTATTGAATCGAATCATGGCAATGAAAATTATACATGCCTTTATCGATTTCGGGTTCATGGACAAATTACACCACAGAAATAACATAAATAACACCGATTGTCCTGAAGGAATTGTCACAGAGAAAAAAAGAACAACATGATGGTAAAAAAAAAACATTTGTTTCTTTATTTATTTATTTTTTTTTATGGATATTTGGAATATTAAATGTTAGGATTATTGAAAAGTAGCGTACCAATGATACAAAAAAAAAACAAAAAATTAACAAAAATAATGTAAATGTATATCATCATATGATAAAATATGTAAATGTTTTTAAAATTTTGAATGTGATTGTTATAAAAAACATTAAAAAACAAACCTTTATTTAAGTTAGTTAGTTGTACAAACAGATCATAAAATTAAGTCATAAATGTAAATATGGGGTTTCATTAAGGTGTAATGTGTAATAATTTTTATGTGTATTGATGAATGTATGATGACTATTGATTATTGAATGGTTGAATGAGAGTTAATTTTTTATGTTTAATTATATTATATATGGATAATAATAGTACATAAAATTGATGTATTTTTCCCTTATACAATCAAATAATTATACTATAAGAGTTGTATAAGTAAAATATAATTTTTTTTTTAATTTTTAATATATATTCTAAAGTTTAAAGCGCGAATCCTGTTAGATATAAAAAAATTATTATTGCTAATTCATTACGTGTCGGCACGTATCTATAGTAATTGGAATAATAATAACTTTTATTAATCGTATTTTAAAAACGTATTTCTAATTTTGAATTTATCATTATTTTTTAATAAATTTATACAAATGTATGTAAAAAACAAAAAACTTAGTAAATATGAATTAATACATAAAAAATTATTATTATTTGATTTTAATTAAAAAATATAATTTAAATACTTTGAAATTTGTATAAAATTAGTTTTGATTTATTTTCAGATAAATAATTCGATAAAAAGATAATAATAATAAGTTAGAAAACTATCCGAAAGATTGCCGAATAACAATTTTTTTTTGTATAATTTTGTGTCAATTTTATTTAATGCAATCATTAAGAATATTGTTTTATTTCCGTATTCCAAAATATATTTTATCAATTTTCTTTTTCACTTTAGCTCATAAAGTTATTTATTTTAAAATTAGTATTGTTTAGAATTGTTTAGAAAAATGTCTCGATATTCAATTGTAAATTTTTGCCATGAGCAATCTTTAATTTTCCTTTTTTATAAATTATCCCCGAAGGGATATTAATTGCAATTTAACTCAAGAGTCAATCCTATTATAAAATAGGTATAAAAAAAAACAAATAAATACTAATTCAACCTAACACAGAAAATGCAATATATACAATACACTACTTAAAAACTTATACATATACTTAATTTAGTGAGCTCTCTTTATCGAATTTTATAATATGTATGTATATTCCTCGTCCTATAATAAAAGTTATAGTTTATAAAAACGTGTTCAAAATATTTAATTTAAAAATTAAATGTTTAATAAAAAATCGATATAATTTGATTGGTAGAATTGGGTTTAAAAAAAATATCTACTCATATACAAAATTCACATACGAAATTTGCGATTGAATTTCGCTTGCGAAATCGTTTTTATTTTATGTACAAAACTTTCTTTTACTGCCCTTGAATTAAGAATTAATCTGCCCAATCAATCAATACCACATAAAATATACAACATAAAATATTATAATATAATTATATTAAGTTTATTCTATAATATTTTTTTAATTAATTTTTTTAATTTTATATAACCTTTTCAAATTTTATTTTTAAAATAGTTTTTTCTTTTTACTTTATAAAACAGTTGACAAATAATAATAATATAATTAATATATTAGGCGAGTCAATGGTTTTTAATTCACAAGTGCCTTTTTATTTTGTTGATTGATGATTTATTGTAATTAATCTTTATTTTATAATTATCTATAAGCAATTATTATTGTATATATATATTCAATTAATTATTTAGTTAAATTTTAGGTTTTATTATATAGTTATATTTTTCTGATTATCAAATTTTTAAACGCGTTTGGTAAATGTGTTTCTATGAATTATTGCTTATATTTATAATGCTTTTTAATGTTGTCAATGAAATTGTTGTCATATTTTACGGTGAATTTTAAACATTTTAATTGATTATGTTAACGTAACATAACATAAAATTTCTCTGGGAACGGTCTCCTCATACCGAATGAGGAATCTCCCAAATTATAATACCATTTTTAATAATATTCTGTTTTTTTTAAATATTTGTCAATTATGATTAAATTAAACTATAAACGCAATTCATTCTTTAATAAATGCAATGAATTCATTATAAAGCTCTTTTATTATTTTCTAATCTAATAAGGAATTCAAATTGATTTTGATTTTCATAATTCTTACGGTATTTGAAGGTCTTCAAATATTGCTCTAAACACAACTTTATTAATATAACTATAAATATTTTCGATAGAATGTTTAAAAATTTGGATTATTGAAATATTCATAAGATAGTTTTATGGGAAGTTCGTTCTCGTTTTAATTATTTAAGGTGAATTAATTAATTAAGTAAAATAATAATATTCACTTTTTTAATTTATTCTGACTCCATGCAAATGCGACTAACGCAGTCCCAATTTCTTCGTTACGCTCAATAATAAACAATAAATTATTTATTTGCTTTTCAATTCCATATTTGTAGTGAATGTTGTTTTAAAGTAATGTCAATAACAAACAAATATATAAACTGCACATTTTCACTTCATAATATTAATAAAAAAAAAACTCGCCCAAAATATTTTAGATCATCTTTAGATATAAGAATATAGTTTTTTTTTTATATTATTTTAATTTATTTAGAAATCATTCAAAAGCGTATATTTATTTATTATATGAAAATTATTTATAATTATTTTAACCTTTTTTTTTATATTAAATCAATGATTAATTTAAATTAAGTAATTAAGTAAAAATCGTTAACTTTTAATTATAATCTTTTTAAAATATATTTTGGCAAACTAAATTCAATAACATAAAAAATTCTTTTAGTATTAAATTTTTAAATATTTTTTTTTTTAATTTTTATTTTTATTTAATGTTGTGTACCTTATTTATTTTCGGTATTATATAATATTTTAACTAATGATTCTTTTTTTTCCTTTTTATATATGAATAAATAAAATAAAATTTTTAATTTTTTTTAATTAATCAATTAATTTTGTTCAGTATTTAAATTATAATATATATTTAAGATTGTGAAAAATAATTGAAATTTAATGAATTGTGTAAAAATTAATTTAAAAAAACAAAAACAAAACCTATATAAGTACTATATATATATAATTAATTTGTAAAATTAAAATAATTAATATATATTTTATAGAATTTATATTTAAAGTTATAAATAATTGCACATTTTATTTTTTAGTCAGGGTTACCAAATAAACAACTATATTTTAGTATATAGAAAATAATTTGTAAATATTAAAGAAAAAATTTAATAAACAATAACAAAAAACAGAAATAATTAATTTTGTTTATTTATATTTTATT
This sequence comes from Dilophus febrilis, assembly GCA_958336335.1. Taxonomy (NCBI): domain Eukaryota; kingdom Metazoa; phylum Arthropoda; class Insecta; order Diptera; family Bibionidae; genus Dilophus; species Dilophus febrilis. The sequence continues at coordinate 35,234,676 of OY284469.1, read as the reverse complement.
ATTCAAAAAAAAAAAAAAAACAAAAATGATTCTTATATAATTTAAAAAAAAATTCGTATATTTATTTTATGATGATGTTATTGGACTTGTTGAAGTCAATCTAAAATCCCCAAAGAAACATAATTTGTATTTTACTATTATTAAGTATACATTTAAAAGGATTTTGCTATCGCTATAAAAATATTTACCTCATACTTTCGGTTCCCGATCGCGGTAAATATTCTTTTGATGCGGTGGAACTTCTATAAAATGAAAATATTTTATCTATATTTGATATTATATATTTTATATTATTTAAAATTACCTATAATATCGATATTTTTTATCTGCATGTCGTCCAGATCGTACATTACGTGCATCTTGCCAACGTCGAAAACGTTGACGTAATGCCAATTTTACTTCAGAATTTAAAAAACAATATAAAAGTGCTATTGAAAATCCCTATATATAATTAAAATTAAATGTTATTATAATTACAGAATTAACTGTATAAATATTATATATTGGGTGGGTACTGGGTACTTACTTTGGAAAATTGAAATTTGGGAAAAAATGTTTACATTACCTGTGTACTTATTAATAATGCTCTAGCAATTGCAAATATATAACTGCTAACACCTTCTGATGTCGGTCCAATTAATATTATTAAATAGGTTATGCCAAATAATGGAATTAGAACAAGTAAAGCTTTGGATGCTTTACGATATTGACGTGTTTCGGCGGTGTTCGCCGATCGTCTTAATTTTATAATTAATACCTTTTTTTTTTTTTTTGGTTTTAAATAAATTTGAAATTTGATTGAAAAATATTTTTCGTATAACACTAAAAGGATTCACTTAAACATATAGGATTTTTCGAATAAATTATGAAACCCGTTTAATGGTTTAATAATAACATAGCGACTTTACTTTTTTAAGTATAATTTTGGAAAATGTTTAAAAAATTCCTTGTCATTTAACACATCTTTCTTCATTTGACATGAAAAAATATCACATATAATAAAATAATCCAAATATTTCTTACCCACATTATCCGTATCAAGAAAAATAAATTTATAACTAGACATGCACACGATGGACCCTGAAAAATCCAATCAACATATGATTCTATCATCCAAGTACATTCCATTTGAAGCTATATGCAGATTAAAAAAATGTTAATATGTTTAATTATTTTTGATATTATTAAATCTAAATAATAGAGTCAGAATTCGATTATAGTATATTTACCGAATTGATTTGTTCTTCTGAAAATGTTAATAAACTTCTTGGAATTGCCCATACAAAAATAATAATAGCTGGACATCCTGTCAAAAACAAAATAATAAAAAATCAGTATTGTATATCCCTATGTATGTATATATACTATGGTTCATAAAATATAATACGATATTGATTGTAAAAAAAAAACAATATTTTATATAAATCAATAATATAAATACAATATCAATTACCCCATCCAATAAAGGCATACATTTTAAATTTTAAATTTTCTCCAGAGAATGTTTCAACAACCAGCATATAAAGATATAGTCCTTTTTTTTTTTTTTTTTATTTATATATGTGATGATAAAATTTATGATATCATGGGAAACGAATTTCCAATTTGTTGTTGTATGAATAGAATACAGACCACCAGCGTGATGTATTTTTAATTATGTGTATTGTTGTATACAAAAATAGCAAATAAATGATACCGGAAAATGGAAAATAGAAAAAAAAAATAATAATGAATATTTAATTTTAAATATAGTTTATATGTATAGTATAGGTATATATAAAGAAAAATTGCCCGAAAATATTATTGACAGTTCTATATATATATATATATATATATATAGATATAGTATATTTAAAAAAAATTTCCATATATAGTTTAAATATACCTCTGTGAAAAAAATAAAATGTATGTATTATACCTTCAACAAGCATCCAAAAAAAATTTGTCAAACTAAAATATTGAAATAAAATAGCAAGAAATATACATAGAGCTGATCCAGATGTAGATGTAATCTATATGTAAATTTTTGCCAGAATTATTACAAATCAACCCAAAAATAAATATGCAGGACATTTGATTATATATACACACAAGCGGGTGTATAATAAGTTATATATATAGTTGACACATGGATATGAAATTGAAAAAAATTTTATGACATTTTATTAATATATAAATGAATTATTTTTTCTTTTGTTTTCGTTTATTAAATATTTTACATTTTTCTTACCTGAAGACTTAATACTAATATCCATAAAATACCTGATAAAATATAAGTTACAAATAAATTTGCATGTATTGTATTTCGCAAACATCTCAGATCTCTATATATATTAATGATAAAAAAAAGTTTATTATACAAATAAATAGACAAATAAACGTATTAATTAGTTGACAGAATCTATAATTACATTCTATATATATATCCATATATAGAATAAAGAATATATATATATAATAAATTTTTACTTACTTAAAATAAATGAATACAATTAATGCTAAACTTAATGTTACTAAACTTAATATATATCCTGAACCATAAATAAATGTTGGTAATTCAATATCAGGTTCAAATTCAGGTACAAGTGATGGTTCATCCAATAATTGGCATTGATCATAATTTGTATAATTATCCCATGTGCCATCCAAATGACAATATCGTGTGGCATTTTCTATATAAATATAAGTAACGAAAAGAAAAATAACGAATATATATTATAAAATTAAATAGAACCCAAACAATTTCAATTGATCAATAAATAATTTCAAGAACAAATTGTGGATTATTAAGAGTTTAGCCGCGGAGGAGCTGGAAATTTTATTATTTCGAAAGGAAAATGTCTTTAATTATTCTATAAAAAAAAGGCAAAATTTTCCAAATTTGGAATTTTTCTAATTGCATATTCATAGTTTTTCTACAATTTTCATATTCCTTGAATAATTTGAAAATGCAATAAATTTCTGAGATTAGATAGCAGTAAATTTGAAGTATTGTTACAAATGATAAACAGTCGTAAAATTTGTCGTATTTTTTATATACTGTATAAAATTGTTTGTATACCATTTGGTCGTTCATAGTATCGCAAATTTCTTTGACTTTTCACTGAACTCAAGTGGGAAAATCGGCTATATCTTTTTAACCAATTGGGAGATTTTCAAATTTTCTTCTATGAAATATTAAGAATTTATTAAATTTTTAAATTATGCGAAGAAAATTAAAAAAGAAACCCGGATGGTTAAAAAACATAGATAATTTAGAAAAGATGATTTTCCAGAAAATTTAGTTCGGTGCACAACCAAATTTGTTTATATATAAATCAACTCTAATTAGACATGTGTCGTTCAGAATATCCTATATATCCTTTTGGAAATATGGCTAAAAACCTATAGCGTTTAGTATCCCAAGGAATTAAATAATTATTTTTTTTTGTAAAACAAAAAAAGCGAATATATGCAATTCATAAAAATAAATACATTTTTAAAATAGAATTAAAATAATAAAATTAACAATTCATTGTTTTTTAAACGTACGACGTTAACACACAACAATTAAATAAATAAATAAATACAATAAATTATAAATGTTCGTATTATTTATAAAGTAAATATACATATATTATTAATATTTTTAGATTTACATTTAAAAAAAAATTAAAAAGCTAAAATATTATATATTCATATGCACATTTTTACCAAATAAACTGGCGTTGTGTTTTGAATTATTAAAAAGATTTATTATTATTTATTATTTAGTATTTAATTTTTTGTTTTGTAAGGTGACTATAGGAAAATATTATCTTATAATATATATTCTATAAGTAAATATATATATTAAATTAAATTAAATTAAGGTCAACGTGAAGAGCACAGCCGTAAATACGTAAATTAAAAGGTAGATATATATATATATAATGAATGGTATACCGATGGACGAACGGAAAGGAATTAGTTATAAAATTAAATCAAGAAAAAACATTTAAAACTTACTTGTGCTGTCATATTTTAACCCTTGAAATTCTTTAAAACACGGCAATACAGCTAATGTGGCTGGTGGTGTTTGTGGCCAACATAACACTGTATCAAATACAATTGGACATCCTCCAACGATCTCCTGATGTATATATAGTGATGCAATTAAGGGTTTGATAAACAACAATTAATTCAATGTTCATACATTCTTTATTTATTTAGGTATAGAGTGTACAAAAATAAAAAAAATTAAATATATATATATATATATTTTACCTCTAACGAATGGCCGCTAACCAATGCTTGTAAAAGACATTTATATTCAGCACTTTCATTAATCGCTTTTAGCACATCTGGTGCAATTGATATATTTTCATTAGATGAGGACGCCACAATGAATGAATGTATAACAATTTTTAACTTTAATCAATTTTAACACAATATATGGTTTAAAAAAATTATTTTTTATTTATTTTTTTTTTTTTTATTGCATAAGTTTTTTATTATACTCTTTTTTTGTTATTTATAGCTATACAATCGTTCAAATTTAATGAGTTTAATTCAATTCATTTAAAAAATTATCACTTTTTTTTTTGTTTTTTTGTGAATAAAATCAAATAAAATCTAAAATTAATTTTATATTATGTTTTACAAAACACAAAAAAAAAAAGAAATTTTTTTTATGGAACTATACCTTAATTAAACTGTGGGATATGATAATATAAAAGTATATATTCAAAAATAGCCGAATTTTAATTGTAATAATCACATTTAAAATTATCACACATAGCAATACGACATATGTTTTACTTTTTTTAATATATAAATAGACGCGCAAAAATATCTTTGAAAAAAGTCCAAAATAAATTATCTTGTTTTTAATTATATGTTAATTAAACTGTTAAATAAATCTTATACATTTTAATATTTATATTATATTTAAAAAAAAAATCAAGTGAAATAATATATTTGTTAATTATTGTTTTTTCAATCTTTTGTTCATATATAAATTGTAATAATTGTAAATAAAATTTTAATGGTCATAATTCCAGAAGGTATATGGTATATGCGGAGATATATGCTACGGAATCATGTATTTAAGTGATATAAACCCAATGAAAATAATGTAATCATGTAATTTTATTACCATAATAATAATAACATTTTGAATGAAATGAAATTTTCTCAAAGCAAATATACAAAAGAAGTCAAATTAATCCGTTATAGAGTTCATCGATAACTATCTGTGGTGTAAATGTTAAACATGCCAACCTAAAATTCTTACGAAATTTTCGGGTCGTGGGTTGGAATCCTACTGAAGACAAAAAATATGTTTTGTGTTTTCCGTTATTTTTCGAATCTGAATTTTAACACAGAGTTGTATTTTTTGCTTGCGGTTGGTCGTACGGCTAATTACCGACACCGTATAAAAAGGCACAAATTAAGAAACTAACAACAGAAGGCTGTTGTTGGACGCTAAAACCAGATTGTTGGTTGTATAGCGAAAAAAATGTATTTATTTATTAGAGTTCATCGAAATAAACTAAATTAAAAGTATATACCATATATTATATTTTAATAAGAAAACTTTAATAATTTATTTATTTATTACTATATAAAATTATCATTTGAATTTTTTTTGTTATAGTCATTCTGAAAAACCTTTTTATAAATATAACACCAGAATGTGTTAGATGATTCTCACTAGGACATGCCTAAGGTCTAAGCATATCCTTTTCATTAAATATAATCATTGTGAAATAATATAAATTGATATTCTAATTAATGAGTAAACAAAAACTCAAATGAAACCATTTGATGTTTTAGAAATGCCCCAAAAAATAGTGACAAAAACCATTTATAAAACTTTTAATTTTTAATTTTAAGTAATAATTCATTAATCTGCTTAATTCTCCTAGAAATTAAATATTCACAATCACAAATATTAAACCAAGATATTTTTGCACTATTATCATCTATACATATAAATGATATTATTTATGTTGAATTTATCTCAAGCAACTCAAACAATATAATAATAAATATACAAATTTATTGTTTATTGTTTATGGATCCGTCAACCGTCAACAAATTTTAATAAATAAATAACAAAATTTAATAAAAAAAATAATATACAATAGTTAATTGAAAAAAAAAAAGAATCACTTTGAATACGCATATACACACTTCTGATTTTGTTCATTTACTCTTTTTAAAATATAAACTAAATGAAAATATCGTCGTAACACATATGTTCATACCGAGATAACTATATACTGTATAGTAATTAGCAATATACTGATTTTGTTTCAATACATTTTTCACAAATTAATTATAGAATATTCATCAACAAAAAAAAAAAAAAATTAAAAAATAAATATTATATATATATGCATGCACATATGGCGAATAAAATTCTGAATATATATGTATGATGCTCTTTGATCTTATTGGATCAGATAACAAAATAAAATACACTGTGTACAATACAAACTAAGACGACGACGACGACTTGGAGTAAGATAAATCATTTAAAATATATTGTTATAAACTTTAAATAATATTTTTGATCTTAAAGTTATGGAAATAAACAAAAAAAACCATTGAGATTCAAAAATTGTTTCAATTCATATATATTATTTATTGCCAGATAATTTTTTGTAAAAGATCTAAACAAAAATCGGTACAAAAAAAAGAGAAATAGTTACACGGAAATCAATTTTTGTTGTTATGTGAAAGTGAAAAACAATTTTTGACTCTTTGAAGAAAGTGCTAGGAAAACTTAAGTTTTTGAATGTTAAATAAATTTACTAAAATTGATAAATACTTGTAATTCCGTAAAAAATTGAAAAATACTTGCAATTCCGTACCGATTTCTTATTTCCTTAAAATAACTAAATTATTAAAATTAAAAAATGACAACATAAAATTCTAACGAAATTTTGGGGTCGTGGGTTCGAATCGTACTGAATGCATAAAATATATTTTTTATGACTTCGGTTATTTTTCGAATCTAAATTTTAACACAGAGTTGTATTTTCCGCTTGCGGTCGTCGTACGGCTAATTACCGACACCATAAAAGCCACCCATTAAGAAACTAACTACAGAAGGCTGTTGTTGGACGCTAACACCAGATTGTTGGTTGTAAAGCGAAAAATTAATTTTTTTATTAAGTACATTTAAAATAACTCAACGTAAATTCTCAACGGACGGAGTTTCCATTTTGTATAGATAAATATCTTAAATTTCGAATTTTCATAAAGTTTAAAAAATTGTTAAATTTGTATAGTACTAATAAGTTTTTCAAAAGATCGATTTTAATTTTAAAGGTCTAAAATTATTTTTTAACGTTTGTTTAATTAAAAATGAAAAATATACCATAACAAAAGTTAGCATATGGAAAAATTTAAGATGATAATTGTTTAAATCTTTGTTATATTAAAAAAAAAATATACATTTAGTGTATCTATATATAATATATAGTATATATTTACTTTTATACATTGATAATGTTCTATTTTGTTCAGGTATAAACTAACAGCCTTAAAAAATGTAACAAATATTAAAATTACTTTAGTTATTATTATTTTAATAACATAAACATTCATCGATATAAGATTGTGATTATGATAACATATGGATTTGAAATTTAGATAAATTTTTAAATATATAGTCATAAAAACCTTTAAAAAAACCAGGTTTGTGTTCACTATGTACTCCATTTGGAGAGATGCGAATGGTGGATAGATGTAAGAATTTTCTGTTATTCGGATTATCTAAATTACATTTATGATTTACGATTAGATTGATCATATAATATAATGAAATACAATGAAGTAGTATAATATTTCATCAATTTGTTTTTTGGTTCATTATTATTTTTCTGTAATCGTTACTGTAAAGATTTTACCATTTGTATTTTACATTTTTATCGTTACAATAAAAAAATGAATGTCTATATTATATATTGTATAAATATTTTCTTTATACGGTACGTCTTTACACGATGTACGTATAAGTTCATACACATAATATAATAATAATAACATATTTATTTCCTTTTATTGTTTACATGCGGATAAGCTACTTGCGACTATATATAAATGTATAAATGTATGTCTATATTTACAATACACCTTATTTTTCATCTTTAGAGTTTATACTTTATTTATGTATATATATGTGTTTGAAATCTTGAATATCTAAACTAAATGAAAATTGTTATATACAATATAAAAAGAAGAAATATTTTATGCTCATACAAAATTATATATATATATGGATATTTTCTTTCGTGCATGATATTTTGTATGTATAATATTATAAGAACATCTTATTTATTATCATTATTATTATGTTATTATTATCTCATATATTTTAATATATTATATAGGTATATACATAAAAGTGAAGATAAGAAATTATTTTATGGCTCTTACATGGTATTGGTTATATACCTGCGTTTTGTGTGGTTATCAGAAGCAATTTTATTGATAATGAATATAGTATACGTATTGTATATATTACGCTTTTATGGTATTAAAAAATTTTCGTTTTCTCATTTGTAGTTAAACAGGGCGAGATTGTTATATATGTATATTTATTTACTTTCGCATTAACATATATAAGCGGTGTGTTAAAATAATATTATTGCGTACACATAATGTAATACCACATATTTTCATAAAAATTGAAATTTACTGAAAAAAAAAGTTGTGAATGTGCTTGAAATCTGTGTTTTTATGATATCCAATATTATAATAAAATCTATATTTATCTAAAATAATTTTTTATAGAATGCAATATATAGGCAATGTTTTTTTCTATAACGTGATAAACTATGTAAGAAAAGTATGACGTTGTCATAAATTTGGATTCAGGACATAGAATTTTACAGTCTATTTTATTTATTATGTGATCTGTGAAAATGAGCCGCAATGGTCACTATCTCGCGTCCGCATGGGAACAATCTATATAAATCATACTTGCGAATATACTCTAATAATACGAACAGTTTTATCTACCATTGAATCTTTCAAAATAGTTTTAATGAACTGTAAGATTTAACCTTAAGCGCTATTCGTACGTATTCAACCATTCATACGACGTAAAAATTTGGTGAGAATCTGAAGAGATGAGTGTTTTATCAACTATACACACCAACGAGTCATAACACATAACTTATTATTGAATAATATAAAATTCTTATAAATAGTAATTTCAACTGATTTATCTATCTAAATCATATATATTTCAAATTTATTTTTGATGAAAAAAATATTACAGGTCATTAAATACATATGTTAATATATAGTTCATCCATCCATCCATCCACCATATACAATAAGAATATGGGTAATGAATATTCATATATGGCTTTATGCTACAATAATATAACAATATTTTAATAATGCATATAGCTGAAAAGAAATTAACTGAATATTGTTGCAAAAACAGGTAGATATGGGAATTAAATTGTATATTTTATAGAATATTATATCCGATGTATTATGATGAATTAAGTCAATTATTCTATTGGATACGAATAGTGAAAATTATGTAATCACATATAAAGATAATATTATATACCTTTTTCATTAGAATTTGCAGGTTTATTTTTTTACATTTCGAACTATATACATAGCGCACCAAAATTATGCGAAATCCTTTTCTATATAGATGCAAACAATATCAATATCATGCCATATGAATTTTGTCGATTTGCAATTTTAATGAATCAAAATTTTTCAAATTGACCACGAATCCGAAATAAATATCATGTATCAATAATTTTCACATTACATATATCTTCTATAAAATGTTAATTGTCTATATTATTTCATCATCATCATACAGACAAATAGAATAAAGATAGAATTTTGTTATTGTAGCAAAATTATTTATGCATTATTATTGTTTGTATAGAAATATGTATGAATAATATTAATATAAGATATTCTTATAAAACTACGATAAAGATTTATCCATCCATAAATAAATTCGACTCATTGAACATATAAAATAATAAATTCTGCATTCCTTCAACAACAACATTTTAAAGCAATATACGTAGGTATATAAATAGATTTCTGTATGAACTATAATGTTTTAATCAAAATATTATCATATATATAATATGTGTAAGATACGAAATGAAATAGAACTGCATATATAATTATTAATATAGAATAAATTATGTCCAAAATATATGAATGATGCATATATAATTATATATATATTCATTAGAATTTGTATATAAAATATATTCATATAAATAAATGTTTATTATATTATATATATATGGAAATTTGATTTGATTATATTAACATATAATATACAAATTACATACTATATATAATATTTATAATATATTTGCAATATACAAAATTATATATACATTTTAATAAAATATATTTAATAAATATATGGTATATACGCAATGAAAATTGTGTGTGATCTGACACAAAATTATATGATTGTATAAAAAATAAAATCTAAATTTTTAAAATATTTATTTTTGTTTTTGCTATTATATAAAAGTCATACTAAAAGTTTTGAAAGTTGTATTTATTCATAATAAATCATCTCTATTGTAGACGATAATATTTTTATAGAAAATTATTTTTGTATTTTAATGCATATACATATGCCAATAAAATTTGATTGAAGATTTTTAAAAACCATTATTTTTGCACAAATGAAAATATTGACATTAAAAAAATATTATTTTTTTTTAAATAATTTATTGCACTTATAATTTATTGGGTTATAAATTAGCATTTGTATATAATTATTATTATACTATATAAGAAATCGGTCAATTGAACCTATTAAATAGAAGTTAAAAACGTAATTGAATTATGTGTAGAATGATATATATTTGGTAGATATTCTTATAGATCGTCATATCAATACTTTTGAAGACACAATCTGTTGGAATAATAAATACATTTCTAAATCAAACTTCTTAAAAACAACAATCAGTTTTTTAAATATCAAAAATAGTTTTTCAAATCAAAATTAAACAAAAAAAATTTTAATCCCAGATTTCACATGGGTTTTCTTCAAATAAAATAAAGAAAACCTACATACGTAATACAAAAACATTTTAACCATCCAATGTATTACATTTTTTATCTACATTTGGAATCAAATATATACTTATTTTAATGTTATAGTTAATATTTAATAAGTAGGTAAGTATATTTTATTATCTTATTTATTCATATAATATATAAATATAAATTATATAAATATAAAGTAGGGTGTTATTTTTTTCATAAATATTATTATTTGATATACAAAAAAAATCATATAATTCATATTCTGTTGATTTATGTATATATAATGTTCATTACAACATTAGATAAAAGATTTTACTATATATATATAAATAATGTATTAAATCACATTTATTTAAATATATATACATATGGGATATTATAGAATTAACACAAACATATATTAAGTAATAGAAAGTAACAATCAAATAAATAGTAATTTAATGAATTTTATTAATTTGAAAAAAAAAAAAATACTAAAGCTTTCGAAACATTTGGGAAAGATTGGTTAACGAATTTTCAAGATATCGCTATAAAAAATTGTAATATAAAAATCGTATCAAAAACCGCATAATTGTATTTAATTATATGAATCAATCGTCTCAAACGTATATCTCTTTTATGAATAAATCGTCCAATAAATGTATTTTACACCAAGTTTATTTAGAATCCATTATGATAAAAATTTATAAAACTATTCAAAACCAAATTGATCTATAAATTGTAAAGAAATCTCTATCAGAAATCAACAGAAATTTTTCATTTTGTATCATACCCTTCCTCTATATAGATATATAAAAATGTAAAATTATCAACGCGTCATTATACAACTGTCGAATTTCAAATGTCACGTTACTACAACTATAAAAAACAATCTAAAACTAATAATATATCTATATAGGTCCTATCGTTCTATATATACATTAATCTAAATATAAATATAACATTTAAATTTCGTAAAAGTATAAAATATTAAACTTAATAGTAAACATTAATTTATTTTTAACTATATAGTTATATATTATAAAGTAAAAGGTATATATGAAAATGTTTATAATATATTATTATACAAAATTTTGTGTCAATTATTAAAACGCAATATATATAATGAATTTTTCATCTTGGTATAATTTATATGATATAAATACCTCCTCAATAGAGATAGATATACGTATATATAGATGTTTACTGTTTAGTTTATAACAAATAATATATTGTATACTATACATATACTGTTTTAATTATGCAATAAAACGGAAAACAATTAAGCACTTTGTTATAAATATACTATAAATCTATGCATAATGCGAAACCTAATTCTATATATCAATCATAAATCTTTACGTTTTAGTGTGTATACCATATATATATATATATATATACCCCAACAGCCAAATATTACTTAGGTAATAAAATTATGACTGCGATTTTCCAATTTAAGGTACCACAGAAGTGTTTTTTTTATTACAACCTGGGAGCAGCGGAGGAGGATGTGGATTCGGATTCGATTTGTAACCGTGCCGTTTGTTTTATCTTATTTAAATTTTTTTACTGTTTATTAGTGAAGTTTAGACAAAAATAATTAATTATTAAATTGAAAAAATTTATCAAATTCATTTTGTTGATTACTATTATAATTTGTTCTTTGAATGAAGTAAAAACTCTCACATTAATGAATTTCTCTTTACATTAATGAATTTAATTTCATTTTATGTATATAGTATTATAGTTGTTTGTTACTCGGTACTGGCAGAATAATGCATAAAGCTCGCTTCTTTGGCACTACCATAATCTAATCTATTCGAATTCATAAACTGAAGCATAAAACTTATTCAGGCTGTTATGTTATGATTTTATTTGTGAAATGTTTGTATGCAATATTTTGTCAAATAACAGTTTTTGCTGATATTTAATAAAAAGGTGGCTGATTGGGTATATATAAATTGTATCGGTGTGTAAGTATGTTGAAAATAATTTTGTTTATTTAAGAATATATAATTTATCAAGATAAATAGAAATACAGGGATTTGTATAAAATATGTAATACTCTATAGTTTTGTTTTAGTTAATTGTGTTTCATTATTATAAATAAAAAATATAATCAGACTGGGTCTAAAAAATGAAATCTGATTTTTAGATTCAATATTAATTATTTATTTTTATCATTATTTTTCATTATATATCTATGAAAAATGGGACTCAACTCCAAAATTTGTAAAATATTTATTTATATTAAATTTTTCTTTTGGAAAAAAACATGATTTTTGTTTGCTATGTAATTAATTTATTTCTATATGCATTTTCCAACAAAATAACAACGAAAATATTTAGACTAACAAAAGCTATAGAAAAATCCTTATGTATCCTGTGATAACGCACATTTTATATATAGAAAACGCGTAAACTATACTTATATATAGATATACTGTCAATATAAACTATATATATGAATAATTTTATATTTATTATAAAATGTTCAACTGTATATTATTATTATTCTTATTAGTATAATATTTATTTATATACCTTTATTATATGTATATCTATATATCAATGTTTATTAGTCAACAAAATCATTGCATAAAAGTTTTATTTAAGAAGAGTAAATATACAAAATAATGAAAAGTACAATAAAGGAAAGATATTTATATAAAATTTATAACATATGTTTACTTATATATAGAAATTTAAAATGATTTCTATATATAGTAAATAAAACATAAAACATAGAAGTTTTTAATTGTTTGCTTACGTTAAATAACATATAATTTAAATATAGTATATGTACACAAGGTGAATCAAATATATATCAAGTTATATATTCGATAATTAAAAGTATTTTAAATTTTATTTTGTTAGTTTATAGTTAGTTAATGTCAGTTTTTTTTATTCAAATAATTAAAATATATAGAATTCATTTCTGAAGTTCATGCTTTGTAAAATTTATCATTTTCCGTTATCAAAAGAGATTTAAACATATTTTATATATCAGTGTATATAAATGATGATAGTGAATTATATCAGTGTATATATATGATGATAAGTGAATCTAAAGTTTAAGCATTTATTTCTATTTATGTATATATAATAAATATATTTATTTAAAAATCAATGTCTCGTTTCGATAAGATCAACTGCAGAAAATATGACTCTACTTTCTTGAAGAGGTAAAAATTACAATTACATATACCATAGTTTAGGGAATTTAAGTGATTTTCAAATACTACAAATTTTATATAATTAATCATCTGCTGTTTCTACATCTATATTTATCCTATATATATCTATATATATAATAAAGAATCGATTGGGTTTGCCTTTTTTATACAAATAAATTTTTGAAAGATATTTAAAGAAACAAAGATAAATTTAAATTACAAAAATTCAAGACAACACAATATAAAGTTCAGTTGCCAGACGTGATACATTTAAATATTTATGTCTGGTTTTGAACTGATTTTTTTATCTATATATATATATATATATAGATAAATAATGTTTTATCAACCTAAATATAAATGTATATGTAACAGAAGAATATACAAAATGTATAATAATAAATTAAACGGACGAAAATGAGTAAATAATTTAATTTAATTCATTTTTGTGTATTATCGACATTATATGAATAAATGAATATATAGAGAAGAATATTTCAATAAAATGTATATATAAATATAGATTTTATATTAAATGCGCGAATCATATATATTTAAATTGCTATTGCTATTTTATGAAAAATTAAAATATATAAAATATTTTACACCTATATTGCACATAGGAGAAGCTGGCAATTTTTGTTTTTGACATATTACAAAAAGGATGGACTATTTCGAAAAACGTTTAAATCAATTATCAATTTTCTAAAAATTTTAATTTTTCAATCAATTTCTGATATTTCATAGAAGAAAATTTGAAAATCGCCCCATTAGTTCAAAAGATATAGTCACTTCTACAGTATCGCAAATCTCTTTAAATTTTCGTGAACTCCAATGGAAAATGGGTTATATCTTTTGAATCACAAATAGGATGATTTTCTTCTATGAAACATTAAGAGTTGATTAAATTTTTAAATTATGTGAATAAAAATGAATGTTTAAGAAAAACTCGGATTGTAATTAAAAACATATTCAAAAATTCACAATAGTCAAATTCACAATTTCATCGCAAAGAAAATTGCAGTTCAGAATATCTTATCCTCTTCGAAATCTGGCTAACAATTTTCCATCTCCACCTATGATATGCATAGAATCATACAATTCAATTATATCTATACATTGTATATAAATATAATTTATTATTATTTTAATTAAAGCTATTATAACATAACATATATATCTCTATATAGTATAAATATATATTAATGTGAATGCATTTCAAAAAACGATGAAGTGTACATATATTATTCTATAGATATATTTTTAAAATAAATGGGTGTTTTAAGTGTTTTAAGTTTTAAGTGAATTTTATACGCAAATTTCAACACTATTGAAATTCAATTTAAAAACCACAAGTTTGTAAACCAATTTAATGCAAATATTTCCGTACATTTTTATGAAAATTATATTGATTATATTATTGTATACTCTGTGGTGTAAATGATAAAAATGCCAACCTAAAATTCTAACTAAATTTTGGGGTCGTGGGTTCCAATCCTACGGAAGACATAAAATATGTTTTGTCGGTTATTTTTCATATCTTAATTTTAACACAGATTTGTATTTTCCACTTGCGGGTTGGTCGCACGGCTAATTACCGACACCGTAAAAATCACAAATTAAGAAACTAACAACAGAAGGCTGTTGTTGGACGCTAAACCCAGATTGTTGGTTGTAAAGCGTAAAATAAAAAAAAATTATAGCGAAAAATATTTATATCTGTATAAAAATAGTTCTAAAGCGAATATATCTAATTTAGAAAAATTTCCATTATGAAAATCCCCAAAAAAATCATTATAATTTGCGGAATAGATTAATATGTTAATGATAAGGAAAATTGGTTTATAAAAATGTAATCTTCCGTCGAAAAATCTATGATTTAAAAATGAATTTAAAATTAATTCACTCACACTCTATCCCAAAAAAAAACAGCATACAATTTTGTATATAATTTTGATGATATAACAACAAACAATATTATTTTTTTAGTATATAATAATAATATACAAAATATAATTCTCATTTAATATATATATAGAATATAATTTATATATTAAATATCTTAAAAGTAAATATGAAAATTAATCATCTTTACATTTAAATCGTAAATTGTGTCTATATATATATATAAAATATATTTTATCTGAAAAAAAAATAAATGAGTATAAATTTTGGTATATTATAAATATATGTATATTAAATATATTATAATACCACAATCCGGATGATAAATATATAATAAATATTTGTATATATATATTTAAATTATATATGATAAAAGAAACGTTTCTATATCTATATCGATTATATATAAACATATACAATGATGCATAATCTTTAAAAGAAAAATATTGACTTCATTAATTTTTTATATATGTTTATTTAACAAAAATGGAAAAACAACATCTTTATAAAATGGTACATGTAGTGTAACAAAATTAATTCACCAATACTATATATTCATGGCGTATCACCAAGATGTAATTTATTTATTTTACTTTTAATAAATGCAATTTTTCACTTCTATTGTAACAGATGTGTGTGTGTGTGTGTGATTATGCTTTTCAAAAAAAAAAAAACTCTGTTATTAATCATATCATTTGTTGTATATCTATAGGTAAAAATATAAATATTTATTACCACGATTAGTTATTCATCATATTATGGAAAGCTTTCGGAAAATTATATGAAAAATTTTTTTTTACCGCACATAAAATATCCATTATCAATCTGATTTTAATATACAAAATATCATTACATCAATACAAAAGCATACATATAAATGTAATTTTTTTTTAATGAATTTTCCAAATATATTTGGAATTTGGAAAAATGTTAATAATCGAAATTTTCACTGAGGTATGGAATAATTAAAAAAAAAATGGAAATTCTGTACAGCAGAACAAAAATTAACAATTAAAATGTTGACGAAACTATATATAATATATTATGTAAATATTTTATAATAGTATATATACCAAATCAAATGATTAAAATTATTGTCAACATATAAAATTAATGAAATGAATATATACAATATAAAGTTAATTGAGAAAAAATCAATACTGAAATGGTTCTATCATTATACAGAGATACAAGCCATAATATAAAATTTTATTATAATATAAATGGTATAAATATAGGAAATGAAACATGAAAAAGATTTTACATTATTTTATGACATTCACAGACCAGAAACCGTTGTTCAATTTAATTACATTTTTTTTTTTGGACTAAAATAATAATACTTTTTTTTTATTATATTCGCAGTCGACAACAGATGTTATATAAATAAACGCATATGTACGTATGAATATTAGATGGATATATATATATATATATTATATAGAGAAATACACAAAAATAAAAGATAAAAAAAGGAATTTTTTTTAAATAACCTAGTTAAATCATAAACATCTATATAGAATATAACAACATTAGATTTTAATATATACATATATATTTATTGAAAGCAATTTTTTATGATATTTTGATATTTTGATTTTGCCATGAAGATATGAAGATTGAAGATATATTCAGATATGAACTTTATAGATTATACACACCAAATATCTTATATATGTATATATGCGTAAGAACGCAGACTAATAATACAATAAAATTTTAAGATAATACAAAAAAATTCTATTAAAAATCATAAAATTCGTTTAAATAAAAAGCATTTTAGGTATATATACCATACTTATATATATAAATAAATAGGTTAAAACTGAGTGAGTGAAGACATTTCAAGAATATACTTTTTTTAAAAAAAATATATTTGAGGTATATAATTGAATTTTTCATCGGTATATTGCGTATATATACAAATATTTTGTGTTTTTTCTTCGTTTTTTGTTTGTTTCATTTAACGATGTAAAGCGAGCGTGGCTTATAAAAGTAATGGTAATTCACAATGTATAATCTTGTATTTATATTAATAATATTTCACACACAGAAAATACCATAACACATTACATTAAATTTTTAAATGATTTGTGTTGCTTCAGATAGTGTTTCTGTAATTGCACTTAATCACTTTATATAATATATGAATATAAAGATATTTATCTGAGATTTTTAGTATCTCACTGTAAATGTAGGGTTACATTTTTAATTGCATTAATACTTTGTGTAATAATTAACATTACAATTAAAGTAACTAATCTTGTGATTATACAAGATTAGTAAAATCACAGTTGTGATAATAACTGATCTTGTGATTTTTTCCTTAAATTTGTTGATGAACAAATTTAAAAAAATATTAAATACATGTATATTGATTTATCTTTTCTATTCATATATTATATAACGCATATCTATCCACGTGTATCATCATTACTATATATGTTTACGCATCGTTCTGAAAATGCAAAAATTATATGTGATATATCTTTTCGTATATATATAAACAAATAAATATATTAGAGAAATTTAAAGTAAAATTTATATTATCATTATTATTAATATATAATTTTTACTTTCATCTTATTATTTTTATTACTGTATTGCAAATATCTTCTTCTTATTTTTTGTTTACGCTGCGCTGAATTTATATTTAATTAATTATTTCTGATATAAAGTAAAGCCGATGTAAATATAGCTAATATACATTTATTGGAATACCAACATTGATTAAACAAATAATAATATAAGGTATATTATGCTAATAAAATAAAGTTCAACAGAGGTTAAATTTTGGATTGAATTTGTTTATAAACCGAAAAAAATAAATGTATATAAATATTTTATTATTATAAATTACCAAAATATGAATATATATAATTTTATATATAAAAGAGGATATTTTAATTTTTATTAAATTATTAATAAACAGAAGAACAAAAAAATATGTTTGAATATGCAAAATCTAAGATTTTTTTTTAAGAAACACAACTATATTTAAATAAGTATAGAATAGATCAAATTGTTAGACGGTTAAATATATCATAATATACAAATGAATAGGAAATTATCAGTAAATTTTATACACAAAAAAGAGATTTCGCTTTACAACCGACAATCGGTTTTAGCGGCCGACAGCAGCCTTCAGTTGTGTTGGTTTTTTAATTTTTTGCTTTTACAATTTCAATAATAGCATATTTTCCAATGCGGTTAGTTGTATGGCTAAACTAACCGCATTGGAAAATATGTAACTTTGAGTTAAAATCCAGATTCGAAAATAAGAAAAAAATCACAAAACATATTTTATGTCTTCAGCAGAAGTCGAACCAACGACGAAAAAAATTTTGTGTATGAAATTTAAGTTGGCAATTTTATCGATTACATCACAAATGGACACTTTATATATTTCATAACAAAAATGGAATTTTCTTAACAAATATGGATAATTAGGATCATTTAGAAAACTATACCGGCATTTCAATTAAAACTGTGTTTTTAATTCAACCCCAAATTGTTTTGTGTGTACAAAACAAGACAAAAAAATCATTGACTTCTTTTTTTGTCTTTATTTATATATACCTCTGTTCTATATTCCATATAGAAGAAAAATATCTTAAATAAAGATGAATAAATCGATAAATTATAAATTAGTTTTCGATGAATAGATAGCAGATAGATCAAAATAACAAATTTCGAATACGCACGATAATTATACGGAAATTGTTATTAACATTATATACAATTTACTTATATATTCTTATATATACAATAATTTTTTTTAAACATCAAAGGCATTATTGATATATTTTTTCAACACGGAAAATTTTTAAAATAATTTTTCCCTTCATTTGTTGTATAAAGTATCAAATGCGATATACACAATAATAATATAATATTTTAACATAAATTTGTGCTTTTATCTTGTCATCGTGAAAAATACTCATCATATTTTATACATGCTCATTTAGGTACCAAAAATCATTTGTTATAAAGTATATCTATATACCATATATCTAGTTGATTTATTCAATGAAAAATGAAAATGTATGCAGGAAAAAAAAATACATTATGAGAAAACATCAATACGTTTTTTTTTTAATATTAAATGGTTATATAAGAAGTATAAGAAGCGTGAGTTAGAAGCAATCGTTTTGCATTTACATATATATATATATATGGATATGTATTATAACAAAATGTAATGTTATAATAATAATGTGCATAAAATTTCATATAAATATTTATACATGTACCATATATATAAAATATAAAAGGGAGTAAAATGAAAACAGATTACGTATTTTTTTTAACACAACATTTTAAGGTTTATTTCGTTTTTTTTTACTTCCTTTTATATTTTGGCTTTTAGATTTCTATCTTATTTAAATATAAATAAATCTTGCTTGTATATAATGATTAATTTTAATTTATTATTATTTGTTTTTTTTTTTTTCATATCTGTATATGTCTTTCGATGTATGAACTCCTTATTTAATGTACTTTTAGAATTAAATATTTACGGATGCAATTGGTTTTAGCAGCCGACAATAGTCTTCTTCTGTATAATTGTTTTGGTTACATAATTTGTTATTATGCGTTTTTATACGATGTGGGCAATTTGGTGTATGCAACTTTTTTAACCGTATGAAAATAATAGTGTTATCCTGCGATTTGAGAGATCGGATACGTTCTATCAACTACACCTAAGAGTTACTATAATATAAATATATGAATTTGAAATTTAAATAAAAAAACTATATCCTTTTGATGTACAATAAATTATACATCTTGTTCATATATAGTAACGGTGATTATATACACAATACGGATAATGATATCAATAAAATTACTTTAGCTTGACTATATTTTTAATGTGTAAATCTTGATGTTGAATTTGAACACATTCAGAAGTGTTTTAAAATTATATAGGTATACTGATTTATGTACAATATATAGAAATTGATTTTCATGGATTTGTATTAAATTTGAATCGATTCAGTTAACATTATAATATCGTTCATTTGCTTAACACATATGATTATAAAGAAAAAGTCGCCCTATTGATATACACATTACATTATTAGAAAAAAAAATTCATTGAAAAACTTAAATCACTTAAAAAATATGTAATTCTTATATAAAATGATATTTTTCATAAATGAATTTAGTACATTTAATGATTTACATAAAAGATTATGCAAATGAATATATTTAAGCTTACTGAATTTGTCCTATTCCTTAACATTTGTATTTTAACATCATTATATTAACCAAAAAATGTTGAAGTTATTTTTTTTTAAACTTGAATTTGATTTGATTTATGAACAATATATGATTGATGATAGTTGATTGTATAATATATGTTGAATGTTGATGTTGTAGAAAAACATTAGTACATTAGAAACTTTTATATGTTATAGACATAATCCATTTGAAAATTTTCTTGAAATATAAATCATTAAAACCATATTTTTAAAGTTATCACAGACACACACATTCGCAAAAAACACTCTATATCAAACATAAATTATTATATTTAAAATATAAATAAACAATTTCAATTAGAATTTTTATTATCATAAAGTATATATTTTATAATATATGTAATATAATAATTAAAAAAAAACTAAAAAAAAATATCTATAGATATGCAATAAATATCCAAAATAATATCGTATTTTATATTACTATATATATGTTAAAAATTTGATTCTCCTCTTATGAATATTACGGATGTAACTAAAATTTCACACACAAAAAAATGTATTATGTGTAAAGCACTCGGCAAAATTATTATCGAATATATATACTATTGGGAAATATATACCAATACGAGATTCACAAAATGCGATATTATTCAAGTATATTTATTTTTATTTACTTGTTAAAATTGATAAACAAAAACACATATGCTTTATTTATAGATGATATACCATATATGTATATATATATATATTTTGATAGAATATAGCAGTTGAATAAATATACAAAAATATATTATCGAATCATATGTTGTTTAATGAAATTTATAAAGAAGAATTGACATTTAATGAAAAATAATCATAAATATAAACGGTAGTAATAATATATGAACGTGGATTAAATGTGAATTTACCTACATATAAATATGCGAATTTACCATTACATATACATATATAGTTGCTATGTGCTAATCTAAAATATATCGCAGCTGTGGAGCTGATATAGTTTAATCTAAGATTAATAACATATTGTAATTATAATTAGCCTTTATTAGTTGGAAATTCACAATTGATGAATTCATTTTATTAAAAAAAACCGATTATAACTCGCATTATATAAAAACCCCAAAATTATATTCTTACATTTTTAAAGGTATGAAAAACAAATTTGGAATTATCATTAATTTAATTTTCCTTATATTTTATATAATACAATATATTATAAATTATGATTCTCTATATTTTTGTATTATATTATATGGTTGTTTGTGTTAAGGGTGGTTAAGGGTAAAAAAGTTTCACTTAGGAAAAAAAAATAAATGCCATGCATTTCATGCGTTCATCTTAAAACAACATAATAATTTTATATTAAATATATATTTATAAATATATGTATATAAAAACTTTTTATTTTAAGCTTATATACGCACACACATGAAAGTATTAAATATTTTTTTCAGTTGTTTTCCTTAGAGAAATCTAATTTCGTACAAAAATTAGAACTTATATATCGTATTAAATAAAAATTAGTATTGAAAAAAGAAAAAAGGAAAGTTTTTTATAATGTAAAGTTTTTCTTAAATTAAAATTCTAATTTTTCCTTTTTTTTTTTTTTTTTGTAATTCAATTTTAGTTATTTTTTTGTACTTTATAAACACATATATAGATTTTGTAATTGCTTTGAATCTTTATATATATATATATGTTTTTTTGACGATGATGATGATATAATTCTAAACTAATGTTTTGCTGGTTGTACATATATAAGGTGCGGGTGTTGCATATCATATTGTATTATAATATAATTTATGTAGGTTTATTTTATTTAAATCTCATCAACCTTTAATAAAATATTTAAAGTTTTTAAACTTCACATTTTTTCCACCCAATATAAAGGAGGTTAAAAAATTAAATTATATACGAATAAATTGTAATAATTTTTATTTCTTGTTATCAAATTATTTTGAAATTTTATATGATTTTTGTGTGTGTGTGTGCGTTATTTAAAAACTTCAAAGGAAAACTTATTAATTTTTGTGTTATGTATATTCGGAAAATGTAATAAAAAAGACAATTATGTATAGTTACTATAAACATGTATAAAAAAGGTAATATTATACGTATAAAAATATAATGTGTGTGTTCCAAATAAAAAATAATATTTTTATCATATTGTTAATCAATTATTCATATATATTTCATTGCTAAATATAATAATACATATAGAGAGATTTGAAATTTATGTGCGATTTAAATGAAAATAAAAACCATTTCCTAGTAATTTAAAAATAATTTAAAATTAAATATTAATTTGTAGATAAGTCGGATGTAATTTTACGAATTTAACTTTCATATAGCATTTAAGTGCAAATTTTCTCAAATATATTTTAAGAAACACGAGCGTTTAAAGAGTTGGAAATTTTTTTGCAATATTACAAAAACGATATTTCGAAATCAACTTGCACAAAAAGAAATTAATTATTCTACAAAAAAAAAAATTTCGAACCAAATTTTCCGGGAATTTCAATTTTCCAAATTTTTAATTTAAATCGAATTGTCGCCATAGTTTACCGTTTGAAAATTAAATCAATTTCTGAAATTTTATAGAAGACAACTTTGAAAATGGCCCCATTAATAATAAAGAAATTGTCCATTTCACAAATTTAGGAAAATTTGTCCCCTTTTAGATGTACTCTATGAAATGTTTCTACAATTTGATCGTTCACTTTTACAGCGTTCACTTTTACGGTATCGCAAATTTCTTTGAATTTCTTCACTGAACTCGAATGGAAAATCAGGTAACAAAATAGGAAGATTTTCAAAATTTCTTCTATGAAATATTAACAATTAATTGAACTTTTAAATTATGTAAAGAAAACTACTAAAGTTTAAGAAAAACCAGGGTACTAGAAAATTTAGAAAAATCGATTTTCCGGTTAATTTATAGTTTGATGCGTGATCATTTTTATTTTTTATAAATCAGCTAATTAGATCTGTGCCGTTCAAAATATCTCATTTTCTTAGAAATATATGGATAACAATTTCCCAATTTCCCATAATAAAAAGTTTGAAAAATTAAGTCAAAATGGATTTAGACCGTGCCCGATATATAATTTTGATTAATTATAATTAATGATCGCGATGATTCTAGTATAACGTTTAAGAAATTATTCACAAAAAATTTATGTTAAATACCGCATATTATTTCAATGAAAAAAATATTTCGCATCAATCAATCATTATAACGATATGGTTTTCTGGTATTCTCTGTATATAATAAAATATAACTATGTACACACATTTTATGGGGGAAAACAATGGAAAATCTATATATAAAATATACATATATATTCAGAATTTCCACACACTTTTCCCATATAAAGGTATTTCGAAAATTCATTTATTCTCCTTCCATATATGTAAACAATATAATATCAGTGTTTCTCAAACAAATACTCATACATAATATGAATTCAGCGTGATATATACAAAACGTATACACTCTATACATTGAGGAAATATTATCCCCCTTTTTATGTTACAATTACAACATATAATCAGTGGAAATCTCTCAAATATATTGCAAATATTTTCTCATGTAACATTTTCGCCCTAAAAATATTCTTCATTCACAGAAACAATTTTTGTTAAATCAGAAATTTATATAATATTTATTATATATCCTTTGAAAATTCTATATACATTTTAGTTTTTCGCGAACTTCAAACGGTTATATACGTATACATAAATATTTGATTACATTTAATTTTACTTATATATATCTTTAACACAGTGAGTGAAATTTGATTTATATATGAAATTAAATAAAAATAATTCCCATTTATATGTTAATTTATACAAAGCATAACTGCATATCATTTTTTTTTGTGTAATTTGATAATATATATATCAATTGAATTTTTATTAATAATAATAATAATATTTGTAATATATATATATATACCATTTTATTAGTAAGTGTTTTTCATAATATATAGTTATTATTATATTAGATAATTTTACACAATATAATTTAAGTGTTAAAATATGTGTTAGAAAAAATTTATTCTATATTATATATGATTAAATATATAAGTCCATTCATATATATGTTTTTTGTGTGTTTTGTGCAATAATTTAAATTAAAAAAAAATTGTTTAAATATAAAATTAATTATATGTCAATTCATTTATTTATGTGTTGAATCAAAAAAAAAAATTAATAATAAAAATTCTTTAAAATCATATATTCTTATAAAAAAACTCTATGTCTATATATGTATGTTTAAAAAAAACTATATGTATTATAGAATATAAACACCTCAATGTACCATTGATATAGGTTTGACATCAAATTAATATCATTATTATATATATCATTTTGTACAACGCATATATAAATATCATATATGATAATATATATAATATTATATGTAATATAATATAGATTTGTGTATAGATTTTCATTTCTTTTTGGGTATACAATAAATATTAATGAAATGAAGTCTACTTATATCTGTATATAAATATATATAGGTGTACAAATAATGCAATACATTTTTTTTTTAGGATGATATATAAAACAATATGTTGACAACATTTTTTGTCATTTAACACGAGTAAACAAATATATAAAAAAAAACACAAAAGGGTAATCAATTTATATATATACCTACACCTGTATTTATTAAAAATATATTAATATTCGATCTATATATATGCATATATATATATATATATATATCTGTATCGACCTACGTTGAAAAAGTTTACTAATTCTATTAGAAATTATTTTTTGCCAAACCTTTATTAATGACATAATTTTTTTTTTATTTGATAATTTATACTTTTCGTATATATACGCAAAGAATTTTTTTTAAAAAAGATATACGAGCTTTTACCTTCAAAACTAATTATATATACAGATTTCTATTGACGATATTGCAATTAAAAAAAATAAATAAGAGTGTTTTTTTAAAGATTCATTTTTTGTTGTTTCCATCAAAAGAATTGACAGAAACTGAAAGTATCAATAAAATGCAATATATATATAGTTTTATTTGGTAAAAATCTATGGTCATTGAATTTCTATAATGAAATAGGTTCTTATACTTTTTAAATCATTTAAATATATATAATATAACATACCTATATCAAACAAATAAAATGTATATTGAAAAGTGAAAACCTTTTTCTGTTATTTATTTTGAAATGGATTATATTTTTTAAGTTAAATCATACTTTATACGTTTATATACATATCAAAATATATGAATAAATAAAACCGATCATATATAAATACTTATTTATTATTTATGTAACAATTTAATACCTTGTGTTGTTATTGAGGTACCTGCGAGTTGTTATATAAATATACATAATATCGCATGTATATTTAAAATGTATATACTGTTTTAGTTTTTTTTTTCTTATACAAAAATCAAAGTATATGTTTATTTTACTTCAGGTGGATTATAATTTTTTTTATTTTTGTAAGTAAGTATATATACATTTTTGTTTGTTTTTTTTTTCTCTATATATATACTTTATATCAAACAGATTAAATTTAAGAAAAGATGAAAATCTTATGATTAAAACGTGAATGAAATATATAAATTCCGTGGCTCTCAACTGGAAAAACGTATATATATGGTATATTTATAAGAAAAGGTAGATATGTATATTTAGTTAATGTTTAAAAAGTAATAATAACAAGTAGTAAAAAAAATGGTTTGTAATCTTAATATATTATATTGGGTATATAATAAATATTTCTTTTACTTTATATAATACCTATAAAATGTATATATATACATTCTTGTACAATAT
Source organism: Dilophus febrilis (assembly GCA_958336335.1). Classification (NCBI taxonomy): domain Eukaryota; kingdom Metazoa; phylum Arthropoda; class Insecta; order Diptera; family Bibionidae; genus Dilophus; species Dilophus febrilis. The sequence goes on along the minus strand of OY284469.1, from coordinate 35,207,553 downwards.
TTATAAAAATAATTTATTAATTAATATTTCAAAATGTTAATACATTTTTTTCATTTATTTATATGCATTTATATACAATACAAGCAGTATATTGTTATAATTATATATAGCCCTGTAGATATATACCATTATTGTAATAATTATTATATAGCTCTGCATATAAACTTATATAGCAAAACATAAAAAAAAAATCGTTGATGTTAGAAAACTCTATATAATAACTAATATACATATATATAAACTTATATATGCTTTATAATTTAAGTGTAATATATACCTATATATTACCACATTATATGTACTTTAACTTGATGATGAATGTATAATATTTTTCATATAAAAAAAACTTGAAATATACATAAAATGTATATATGTATATTACAAGTTACACATTTCTTGGAAATTTTTGCTTTTCACAAAAATATGCGAGTGTTACTATTATATAAAGTATTTTTAATTATAATTCTTCATAAAAATTAAGAATATTCATGCGATATTCATATTATAGATAACAAAAAAAAATATATTTCTAGAGATTAAAATTGAAACGAAAATTGATATATGTTGGGTTAAAAATTTTTTAATCTCAACTCAATTAATCTTAAAAATTCCTTTCTGTAATACAAAATTAGAACAAAAAAAATTTTATTAATACATTTGCTGTTTTGCGGTTTTTTCTTTTTTATAATTTCTATACATTCATTCACCCAAGCGATATGAAACGAATGTTTAATATATAATATAAAAACAATTTCAATGATTTTTTTTTCTTACATGTATACAAATGAAAAAATTTTCTAAAAGTGAAGATAAATAATTAAAGGAAAACGATGGAAATTTATTTAATATACAGTCAATTTTATAAGGTTTCGATGATTTTTTAAATCATTTTAAGAAATACAAATTCTTTTCTATTGAAATTTATTCATTGTCATTGTCAGTATAAAATGTTGATTGTTATAAATATGGGACACTCATAAAGTTTAAAAAAAAATTCTATCGCATTTTCTATACCATCATTTATATATTATCTAATGCCAATGATTTTTTTTTTAAATCAAACTTCTATAACACATAAAAAAAAATGATTTAAACCCTTGTTATGATTAAGAAAAACTTATATATCTATATAATTCAAAAAGAATTATAAGAAGTAAACAAAAAAAAAAGAATTATTATAAAAAATGTAAGCTCGAAACATTACTTAACATCGCCGTTTTTCGTTTTTGTATTGTTAAGTACAAACACTTTATCTTTATAACTATATATATATATATATAATTATATATATTAAAAAAACTATATATATATAATTATATATATTAGAAAAATTACTTTAAATTTTGTAACCAGTTAAAGGAGATGAACGAATAGATGGTCAACAGAAAGGAAGTATTATTTTTATTTATACTTAAATCGCAGAAGCTGATATTTCTTTTCCCCAAATGTCTTTCTTTATTAATAAATATCATATATTAATAATGATAAATGTATTCATATATACATATTTTTGTACGAAGTTCATAAATAATTTTTTTTTTTTTGGAAATGTTAGTTCTTATAGTAATTATACATTTAGCATTATATAAGCAATCGTATATAAAAGTAAACGTATATATCAGATTATATACATATATTATATGACATCCATATACATATATATATATATATTATATATATATATATATAATGCATAAAATATAAAAGTCATATAAGATTTTATGTTATATAAAAACTAATCTAGCGATCAAATATTAAATAATAAAAAAACTTTTCCTTCATTCAATTTTTTTTTTATATTTTTTTTTGTAGTCATTACAAGTTTTCAAAATTTAATGGTTGTTAATTAGAATAACATAGTATTTTCATTGTTGATACTTATATAAATAAATAATTTTTTTTTATTTATACAGTTGATGAAAAGTATTGACAAACTTGCATTTATTTATTTTTGATAATATAAAAAAAAAAAAGTTATACAAAAATATGTTTTCAACAATAGATTGCGATATATATATATATATATATATGTTATATACGCACACATATCAAATTTTATACAAAATATTTTATTTCCATTTGTTAAAACTTTTACATTATTTATAAATAGATATAATTTCCTATATATAAAGACGTTAATATTTACTATATAGATATATAGAAATATAAAAAGACAATTTCAAAGTATCTTTATGATTAAAAATATTTTACTTTTTAAACTTTTCATATAGTGTATAATATATTGTATTATAACATTCTGAACAGTAGAATTTTCTATGTTGAAAAATGTATCTGAACTGAAGGTTTATATATGTATATGTAATATAAGATGTTGTGATAATATCATATTGAAAACCATTTTTTATTTCCTTGTCCGCCTTTATATAAAACATCGATAAAAATATAACTCACTCAGCAATAGAAAATTCATATATATATTTACCTAGTGTCACGTTCACACGGGTACGACAAGTTAAAGACAAGAGCTAAAATTGAGTGGTAAATTATCTAGACAGGATTTCAAGTGCTTACCAGATTTTTCATTCATGATAGTTATGAAAAAAATAAATTAATTTTTCGCTATACAACCAACAATCTGGTTTTAGCGTCCAACAACATCCTTCTGTTGTTAGTTTCTTAATTTGTGTCTTTTACGGTGTCGGTAATTAGCCGTACGACCAACCGCAAACGGAAAATACAACTCTGTGTTAAAATTCAGATTCGTTAGAATGAGTCATGAATCATGATAGTTATAGACAATCTTTTTTTTTGTTGATATAATTGATATAATCTATCATAAGGTCGCCTGTGCTTACCGCCACTATATACAAGATATTGATGCGAACGATCAAGGCTCCGTTTACTATAGGTTCTGAAAATGAATTAGACATTTGAAATAATATAAAAATTTTGTTTTAAATAAAATTATACAAAAACAAAAATTTACGGGCAGAGTATTTATAAAAAAGGAAATTATGAGAGATACGGATAAAAAAACGAACTGATCAATTATAGATTTACCAAAAAACTTGGTTTCTTTTCTATAAAATATGTTAAATCATAAAATTAACAATAAGTCAGCTCTATTGCGGTAAATATTTTATCCAAACGCATAATATTATTATGAAATATTAAAAAGGCGAGTTATTATGAAGTATTATACTTCATTCCTTCTCAAATATTAAATAAAACAAAATAAATTTTAGACGTAATATTCAGTAATATGAGCTGAGACATTCAGTATATATATATATATGTTTCAGAAAACCACAAAACTATTTATATTTATATATAGAATGGTCAATCCAAATGAAATGAATTGAAAAAACGAATAAATAAAATAAAAACATTTAGATTCCAAAAAAATATAATAAAAAGAACGAAACATTTTTTATTATCTTTATCACTATTTGATATAGTGCCTATATAAATTGCGTATATCTATGTATAGAAAATCCATAAACATCTTTTCGGTATAAAATTTGTTTTCAATTTCAAATGTATATATGCGTTATTCAAACAATTTAATATCAATCAAAATTAGATCATATAAATATATGTAAAAAAAACGTATTTAATTTTACATCATTGATTTCATTTTAATTGGTAAATGGACACCGTATCTATATATATATATATATTATATATTATATACCCTTATCGATTGTTTTGTATATATAGTATGGTATATAATAAGGCATGATATATATATAAAAAAAAAACAAATCTAAAATTAAAAAACAAAACTTTTACAATAAAAGTATATGAATATATAAATTTAATGTATATCAATCTATATCAATATATATTATATGTATATTATTTTAAAAAATATATATTTTCATCAATAGGCTTGTATTTTATTACGATTTTATATATGTATGTGGTAGAGGGTAGAAAAGGATTTTTATTTTTCCATTTAACTTAATATGACGAGGATATGCTATATATATATATATATATATATATATATTGTTGTTGTTGAAAATTTACGTTATTTTATAAATATAAATAAACAACTTGAAAATGGGTGTTTTTTATTCATATATATATACAAGTTGTTTGTAATAATATTGGCAAAAATTATACGTGTACCAATAATTATAATTGATCAAAGAGATATCAAACAGTAAAATAAAAAAATGTACATGTATGTAAATTTAAATAAATATATATAACGATATATTTAAATTAAAATATTTTGTTTTAGAAACATTTTAAAGTAGATAGATAATCAGTTCAAAAGAACGAAAATGTTATATATTTTAATATGTTACAAAATAAAAAGTAAATTACTCTTAAAGTTTCCTTTTTTTTTTTTTAATATATATCTTTATATTATGTTTGTGTATATATACATTAAAATTGTTATATAGTATATAGAAAATATAATGAAATGGTAATGTTACATTATATTATGAATACAGAATAAATGTATATATACCGCATATATGAATATATAGGCTCTGTTTTTTTTTATTTTTTGAAATACTATAGTAATATTTTATTTTTTATAATGGACAAATTTTTTTTTCAAAGGTCTTTGGTATAGAGATTTGTGTCAAGTCGTTTTTTTTTTTTTTTTGAACATGTTTTAAGTGATTTTATGTGTTTATATTATTATTTTTTATATTGTACGTAACTTTTTTAGTGTGAAAAATTAATTTAAACAAAAGAAAAAAAAATACTATTATATATACCAGAGAGAAATTGTAATTAAAATCTTGATGAATCAAACAGAATAAAAAATTTAAAAACACAATACTTTTATTCAATTTTTAGATTTAAATGTATATATATGATTTTTTTTTGGCTCTAAACATTTGTTGGTATTTCATACATATATATAGTGATAAATTGATAAATCGAGCTCCATCTCTATATATCATTCAAATTTCCAGAACAATGGTATATTATTCAAATTCCATTAAATAAAAACAAATTTTAGTAGAAAAAATATAGTGTATGTTGAATGTTAAACAAAAATTTTTAAAAAGGGTTACATTTCTTTTGCATTACTTTGAAATTAAATATTTTCGGGAAAAATAAAAAATTAATTGTTTAAATTTGTGTATATAATAGAATACATTTTTGGTTATTATCATTTTAAGAACTATATTCTTGTACGATTATAGTGACAGTTTTTAAAGTAGACCAATTCTTGATACATATATAGAGGTGGAAATTTGTTTGTAAAATAACCTATAAAGTTGTACATTACATTGTACAAATTCCATTGAATCATTGGATCATAGACGATCATTAGCTTCATTATGCACATTTTATAGGTATTACTACCATGAATGCTCTAATGAAATTTTAAAGCTAATTCCTGAACCAATTTACTTTTCTTATAAACAAGAAATTCACAAAGACTAATTCATATTCTGCATCTATAATGCTGAAATTTTTTCATCGATGTTCTACAACGGTGTTGTGAAGTCCCATACAATTTGTTATTGTAATAACAACAAATTGTATGGGACTTCACCACACCGTTGTAGAACATCGATGAAAAAATTTCAGCATAATGCTTAGTTTTGTTGCGCACAAACAGATTTGGAAATTAATTTTTCCCAAGAACATCAAGATTATGGAATAGTCTCTCTGAACTAGTATTTCCCACTATTTTTGATTATCATTCATTTAAATTAAACATTTCATCTTATCTAAAAACTAATCCACCTAAAGTGCAACTTGGACAATTGTTTGAAAACAAATGAGTGATTTTTTTTCTTAGTTCGTTGTAGAGTAATTTTTTTTTATCTAATATGTATGCTTTATTTTCCAAATTTCATAAATTAATCCACATATTATAATAGATTTACCAACCAAAATCACTTAAATGTGTTTAATGCATCTAAGGTTCATCACCTGATTAAGTGATTTCGTTACGGGATCAAGGGAATAGAATTCCGAGGTTTTACGCGCGCTAAACCGATTCTGCCGTAGTAACGAACAAATAAAAAAAAAAAACGGATTTTATAATAAAAAAATTTCATATATCTTATATGATATCTAAGAACTCCATACATAAACGAATTATTTATAATCGAGTTAATTCTTCTTTACTATTAATAATCGCTTAGAATAATATTAACGTATCCTAAAACATATACTTGATATAGTTGAAACCAATAAGGCAAGCGAAGGAATTGGATTTTTATGCATACACTTGACAAATAAAGAAAAATTACCTTCATTATTTAGAAACCATACCATAATATTATTGCAAATAGGTATATATGCAAACATGAAAAATAGACTTGTAAAACAACAAAATGAATTGCGGAAATATCCGATACAGAAGAAATTAATATAATAAGACACCCGTAAGGATTTTTTAACATCATTTTATTATAATTGGTGCTGCAGGTAATGATTGATTAACATATAAATTACAAATTATAATGTTTGTTGTGATTTATTTTAATGCCTATTTTTAATTAAATAAGTATATATAATATTGGTATATCATAAAAATGTTAACGTTACCATATAATTATATATCAAAGTATTATATATCATTATATAATTTATAGCTATAAACACACGGTAATATTATTACAAACTTTATGTATAAAGTGATTTTAAAAAAATGGTAAAATATATATTTAATATATTATTATATATATATACACCCTTTTAATATTTAAATTGAGTCAATTGAAATTGTTATTAAAATATTAAATGATATATACATATATAAATAATATATCATCATGCATGCGGAAATACTATTTATGTATATTCTTTATACATATATATATTATCTATAGATATATAAATAATAACGCTTGATATTTATTCAAGTTATTTCACTTATATTATATAATATTTTAATTAACATTCTTTTAAGATAAATTGTACACATAAAATTTAATGAAGATTGAATATATTATAATATTTTAAATATATATATATACGATACAGTAAAGAACGACTTGAATATCATGTTGTGTATTTTATGAATTTGCAATCGCATGTACTTGACACTAAATTAAACGATGTCGAACGACGAAACGATGACACTAAATTAAACGATGTATAATGTAATGGTAAAAGTTATATGCTTTTTGAAATTGTAAAATTTTTCTATATTAATGAAAATTTTCTATATTAATGAAAATTTTATATACCACAAATGCACATAAGGAAATGTTTGTTGATATTATTATTGTCGTCGCCAGTGTATATTATTTGTAATACAATTTATTTACATTGAATTTTATATGAATTATATATAATATATGTATATTATATATCTATATAGAAAAAAGTAGATTTTGTGTATAGCGAATTGTCTTGTTAAAGCTTACATTTGCATATATTTATATATATACAAGAAGCTATTTATTTGCATTTGTGCTATGTGAATTTGTATATATTTTGACGAAAAACAACGATATATATATAAATACGATGTTACATTTGTAATTTTTTGATAAACTTTTTCAATGTGTATACTTAAAATTTAAATTATTTTTTTATCTTTAAGTTTGTAATTTTTACATTGAGAATAAAAATCTCATGTATATATAATATAATAATAATAATATATTCATTAATTTACATAAATCATTTAACTAAGATTTTATTTTTTCTTGAACCCATATAATTAATTAAGGTAAATTTTGGTAAACATTAAATAAGCAATTATATAGTATAGTGAGTGCTCTATATGAAAAATAACCAACCACATAAAATTGAGGATGCCACACAAATTAAAATTCGGATTTTCATTTATTTTTTTTTTTATTGCACATAATAAACTGATGTAAATTGTATAGTAAAATTTTCTATTTACGCAGGCAGTTACTGAATATTATAAATATTATTAACTTGTTGAAATTGGAGATTAACGACCACACAAAATGCAAAATCCCATCTATTCGTCTATATAAATAATAATAGTTCATTATAGTGAAGTATTATTAAGTTTTTGTTTTCTGTATAATACAAACTTTTATATAATTATTTCGTTTTTCATTGAAAATATTGGATCAGATAAAGTGCAATGGACGTATTCATATCATATGTGTTTTACCAGTCACAAATCTACCACATCTAATGCACTTCATGCATCATAATTTAATAATATATATATAGTTGAATTTTTCCATCTCGATGAACTCCCACCCGCATTTATATCTCACAAATATAAATATATAATATATACAATAGAAAAAGCTCTTTTAATAATCATTTAATTATAACAGCTCTATATATACATGAGATTTTATAACAAAATACCAATTCTTTTATATACTGTATATATATATTTTAATATATATGCATATTTTAAAAATTTAATTTAGCATATATAAATATATATTATATAAATTTAACTCACATAACTTTTACAATTTTAATTATTAAAGTGTACTCGTTTGTTATTTTGTTTATATGCAAATTGAGTATTATTTATATATAATTAAAAAAAAAAGGAGTATATTTTATTGTTGAAAATAGTAATTATAAAGTGAAATCATTAATTATTTTAATGTTTTATATACCTATTATATATAGTATTACATATTTTATAATTTATAAAGCATATATATTGAAGTAAACTATATCACTATATTATATAAAAATGCAAAATGCAACTTATATAGAATATTTATTAAATGAAAAGCAACAGAAAAACCTTATATCATATTACATATATACAAAATTAACAGCTTCATATATACTATATACGTTTATATACGACGAAGTAAATAAAGTTTTACAACAAAATCGATTCTATGGCATTCTATCTATATCTATTATATTTACGGCAGATGGTTATAGAAAAATGCACATATATTTTATTATATGTATATAATTGGAAACAATGCACATATATACGACGAGTATATATTTATAATAATTATTTTTATCTTTATAGATGTGTCCATATGAGATATATATAAAAAAATGTTATTCAGGATTGTAAATATTGTGATATCAATTGTAAAAAAAAATGCATTAAACAAAATAGATATATACTCGTATAATTCTATTCTTGTTAGTAATTAAACTTATATATATATTATGTGATATTTAATTAAAAATATTTATGTATGAGAAGCGGTTGAGAAAAGTAATATATATAATATATACTATATAGTGATAACAATTTTGTGGTAAAATGAATTTATTTGTTGAATGCTTGAGAAAGGATTAAATATTTTTAAAGGTATTTTTAATTAACTTCATATGTGTTCATTTTGTCATACTTATTATTATTATTATTATTCTATAACGTTTATTTATTCGAATCCTATTCAAGAGATAAAATATGTTTTGTGTGTTTCGGTTAATTTCGAATCTGAACTTTAACTCATAGTTGCATATTTTCCCATGCCGTACGGTTAATTACCGAAACCATAAAAGAAACAAATTAAGAAACCAACAACAGAAAGTTGTTTTCGGGGACGCTAAACACGATTGTCGGTTGAAAAACAAAAAAAAAAAAAATTTTTTTATAAATAAACCGAAAATTTTAACAATCTTATACGCAAATTCATATAAAAAAATGTTTAAAAAAAATGATAAGCCGATAAAAATTATCGAATTTTCTATTTAAAAATATCATGATATCATAATAATGCAAATATATTTTTGGCAGCATTTTATTTTATCGATCCATTAATAATCATATAACTATAAGAGTTCAGCATTAAAAATAAAGATAAAAAATTAGATAAATTCAATAAATATTTTATTCATAAAAATAATTAACTAATTTATACGATACGCATGGATATGCACTTACAAATAACTCTATATACATAAAATGTGTAATGTATATAGTATCTATTGATACATAATGATATGTGTTTATACTAACAAACTGTTTTTATACATAAACATCAAACCTCAATAACTAATTATATATAGAGTATATAAATCATATATTTATTAATAAAGTAAACCTCTTTATTTATGTTTTAAAGGATCATATATTTTATAAAAAAAATATTGATATATACGAAATTACGAACATATATTTAAAGTATAAAACATCCTTTATAAAAATTTTCTGTTAAATCATTAGTCAATTTTTCTATATTTTAATTTTATAAATATGTCTGAAATTCTAAGGATTCTAAAGATTTACTGTGTGTTATCAAAAATAAAAATGTAACAAAAAAAGGTGAAACTCTATAAATCGATAAAATGCACGACTGTATATTTTGATATAACAAACAGCACCTTTGTGTAACAATAATACGTTTGAAATATCCCGATACATATTTATTTATACATAAACGTTTTTGTACATACATATATCGATTTAAAAGCTTATAATATGCGGTAATATATATACTCCTAAACAATGCTATTTAATCTTGTAAACCACATATACGCATAAATGTTTATTTTTATCATTTAAAAGCCCACATCATGTTTTATATGTACCTCTACTATATTAAAATATATAGTATATTTAGTAGCAATGCATTATCATTTCTATATACCTCTATATATTTATGTAATAAATACATTATAATTAGCTATTTTCATATTGTTTTATATACATATATTTAGTTATTTAAGTATATATTTTTGGGATAATAAAAGATAGAACAAAATTTAAGTTTATACATATATTGACAAAAAATATTTTATATGTATTAATATAGATAAATGAATTTCCTAAATAGTTTGGAAACTTTTAAATCTTGGTATTATTTATCGTTTGATTATTGTTTCCATACGTGTATATAATGTGCGGTGTTTTGATAAATACCTGACGATGGCTTATTTTTATATTTACTTTATATATTATTTCGGTTTATTACAGGCCCTTATATATAATAATATTGTTTTAAATCTTTTTTTTATATACCAACTGTATAGAGATAACGTTAATTGTAAAAATTTCATTTACATATATTATTTTCTGATGATATTATCGTTTTTGTAACTATATATATTTATACTCTATATTAGTTTTCACCACATAGTATATTACGTATTTAAATCGTAATGGCAAAAATTAATACAATATGTATATATATTTATATCCATATATAGTTTTATAAACATATTATCAGATATAGATATATATCTATATATAAAGTTATAGTATAAATGAGGTAAATGTTTAGATAAACATACATTAATATACTTTCAAATATATTACATAAATAATAATATACATATGAAATATTCATAATGTGTTTTTTTTTATATATGATAATATAAAAAAAAATTCCTTTTAAATATTATATTATACAACAAAAATTGAAAAGTTTAATAATGTTTTGTTGAAATATTTAGATGATAATAATATATTTTTTAACTTTGTTTTTCCATTTTTGCATAAAAACAAATGAAAAGTTTATAAATAGATATGTATTTTGAAATTTATGTTTTTATATATTATATGAACATCATGCATACATATATGATAATAATAATAATATGTAGTTATATACCATTACTTTATATATACTTACAGATATAGATACTAGACACTATATATTTCCAAATATTCTGTTATTTTTAATAATTTATTTTAAGAAGTTTATATATACAGAAAGAAACCTTTTGAGAATTATACCGCACACACATTATCATTGGTACATAATATACGCAATTTTGTTATGCAATAAATATATACGCAATACAATCAAAATAACCCTTACCGTTGTTATCGAGATAAAATAGTATTGTATACGGTGATAAAGGTGGTAAAAGGTAGATATCATTTTTAATACTTTTGTGCAGATAAAACTATTACGTATACGAATTTTGGCAATGCCATAGTCAAATATCGTATGATCTATTGAAAAAAAAAATTACTTTTATCTTAATTTAATATCTTACAATTGTGAAAAATGATAAAGCTTATTTTAGTTAGAGTTGCTTAAAAATTGTTATAAGTCTATTAACTTTCTTTCACACCAAAATCTAAAACTTAAAACTGAAAGCCTATATAAGTATTACAGAAAACACAGACACATTTCTAGAACTTTGCAACCAGTTAGACGTGGTTTAAATATATTTCTGATATAGAAAGGATCTAAAAGATTAAAATAATATTCTCAGATAGAATTTTAAAATAGAATCATTACGAAAATTATCGCGATTTGGTAAAAATAATTATTGCTTTCAAACGAATTTTCCATAAAATTAAATCTCTAAAAAGTATAACTCAGTGTTTGATTTATTACGGTATTCATTCAACTATATCTCTATGAATTGTTTGTGTTATGGGCTATCATAAATTAAAGTTATCAAATTAATATCACCATTATAAATGGAGCGTATATATTTTTCTAATAATCAGTATTTTATTAATAATTTTTTTTGCCAAAATATACGAATTAAATAAATAATTTTTATCATTTTCTAAAATACGTTAAAAACGTTTTTTATCTACGATTAATTTTGCGATTTCAAAAAATAAAATCCAATGGATTCGTAAAGCGGACAGTGGGATATTAAAAAAACACAATACTGATTTTAAAACCAATAATTGCATTATGATTTGAATTCGAAGAATATAAATTGATCCTCCGGTTATGCATTTACTACATATGCACCATATAATATAATATAAAAAATATAATTAAAAAATATATTAAATCCATTCATATATTGTCTATAATTCAATTTAAAGAATAGATTTATATTATAAAATGCGACGATATCATAGACGGTTAACCCTGTTTCCAGGCAGGAGGATAGGATAATCTGAACGACACATGTCTAATTAGTAGATTTATAAAAAAAAGTTTAGTCATACAGCGTTCGTGATTTATAGCCGATTTTCCAATCGGGTTCAGCGAAAATTCAAAGAAATTAGCTATACTATAAAAGTGAAAGTTCAAAAGGGTATACAAACATTTCATAGATTTCATCAAAAATGGGAAAAATTTTACCAACACTTTTTAGAAAATTGACTATATATCTTTAGAAATAACGAAATAGAGCGATTTTCAAATTTTATTCTAAAAAATTTCAGAAATTGATTGAATTTTCAAATTTTTAGAGGAAAACAAAAATTGTAGAAAAACTATTAGAAAAATTCCGAATTTGAATTTTCCGGAAAATTTTATTTGAAAGCAATTTTGTTTGTAGAATAATTAATTTGTTTTTAGGAATCTAGGTTTCGAAATATCCTATATCGTTTTGGTAATATGGTAAAAACATTTCCAGCTCCGCCAGTGGACGAGATATTAATATATAATCATCATGCATATATTATAATAAAATCAATTATTACATAAAATAACATAAATATGCAATTTATATATATGTATAATGTAAATCGTAAATGATATACCCCAGTTATAATAAATAAAACAATATAAAATTTATTTTGATTGCTTGCATTCAAATTAAATGGTAAATTGAAAATGAATGTATTTTATATAGATTTTAAATAAATGATATAAATAATCAATGTATACCTATATATCGAAAAAGATTTAACTATATATCTATATGGTTTGATAGTACATTATATGTATACAGAATGTTATTGATATTTCTATATGCAAATGAATAAATATGTCAATATCATTATATGTATATATTTGATGTTATATTCAAAAACAATTTAATATAAAATGAAACATCATGACTAAACGCTAAATGTCCTGTTTATAGAAATATATATATATATTAAATTATGTCACCTTTACAACTTTACTAATGAATATATAATTATATATATATATAACAAAATGTTAATGAAATTATATGCATATAAATTACACCCTAAAGCTAAATATTTTTTATAGTAATGAATATAGATAAAGGAAGACCGCATATTATTAGTACACAGTTTAAATAATCACTATAATAATATTATGTATACATTTACATATAAGGTTATCTCGTTTGTAAATTAATATGTTTGATTAAGCTGATGGTACGCACGTATAATGCTTTGTAAATATAGGGGTTGATCTATATATATATTCTATAAAACAATAGGTAAACAGTTTTTTACCATGATCATTAACAGCAAAAATTATGTAGTGTTAGAAGTATATTAATATTCACACATTCACATGTTTAAAAAAACTTAAAAGTCTTATTATGTGTAAAATAAATGTACTTATCATGATTATTTGTGTTTTACATTTTACTAAACACTTAATTTTAACACTGAAAACGATTATTATGGTGTTTTAAAATAAATATTTATTTACAAATTAACAAATATTTCGACTCGAGTAAAACCCAGTCGTATATATACAATTGACTTTATATCTATAGATATACCTTTAATTTAATCCTATATATAAATGTAATAAGTAAAATATTAGTCACAAATTTTATTTATTCATCTACATACATACATATATGGTTTATATTATTATTATATCTATATATATACAGATAAATATATAGAGAAATTTATTTCATAAACCTTTTCTATACACGAAACCTTTACCTTTCCTTTTCCTGAATAAATTTTACAAATAGTTATACATGTATTTTTTGATTATAATATACAAAATTTTATTTACATATATGCATGTTCTTCTTATAATTTTCATTTGTAACAACTATGTATACAACTATATTTATGTATTTGATTATTTCATTTTCATATCATATACTATAAAATATGTATTATATTGTCACTTTACATATAAAGTAATATTTAGAGATGTATGTATGTATATGAAACTTATTTATATATTCTATGTGTAAATATTTATGTTTACATATTTACCTATACACTAGGTATATATATGGTCTACGTTATATAGTAAATATGAAATATATTTGACTTAACATTTTGTCAAAATGAACGTATAAGGTAACGTATTTTGTACATTTTTTATATTATTTTTAAAATATTATAATATTATACAATGAATATTTAAATTTTTTAAATTTATGCCAACATTTCATGAACATTGAATTGAATTCAAAATTTAAAAAATGTTTCTTATACTTTTTCTTTATTTTATAATAAAATTATATTATAACAGTAGAATCGATTTGAAAATAATCGACAGAGAACCAATTCATCAAAATGTTGCTGAAATTCTTAATTTCAGTTCAATATAGGAATTTTAATGTAAGTGGCCTAAGATGTCCATAAAAAAAACCCTCCCATGATTGGCTGTTACTATAAAATGATTTATTCATTTTTATCAGTAAAATGCATATTTTATTCTTAAACCAAAATATCATAAAAGAGTTGTATAAATCAATCAAATTTTAAGAAGTTATACACTTTCAATTTCAAGTAAACATACAATAATGGACATTTTTTGCGTTATTACAAAAAGGATAGGATATTTCGAAAGACAGATGCCTAAATTGATTATTGATTATTGAATTGATTATTCTACAAAAAAAGAAAAATTAAGTTTCCAGAATTAATTTTAAAGCCATAATTTTTCTTCTATTTTCATTTTGCAATTTCTTTGAATAATTTGAAAATTCAATCAATTTCTGATATTGCACAGAAGGAAATTTGAAAATCGTAAAGATATAGTCAATTTTCCAAAAAGTGTTCGTAAAATTTGTTCCATTTTTGATATATCCTATACTGTATAAAATGTTTGTAACATTTGGTCGTTCGCTTTAACAATATTGAAATTTTCTATGGTTTTTCACTGAACTCGAATGGGAAATCGTCCATATCTTTTGAAACAATATAATTTTGAAATTTTCTTCTATAAAATATTAATAATTTATATTGAATATTTAAATTACGCAAAGAAAAACAAAATTTTAAGAAAAATCCGGATTGTAATTAAAAAAATAGGAAATTTATAAAAGTCGATTTTCCCGAAAATGTAGTTTTTTTGCATATCACCTAATTCGACATGTGTCGTTTAGAACACTATATCCTCTTGCAAATCTGGCTAACAATTTCCCAGTTCCGTTTATGTAATAAACGTTACGTAATCACTATAGATTACATCCCGTCGATCGAATAAATCTGTATGCCCATTTTTCAATAAAATGAATCTCATTTTCAGTTGATTTTATTTATTTCTATTAACCACGCAGCAGCAACGTTTCTTTTTTAAATATACCAAATATATTTCACAAAATATAAAAGCGCACGAAACACAAACGAAAAATATTTTTAATAAATTTTCTTATAAATTAAATTATATATGATTTAAATTTCATTATAAATTTTGATTACATAAAATTATATATATATTATCCTTTTCTTTATTATTTTATATAAATTTCAATGTTATTATATTTATTATATCACACAATTATATTAATATATAATAATATAATATGTGGTAAAAAATTATGGTTAGTATAGAATTTCTATATCTTCTATAATAATTTTTAACTTAATTTTCATATTCCATATATTTATTGTATATAAAAAGAAAATGGTACAACATATTATTTTAGAAAATATACGTTTGTTATTTTTATGATATACCTCACTTCACCATATATATATTTATATATAGCATATGTTGATTATCTAACAAATAAGTGTATTGGGGTTATATGTTTACAGAATATACATATTTATACACTTATTTTAGTATACATATATATAAATATATATATATATATATATTTCAAAGGATTTACTTTAACACACTAATGGTAAAGGATTTTGTAAGAGGTTTAAGTATTTTAATGCATATAGATATAATATTGCTATACATATTGCAATGCATAACATATACAAATTACAAATAGGCTTTATATATATATTTATAGTTAAGTTAATGTTTCTAAGCGATTATTATATTTATATCTTTCATTTACAATCTACAACATATATATAAATGTATTAAAATACATGAGCTGTGTACGATGTATATATAAAATAGATTTTAATCAAAAATTTTCCATTATACTATATTCAGAGTTATTTTATATATATATAAAACAAGATACACAAGTTATTTATATGTAATCTTTATATATATTTTTGAACAATTTTTATTTTTTTTTAAATATGTGCTCATTATTACATATATATACGATTTTTTTAATCATATATATAAAAATATAATTTTTTTTTTTTTTATAAAAAATCACTTTTGTTCTTACATTATTCATATATATATACAATATCCTTTTTCGTTTATCTGTATAATATAAGTTCATTTGATGTATATATAAATGGATGATGTAAATATTTTACATAAAGTTCTTAAAAAAAATACGGAATATTTCTATAATATACGATTATATATATATAAAATATATTTCTATCATTATCGCATTGTGATGTTCGTGACATTGGTTATGACATTCAAGAGAAATATAATGTACAGATAAATTTTGTATCATCAAATATATACCATATATGATATATATACATTCTCAAATGTTTTATATGTTATTACATATATTTATATATATACTATTTATAAGCATCAACAAAATTTTTTTTATAGTATATATACGAAAAGCTATTAGGAAAGTTTAAAAAAAAAAATTTTCAATTTTGATATTTTCATATTTCAATAAAATTAAACATTGGAATACATTTTTTCCATTTTGAAAATGCTTTCATTCGTTAAAAGAGGTTAAAGAAGAATATGTGGTCTGAACTAACTGAACTAAATTTTCTGGAAAATCGACTTTTCTAAAAAAAAAAGTTTTTTCAATTTTTTTAATTACAACCCTGGGTTTTTCTTAAATTTTTGTTTTTATATCGCATAATTTAAATATTCAATAAATTCTAAATATTTCTTAGAAGTAAATTTGAAAATCGCCTCATTGATTCAAAAGATATAGCCGATATTCCATTCGATGTCAGTGAAAATTCAAAGAAATTGGTTATACTGTAAAAGTGAACGATCAAATGGTACAAACATTTTATCCAGTAAGGTATATCAAAAATGGGACAAATTACGGACACATTTTGAAATATTAACTATATATCTTTTAAACGAATTAGGAGATTTTCAAATTTCCTTTCATGAAGTATCGGAAATTTATAACATATAATTTTCATTGTAAACTAATTATTATAGTAATTTTATTAATTATTTATAGCAGAATTTTGGAGAAATGTAATATGATTTTATTTAATAATCCGATGGAAATTGTATAAGGAACAAATAAAAGTATAAAAGCAACTATTTTCATCTATCCATTTCATAATGAATAATGGATTTGAATTACACAAAGTTTTCTGATAATTTTAACTCAAAATATATTGATATATTAATTCCAAAATGTGATTTGCTAGAGGATAACATATTATTGAGATATCATATGTAGTATTATACCTATAATTATTTATTTAGTAAATTATTTATTTTTTTAATTCATTTTGGAATTCCATATTTTATAGATTTTTAATAAATTACATATAAAGGTTTATATATTATTTATAGGCGAAAAGGAAAAAAAACGAATATTGATTTGTTTGTATTATTTATAATACATATCATAAATTAAAAGGATATTTTAACAAATTTATGGAATATAAATATCAACCGATATATTGTCTGAATTCATTCATTTAAATTTCATTTTGCATAAAAAACAAAAAACATAAATATATTTTTTATATATAAAATAAATGAAAATGTAAATAAATATACGTATTTTGTTTATATTAATTAAATTAAACATCGCAGTATTTTTAAATTGAATTTGAAATTGATAAGAAGGTACGGACCAATAAAAATATATTCATGTTTTTCTCGTATCTATATATGATTTAATTAAAAATAAAAAATTAGCTATATACAAAATAATGTTTATAATGTAAATTAATGTAATATATCATATACGGATATAGCTTTTTTTTATATACAACTCCATTATATAGTCCTCCTATATATACACAATCATTCAAATAAATATAAAAATTTATATATTATATATGCATGAACACAGGTATTAGTTTAGTATATAAATGGTAATTGAACAGTATGATTTCAAAAGCTTTATTCAAATTTAGATTATATAGTCAAGTATAATTACAAAAAAACTATATCCAAAAGATAAATATCGAATGGGTTGACAGACAGAGGTGCGATTTGTATATATTGAATATTTACCAAAATATTATAAACTCATATAGGGCATTTAAAAGATTAATTAAATATGGAGTTATAGAAAATATTGAATTGGAAAACATACTTCAAATTAATTTTCTATATATATACAATATAAAGTTTTAATAATAAAAAATATAGAATTAAAAGAGGCCGTTCTAAGATGATATATTACTTTAAAATTAATATCAGAACTCTATTACAAAAGTTATTATATGTTGAGTTATTATATGAAGCATTATAAAATCCTTTGATATTAAATAAACGCAGATAAAGTTATTTCTGTTTTAATGTTTTATGAAATTTTGTTTAATTTTTTAGCCAAATTTTATAGCATTGAATTTAAAAATATAGTTCAAACTATATATTTTTTCTATATGAAAGAAAATGATCTTGAACAAATAAATATGGCATTGAATTATAAAGGCAATAAATAGACATATGTAATCCTTGGAATCCTTAGATTTAGAATACGGTTTGAGATTTGATGTAGCATTTGTAATATACTGATATGAGTTCCCCCTATATGGTTAAAAGATTATTGGCATACATTTTATATAAAAGAATGGTTTAACTAAATTATTTCTATATTAATTAACATTTTATACTAAGAAAATTCGAATATATTTTATATATACATAATATATTTACTTATAATAAACATATAATATACATTTATCGTTATTTGTGGAATGCTTCCTTATATTGTATTATATAATCGGGTTGTTTATATATTTCTAAAACGTGGGTGTACTTGTCTATAAAAGTATAAATCACACGAAAATTTACGAAAATTAACTTAATTGTCTTTTAATAAAATAAAATGAACATAAACAATATTTGTTATTGTTCTTGTTGTATTACTTAACATTATTATTATTATTATTATTGTTATTGTTATTTTTGTTTTTGAATTCTAAATTATATTTAAGTATTCTTTCAATTTATTTAAAGCTTCAGGGTATTTTTACCATTCATATATAATAATTGATATACCATATAAATATATAGAAATATTTACTATACGAAAATTAAACGTATATGAGTGTATAAATAAATACATGCAACTCTGATGTAAGATGAGTCTTTGAAATAGTATATATATTTATATATAATATTTACCACACATTAAATTTTCGTTTATAAATAAATATTGTTTAACCTAATATATATTCGTTGTGTATACATATATAGAATGTCAAATATGTATATATAAATATAAGAAAATGAGAAAATCATAAAGGTTTTTTTTTGCTTTATATAAAAAAGCATTAAGGGATATTTATATTCATAACGCACAACTTTAAATCATATCATAATCGTTTTCACATTTTATTTAATACATTTTATAAAGAGGTTTCATTTTATCTAATATATATAGGTTATTATGCGGTATGTATATGTTCATGCATGTACATTTTAAATGATCTATTATAAAATATTCAAAATTTACATATAATACACATTATCTTTGAAAAATTTTTATATATATATACTTCGGTTTGTTGGCGGTTGGCTTCACATTACATATATAGTATATATATATTTAAATTTATATATATGGGGTTATAATGTTGTAACACTTAAATGGCAATTTTAAAACAAAATAAACTTTCATTTCATTTTTTATATATATACTTATATTAAATAACTCATTTTTCATTGCATTCTTATCAATATTAAATTTAATATCTATCTATATATATCATATATATTATATTATATATTAAAGAAAGTAAACGATATTCTTCTTTATTATTATCACGCCTTTATATAGAATTGATATAGAGTTTATCACTATATATATAAATATCGTATATATATGAAATATTTATATGATGATGCGAGCATTTCTATAAATATAAAGTATTCATAATATTGCATTTTGTATATATATAGTATTGCTTTTCGTATATTTATGTATACGCGATTGCGTTTATAAATAGAAGAAATTTTATGGCAAAAAAAAAAATCTATATAGGATATGTCAAAAATGTGAAATAGCCAGAAAATACCATCAATATTAATTATTTTTTTATTATAAAATTGAAAGAAATTTTATTATTAGAATTTAATAATATATGAGAATAATGAAATTTTAACACTGCAGAAAGATTTAAGGAAAACAATAGTTGAAATATGAATTTGAAATGAAATTTTCTCAATGTAAATATATGGAAGAAAAATTTTATCAAAGAACAAATCACAGAGTGGTAAAATATTTTTATAATAAAGGAGATAAAATGAATGAATATATTTGAATTCTATTTTATAACCATTTGAATAAATTATTATAATTAAAAAAAAAAAATTATAATTTAATGACAAAAAAAAAACAAACATGTACGTGATGTCTAACTAATTATAAAGCACATTCATATATATGCGGATATTATATGGTCGTATATATAAATACAAACGTGATCATCGTATATATACAGAAATAGATAAAAGTTGTACATAAATATATAGGATGAATTTATAAAATATAGATTTAAAAACATTATATATCCTTCTAATATACAAAGTAATACATATATATATGATGATATGATGTATTTTTAGATACAGTATATTTAAATTTATATATATATAAATAAAATGTATCACATTTATATATTGGAGGGCAAATATTTGTATATATGCTCATTTATACACAACAGAGTACCTTCAAAATATTATAAAAATATATTTAAATATTATCATATTATATATAAATGGTATATGATATGTATGCATAATACATATAAAAGGATACATAAATTTAAATATTTAATCAATCAAAATGACATTTGGTGAAATTTTGTTTTTTTTTATTCATCCGATATAAATCTATATATATATATAAATAACACAATCAATACACACATTTTATTTTTTACATATATAATACACATTATACATACAAATGTATCTTTATATGTATAACAGATAAATATTTACAAATATATTTATATATGTTTCTTTAAATATGCCTTTGGACTTATACACAATCAAATAGAAATTTATTGGTTTATGAATATATATTTTTAAAATTGAATTTTAATAATCAAAAGATATCGATTTACATTCGTTTTATTTTGGATTTATATCATTAAAAATAATAAATATAGAAAATGCATATAATGGATATAAATAGCAAAGGATTCGATATTATAATAGATATTTTTCCGTAAATATTATTATACTATATTTATTTTTGTACAATTATTATTAGATATAACATATAATGAATATAGAAATATTTTTATGTATATAGGATAACATAATTTAGATTTTCCGAAAATATTGTATTAAAAAAATAAAATACAGATTTAATTAATGATCTTTTAACAAATGAATTTACGTTTTATATACATATAACTTTTGAATATTTTTATACTTTTACATATATTCATATATAGAATATAGATAAATAATCCTTTGCTTAAAATAACCTCGTATAGTATTTGTTAGAAAAAACAAATTGATGTATATGGATAAATTTATATAGATATATACAGTATTTGATTTGCATAAATATAAATCAAAAAAGGATTCCCATTATAACTAAATTTATACATCATACTATATGAAAAATTGAATTTAAATATAGATTTTAGGATTTAAGCATGTACCTTGTTATAATTTTATATTCTATACCGTCAAATCGCATAAAATCTTCATAAAAACGTATATCAATAAGCAATGGGTGAGTTTTGAATAAAAACATAAAATAGATTAATATTGTATACGTATATATAATGCAGAATCACCAAGTAACAAATTTGATTTGTATGGAATAAATGAAAAGATATTCATAAAGGAACTACTTTTTTCCGTCAAATAATTTGAAAATTTAATCAATTCCTGATATTTCATAAAAGAAAGTTTGAAGATCGGTTCATTAGTTCAAAAGATATAAAAAATTTTCCATTCGATGTCAGTGAAAATTCAAATAAATTTCAATGAACCACTATAAATGGTACAAACCTTTTATACAGTACATCTAAATTAAAAAAATATTTTACGAACAGATTTTGGGAAATCGACTGTATTTTTTGAAGCACTCGGGGGCGATTTTAAAATGTTCCTCTATGAAATAACAGAAATTGATTGAATTTTCACATTTTTCGCGAAAATTAAAATTGGAGAAAAACTAGTAGTAATTCGAAAAATTCAGCATTTGGGAAATTGAATTTTCCAGAAAATTTTGTTTGAAAAAAATATTCTTTTTTAAAATAATTAATTTGCTTTTAGGCATGTGTCTTTTGAAATATCCTATTCTTTTTGTTAAAATGAACCAGTTTTTTCAGTAGACACCCCTGCTATTTTGTAAATCTAAAACAACAAATGTCTTTTTTCCCTTAATTATACAATTTTGATTTTGATTTAACATTGTGTAATGTTAAAATTTATTTGGTTAATTTAACTGATTTTCTATAAAAATAAAACATTTTGCAACATTGGAATAAAAGATATATACTTAAATAAAGGTGTATAGAAACATTCTCTTAAGGTCATAATTTTGAATCGATTACTATTTGTTAACAATTTGCTATCTGAAAACAGTGATTTCTGTTCCATAGGAAAAAAATATTAGTACATATTAACCCAAAAAGACTTTGCTTCTTACAAATTAAGAAACGTTTAGTTAAACCACAAAAAACATGGTGATTACTAACCTTACAACAAAAAATCTATATTATTTCTGCTTGATTTGACGATTGACGATTAACCTCTAATATGAAAATCAAATTGGTTTATATAGTAAAAATATTCGATTCAAACATATATTTTCTGTCATACAATTGGTTCTGTATTTCGACATCTCGTTATTTATCGTGTTTTTGCTTGGGCATTTCTTGTAGAGATATCGTATAAGATATAACCATATTAATCATCGAACAATTTTATATATGGACTCAATAGTTCAAACAAATTACTTTTTAACGTTAAATTAATTATTACAAAGTTAATTTTTATTATATAGAGATATACAGAACAAAGATAATTTTTATAATGAACAGAATAAAAATAAACAAAGCAAAATACAAATTTGTTTATTTATATATAGAAAACCCAAACATTTTTTGTTTACTAAACGTTTCTATATATATATAGTATAAAATGTAGATCACCACCAAATAAATACAAAAATACCACACAATATTTTCTACATCTATATATAATATATATGTATGTATACCAATCGTCGCACCACTTTAAATTAAATATCATATATATATATATATAAAATATACAATGCATATCCTTATATATGATGAACCCTCCTCTTGTAATCTAAGATAAATTACACAATTTTATGTTTTCGAATGATGCGTATACAACATAAAACAATGAAATCCTTCACGCATATATCTCTATATACATATATAATATAACTATAGAGTATCTATCTTTCTAGGTTTAATCTTTTAATATTCAAATATAAATAAGTGTACAGATTTAAAACAATTTTTTCTTTTTTCATTTAGTATATGTATATATAAATAAAGATAAAAAAAGATTTTTTTTTAAATACGGAGTGTCGCATTTTATATAATTCAATATTACTTTAATATTAAATATGGATTTTCTCATTTTGGAAAATATTCTTGAATATATGATGAATAATGTAATGAATATTTTATGAAAAATACAAGATGAGTTTGTTTAAAATAATTATAATTATAAATGTATGCGAGAAGCCGTGCGATAGAATATTTATATATAGGAACCATACAATACCGGATACAAATCCGCCCGTGCGATAGAATGTTTATATAGAAACATACCGGATACAAATTAAGCATATTTAAACGGTATATACATCTCGTAAAGTTATCATTACAACACTATACAAATTGATTTAAATATATATATATATATAATATATATTATATACAATATATATTATGGGATGAGTAATTATTTTATTTTTTAATAAACCTTTCAATCAAATAATGTACATATTATTATATATTTGAATATATTTTAACATTAATTTAATGTGTATCAAATTTTAAATTAAATTTGTATATATAATCAATATCCATAAAACATAAATTATAATTTTAATTAGAATAAAATTAAATCACTTTTTTTTTTGTATTTAATCAGCATTAAAATTTGATTAAACAAAATATATTCATCCATATTTATGTATATATAGCGAGTTACTTTATAATCGCTGTAAATATAATTTATAATATGCATATCATAATCGTATATAACCATAATATAATTGTATTTTATATATATATATATATATATATAAATAAAAAAATAACATTGCCGGTATATAAATTAAAAAAAAAATAATACAAAATTAATTTACATGAACTTTAGATGTACATCCAAAATAATTAATAATGTGATACAAAATATATATATATCGTGTATATATAAATGTATATAAAAATAATATAAAATATATATTATGCGTGACAACGTTTAAGGAGATAAACAACATTATAATATTTGCAACGGCGTCTACTGAAAATTTTTATCCATATGTTCAAAATGATAAGATAAGGAATTTATAATTTATGGAAAAAAATCTGGGCGTACAACGGATTAAATTTTTCGGAAAATCGACTTTAATAAATTTTACTTTACAGT
This sequence comes from Dilophus febrilis, assembly GCA_958336335.1. Classification (NCBI taxonomy): domain Eukaryota; kingdom Metazoa; phylum Arthropoda; class Insecta; order Diptera; family Bibionidae; genus Dilophus; species Dilophus febrilis. The sequence continues at coordinate 35,181,973 of OY284469.1, read as the reverse complement.
CCGGGTATTTAATTCAATTTATATTTTCTTCGAATAATTGGAAAATTCAATCAATCAATTTCAAGAAGAAAATTTCACAAAATATCCCCATTGGTTTAACAGATATAGTCGAGTTTCCCAAAAAGTGTACATCAAAATTTGTCCCATTTTTAATGTACTGTTTAGAATGTTTGTACCACCTTATCTTTTTTGGACATATTGTTCAAAATTTTCAGAAGACGCCGCTGGATGTTTGTATATATACCGCATATATACATAATGTAATTGGTGTGTATATAAACATTGTTGAAAAAATATACTTGAAAGCGCCCCAATAGCATTTTTAATTATATTTCAAATTTTATTATTATTATTATTATTACAAAACGCAGAGAATTCAATTTTATAAAAAAAAATCTGAATCTAAATTTATAATGTGCGAGAAAAGCGCGTACAAAACAACATAATTACGAGATGAAAATTATAATTTAATTTAATATCGCAATTGCACTGAAATGTGAAATGGATTTAGGTCACACGGCTCTGTTATACATATATATACAAGTACATTTTTACCTAATCTATAATTATAAAATCAAATTTAAAAAAAAAAAAATAAGTGTGAGCTTTCATGTTAACATTGAATATAAATGGTTTTTAATGTTATTCCTTAATAATATACCTTGCTTAGTATGCTTATTAAATATACTTTTATGTATATTTCTGTTAATTATCTTATAGTATAAATATTGAACTTCAAAATATTATATATGTAATAAATAAGAAATCTGGGATTTTCAACCTTTGAGGTTTTAATTATTTGTCTTAAATGATATACTAAAATTTATGTAAGATTCTTCTATATATAGAAATCTCCAAGGATATAAAATATCATCCTAAAAAATATTTTGATATTTGAAAATATTTTTACAATTTATTGCAAAATTTGATTCAGTAAGAATGTAAACTTGAAAAGTAATCAAATCATATCTCAATAGAACAATAGGACATACAAAATATGACAGCTATATATAAAGGGATCATCGTAAAAGAGGTGGGAAGAAAAGTTTTAATGTTAAATTAATATATAAAAAAATTAAAACTTCTCAATTTAAATGGATGCTATATAAACATTTATGATATACAAATTATTCTAATATTTCCTTACTTATATGCACAATTATAATTCTAATCTATAAGATCATTGATTATTAAAAACGACTCAGTTTTGAATAAGTATATTAATACGCTTTTTTATAAGCGGGGTTTTGTGATTTCGATTATAATATTTTCTTAATTATTATCTTTATATCTAAATTTATGGTTTGAATGAATGAATATATAAATGATTTTATCGGCATCAAAAATATTCGTATTATAGTACGTTCAATATATTATTGTAAATAGACACACAAAAAAATCGGAATGGAACATCTTTAATAGTTCACCCCCATTCTATTTATCGGCATATACATATATATTATAAATTAAATAAATAATATTCATATTAAAAAAAATTTAAAAAATTACGCATCATTCATATATATGTATTTCAATTAGAAATAATACCAATAAATATTTATATGTACAAATAATGCATATTTTAAATGAATATTTACAAGATTTTCTATACCACTTTTATCTCAAATTTTTTTTTTTTATGTATCTTATCATTATAATTATATATACACATATGCTTGAAATGTTTAATTTTCTGTGTATACGAGCGTATATATTTTTTTAATTGGCAAATATTATGTTTTTTTTTATATTAATATATTATAATATACTATACAGCTTGTATATATATGCATATATGAATAAATAAAAATTCTGTATTTGCATTTGTAACAGTCTGTCTGCATTGAATACGAAATAAAGTGCTGTAAACATTTTTAGAATGCCTATAATCAAAACGATGGCAATTTATTCCTACGAAAAGTGTCTTGTATAATCTGATCAATGGTGTTTTAAAGCAGATCAATAAAAATGAATGTTCTTTTATGACAATTGTTGATCACACTGTTCTATATATAAATATATACATTTTTATATATTGTATAAAAAAAAATATGAAAAAAATATTTAAATAAAAATAAAATTGGGTAATTCAAATACATTACAGATTATGTACATGAACTTCAATTCAAATATATATATTATATATATAGTATATAGTATATACAGCATCTTGTATTTGTATATATATAAAATATACAATCATATACATGTAATAATAAGTAATATGGTAATATATATGTAATATTGTAATATATATTTATTTTATTCTTTGTCGTTTATGTATATATAAATATCTATATATACATTTCTATTTGTATTATATCATATTATATATATTTACACATGAGTTCGTTCGAGGATATACAACAATATGTAAAAATAAAATAAAATAAAATAAAATAAAAATAAAATGTTATTACACTCAAAAAGGTTCAAAGGATTCTCAAAGACAAATATATCGAACAACTTATGATGTGTGATGTATAAATATGCATATGCCTCCTATAAAAAGCGATGAATATCACCAAATATGTTTGTTTATTTTGATATGTTGATCCTATATATACAGTGTTTCGATTATGCCTATATATAAAGAAATCTTCATTTCATATATATACTGATACATATTGTATAATATTTATTTATAAAAAGGAGATATGATATTAAAAGTTGTAAAATAATTTATATTTCTACCATATATATAGTAATTTTTATTCAAATAATGATGTACTTTTTGTTTTCTTATTATTTTACAAAAAAATAATCAAAAATGAATGTTCAAATATAATAATTGATTGTATTTTATATAAAATCAATATTTTACATTTGTTACCAATTTACCATATACACATAAAAATATTATTTTATCCTGATATATGATAGATAGAATTCGTTGTATTTTTATTTTAAATTATTATATATCCTGTTTTTTTTTTATTTTTTGGCATAATTTTTTGTTTAATACAAACACATATCATGTAATGGGTCTATCTATATATATATATATATATATATATATATATAATATGTTTTATTGATACATTTTTTGTGTGTTATTCATTCATATAGCAAACATACACTCTGTATATACGTATACGGAAAATCAACATCAATGAGTGTTTTTGTAAGTTGCCTGTGGCATTAAAGAATTTTTATTTTTTCCTAAAATGTGACAAAAACGAAGTTTTTAATATATGTATTTACGTATATATATGTTTATGTGCAATTTCACATATATTATGTATCTCGCACTATATCTATATATATCAATCTCCAAGTATGTATCTAATCTAATATTTATCTATCTGTATATATATATATAATAGCACTTATATATTGTAATGTATATATTTGCTTTGGAGGATAAATTGTTTCAGTTTGTTTTATCATCATATACATATTGATTGTACTGTGTTGCAAGTGAGAATGACATGGACATGAATACGTACTTTTTTCCTTTTGTTTTTTTTATAGTGTTTACATACATTATATATAATTATATATGCATGGTACTTATATATAAAATCAATGACGAAAAGAATTTCTGTACTCATATGTTATAATAATAAGGTGAACCGGATAAAAAAAAAAGTTTGATAAATATATATGTGGCATATGGGCATCTCATAATCATTATTATGACAATATAACAATTATATTTTTACATAAAAAAATTTTTATTTTATAAAAAGATAATCATCGTCATCTAGGGAATACTAAAAAATAAATTATTATAATTTATGGTTACAATTTTTTTTAGAATAAAATTTATATATTTACCGAATTTTTATAGGTTGATATATCATTTATCGTATAGAAATTAAAGTTATTTTAAATTTCTTAAAATTATAATTCAACTCAAAAATGTATGTCAGTAGTTACTTAATTCAATGTAATAAATAATTGTATTTTAAATTTATCGGAAAAAAATAGAATCTAAAAATTAGGTAATATATATTCATACAAACCAAAATACAAAGTATGTATGCGAGGTATTCTGAAAAAACTGATAATGCCGCTATATTTATAGAGGATTTCAAGAACTTATTTCACATAAAAAATATCGCATCAAAAATATAATATCCCATATAATTTCTATCACAATAAATTATTATAAATCTTTTATGTTTTGTTTTGTATATCTTTTATTATATATATACAGATACACCCTGTTGATTTTTCAACAATTAATGAAATTTTTGTATATTTTGTTATCTATAACAACTTAAGTATATAAAAAAAAACAAAATAAAATATAGAACCCATTCAATATACACATGGCTATGCTTTGCAATAAAAAAAGATTGGACTAAATACTGACCTCATATTCATATATATGACGTTATTCAAACAACGTCTATATAACAGATATTTATATAACTGAATTTCTATATTAAAAAAAAAAGATGATAGAAAACTAAAAGTGATTTGAATTCAATCAAATTCGGGAGGGATTGAAACTCTATTTGAAACGATCAAAACAAATCAACTTTCCATTTTGATTTTCTAAATATTATTTATTTCTTAAATAGAATATTTTAACGTTCTTTTTCTTTCCATATCCACCGGATAAGAAATTAACAGTAATTTTTCTGCTTATATTGATATATAGTTTTAGTATTTTATTTTTTTTAGACTTTCATGTGTTTTGGTTGTATATATCTTGTTAAATAAATTTTGATGAGGATACGATTTTCACTATGAATTTAGAATTCTAAGGATGTATATACAATTTCGTTTGAATCAATAAATGTGTTTTTTTTAACAAATTAGTTAGCATAGTATGTGTTAAAATGGTAATAGCTTTATCATTTGTTCATAATATAGAATTTTAAATATATATAATTACATATTTGGGTTGAAATGTAAATGAAATAATAATAATAACCAAATAAGTTTATATAAAATAAATTAAACAAAATAGAAATTTTTATATGTAGTATATAAATGTTTAGGATATAAATATGTATATCCTATATATATATATATGAAGAAAAGGATGTGATCTATTTATGTTTTAAAACAAAACATATTTAACACATTTACATATATATATACTAATTCCATTTACAAATATGATATACCTACTTATAATAAAATGTTTATAATTTCTATATTTGACCTTAGGTAAATAAAGTTAATCGTATATATATAATATAAATGTTTATGCAAAAATGTTTCAATTTTGAATATATAATCACATATATGTGTATATGCAATAAACATACCATATTTAGTAGTACCTATATAATAGAAATTCAAAAGAAAATATACATCTATATATGGAAATTTAGTTAAAATTATATTTTGAGATATATTTATTAAGAATGTATATATAACCGAAAAGAATGTTTTAGGATTATTTTATTGTTATTGTTGGTTTTAATTAAACGATAACATTCAAAATAAAAGCGAAAATTCTTTTAATTTATTCGTAAATTTATTTTTTTTTTATATATATTCAAAGGAATATAAACTGTAGGAAAATATTTTCATTAAATGAAATAGCATTTACAAAAATGGAAAATGTTAAGGAAATATGCAAATATGCCCCCAGATCTAGTGCTAGGAGGTGATAAAAATAGTTTCATTAAGATATTTTTATCATCTTATACACAATATAATGTATTAAATTACAATAATTTTTTTTTGTTTTTATATACATACGTCAACAAAACTACTTTTTTTAATCGTTTTTCTCTTTTGTCACATATATAGAAAAATAGAAACACTTTATATATATATATATTATAACATTTTGTTTTTAAAGTTGATTACATTTTTTTTTTTGTTTTGTAAATTAAACCAATTATTATCAATAAAATCACATAATACACATTTCACTAAATGTTTACACAAAACTTAAATTTAATCTTAATGTTTTTTTTAAATTCATTTTATTTTTCACAAATATTTTCATTATTTTTCGAAAAATTTTTTTGGCGATGTATTCAAGAACATTAAATGTTTTATACTAATAAAATTATATACAGCGACCATTAAATATCGGATAATGTTCACATATATTATAATTGAAAGTCAATTTTTATTTATTTTTTTAGTTTAATTATTGAAGTTAACCCATAAATTAAAATAAAAGTATATTTAATTAAGAGCTATAAAGAAATATAATAAGGAATAATTCAGTATTTGATTTTAACATCTGATAATCTAAATATTTAAGAAATTTTAGATAAAAGCAAAAATAAATAAGAAAAACTATAAATCTCAAAATAAAAAACATAAACTTACGATAAATAAAATTGAAATTACTGTATTTTCAATGCTCCAACCAATCAACAAAATCTTGTGTACAAAAAATTTAATATTTCTTCTTTGTATATGTATCATTAAATCAAATTTTTCTATAAAAATGTTCATTATAATTTGGCAATTCAAATAACATTACCGAAGATATAAATTCTTTTGGGAATATATAATAGACAGGGTTAACAAGTGCGAGTATATGATAAAATAAAATGTGTTTAATGTATATTCATTTAAAATTAATTTTATATAAACACACTAGCTATATATATTCAGACTAATATAAATGTACTTATATGAAATTTCAAAAATAAAATATTTTAAATAATTGTTAATTCAACAAAAAAATATGGTTTTATTATTCATTTGAAATTTGATCCATTATATAGAGAATATAAAACATTTTTTTTAAAATATGTGACTCTTTTGTTATTTTTTATATTCATATATACCATATATTGATGGCATAAAATGTTTTAATGACAATTTTTTAATGCTATATATAAGTGATATAAGTCATACATAAGTACTTTTATAAAATGAAATTTTTGTTCTATATATAAATAACAAAAACAAATATGAATCAACTCAATAATTTTGATTTTTTTATCTTTATATATGACTGAATTATATGCATATATAAAGTTCCATATGAAAGTTCCAAAAAATTGAGGCGTCTTTGACCTCAAGTCTTTTTTAAGTTTAATCAATAACAATACTTTTTTTATTATATTATTATAACAATAAATTTGACTAAACGGATTTGGTAGCCGCATTTACAATATTGGAAGATACGGATTTGGTTTAAAAAAAACTAAAAAATAAAAAATTTCGATGAAATTTGTTACGTTTTTATTAACTGACTCATTTTCAGTTCAGTTTTTATTAACTGAAAATACAGTTTTAATTTAGTGCACGGAAACTTTTCACAATATGCAAAAAAAAGGCCATGACTCGGCCATGACGAACAAAATCAATATGTGTCTGAGTGGATTTTTCAAATGATTTGCTTTCTTAACCCTCATCTTCAGTTTTCGGTCAAATTTGACCCAACATAATTTTTTTATTCAAATAATTTAGCAACTATGCAATCGATTTTCAATTAACAAATAAAACGTTAAATATGTTATTTAATTTTATTTATATTTTCCTAGTTCTAGTTCAATTTTATCCCAAAATCTCTGTTGGAAATGCTTTGTTCAACCAGAGGATAAGGGTTAATACTTCTTAATATATATACAACTAAATACTTCTAAATAAACAAAATATTAATCATTCAATGTTTATACCCTTTATTTGTGTTTGATTATACCAAGAAAAAAAAACTTAAGAAACCAAAAAGATTCTTTATATTATACTGTAGGTTGTTATATTCTATAATATTAATAACAATAATAATAATAAAGCAATTATTTTTTTCTCATAGAAATAGAATTATCGCATATAATATCGAATATAACAAATATTATAATACATATATTATTTATATATATGGAAATAATTAATTGAATAAATATGCAAATAAATATATAATACAAATAAATGAAAAATAAATAAATATATATATGAATATTCATTTTAATAATAAAAATGCGTATATGTCATATAAATAAATGCAATTCCATCAATATTGACTATATGTAAATAAATATATATATATACATTTATTAAATGAATTATATTATATGAATATTTGTATATATTTGAATTGTGTATATTCATATAAATTCTTATAATATACAATATTTATATTATTGTATATGATTTGAGCAATTCACATTACCAAAGAAAATATGTATAGTACAATATATATAGACTAAATAAATAAATAAAATAAAATGATTATACTTATATAGTATATAAATTTTATAAACAAAATTAATAAATAATAAAAAAAAAAATGAATGAATTATGTAGATAAAAGAAGCTATATATATAAGTAATGTATATGTAAATGTAATTGTATTTTTATTCATCATCTTTTGCGTTTATATAAATATATATATATATATTATATACATAAAATTACAATTTTAAATAGATATGTACAAAAACACACATATATGGATAAAAATCACTTTAATGTAAAAAAATAAAGAATATTATTATTATTATTATTATTTAAACATAATAACAATAATAAAAGTAATAATTTATTTTTAATTTTTATTTTGTTATTTATTTGTTATTTTTAGTATTTATTTGCATTGTATTGAAGAATAAGTGTATAGAATTTAGACGGAGCCGTATATATTGTTAAATTAAAAGTTCACTGTACGAAATCATTTATTTATAAATAATTTTATAAATAAATCTATATGTAAATAATACAAAAAAAAAATAAAATAAAAAACTATCATAGTGGCGTCATTAGATGAAGAATTGTCAATCCATTTGGATGATGAATTACATGGCATTAATAAAAGTGAAGCATTTTTAACCGAAGTAAAATGTCTTATAAATACAGAAAAAGAACGAATATATGAGGTATGCGGATATTATTTTTTAATTCAATTTAAAACTATTCTATATTATTAAAAAATAAAAAATTTTATTCATCTTTAATTTTATTGTTTATTAAATTATCTCATCTAGAATAATTCAAATCATTGCATTTCATCGTTTGATTCAATATTATGTTGGCCACGTACATTAAAAGGAACATGGGCCACATTACCATGTTTAGCCGAATTTCAAGGTGTACATTATGACATTACACGTAAGTGCACTTATTTTATAAATAAAAATTACATTTCTTATACGACTGAGCAAAATTACATTCAATATATATATTTATATATATATCAATTTAGAAAATGCATCAAGATATTGTAGATCGGATGGTCATTGGGAAAACTATTCACATTATCATTTATGTCAACATTTACCGGAATCATCGAGTGTACCCGAATTTGAACCGGTCATCGAATTACCAACATTTGTTTATTATACAGGATATTCAATTAGTTTAATATCATTAACATTAGCCGTTGCTGTTTTTATTTATTTCAAGTAAATTTGCGAATAGAATAATTTAAAATTCTATACTATAAAGTATATAAACTTTATATAGTGAAAATAATAAGTGTCATAAAAATTTTATTTTATTTGCCTGTATCAATTTTTTCTTTAATTTAACATTTTGTAAATTTGTAATATAATTTATCTGAATTGTTTTATTCATTATATAAACGCACAGAGATTTACGATGCCTAAGAAATACAATACATGCAAATTTATTTTTAACATACATTTTATCGGGTTTATTATGGATATTAACGTTATCGTTACAGGTGAGTTAATATTGTTATTGTTATTGTTTTATTAAATTTAATTTAAATATAGTTGTATTTATTTGCTGGTGGCTATATATTGTATTTACTTTTTATATGGATTGGTTTATTTGTTTAGAGTTTCGCATTATATACAAAGAGCCACAAGTAAAATCATTGTGGGTATGTGTTTATAGTAGCTATAAATACAGAGTTTAAAAATGTTGACAAATTCACGAATGTTAGGTTAGTATGGCAAATTATCGACAGATTATAAAAAACCTAATTATAGGACAGAAGGCTGTCTCCAGATGGTAAACCCATTGATTTTTTTAACTTTATTTATAGATCAGATTAAAACCGTATAATTATTATAGTAATATATAGTGTATAGTAATTATAAGGATCATTTATAATTTCTACAAACGTATTTGCAATTCAGCTATAACTACTCATATATTTATTTCAAATATTGAAAATTGATTTTTATGTAAAATTATGATATAACTATATATTTAAAATCAAATTTAAAAGAAAATCAAAAATCAATAATTTAAAATCGATATATTATATTTTGTCACCGCGATAATTAAAAGGTATATCATAATATTTTCCAATCAATTATGATAATTTTTTATCTATAAAATCTATATATAGAGTTAAATATAATTTCTGTCTGCCTTTAAACAAACTCCATAAAATAATAAACAAACTTTATAGTTATGGTTATATATAATAAACGCATTTATAGTTTATGTATATACTATATGAATGAATTTAACAATCATATAACAATTTCGTCTATATCTCTATCTATATATACAAAACATATTTAATCCAAACAATACGGAATATGTTGTTGATACAGACAATATTTTATAAATAGTTATATAGACCATTTTCCAAAAAAAATAATGACAGAAAACATAACCTATTTTTCAATCCGTGGGCCAAACATTACATTTTTTTTTGTTATTTAAATATATATTTCTTTACAAAATTTAAAATTTTTTTGTTAAATTGTGTTTTTTAATGTTTAATTATTAATAAACAATAGTAAAGTAATTGTGATTATGATTATTTAAAAAGGGATTTAGATACACACCAGGTAAATATGCAAGTATATTATATAATTACATATAAATGGTTACAAAAAACATAAACGGTTTCCTAATATCTCTGATATTGTTGTTTTTCTTGAAAATTATGACTTTAAATACTGGGGCAGCCAAGAAAATTACATTTTCAAGATATGCGGAACAACTGGAAGACATTGAAAAACAACAATATATAAATAAAATTCATATATTTCAAGAAGATCCGTATTTGATGAACAGTTACTTTCCCAAATTTTTCTAGTGTAGAAATTTACAATTATTTGGTAAATAACAAATTACATTACACATCAAGTGAATTTAAGACATTTAAATCATTGGAAGCATACCGATTCTATGATGGAGGATGGGTAAAATATTTGGGTGGTCGATATGCATCCAATGTATATTGTTTTGGGAAACGTAATTTTTAGAAATGCATGATAGAGTAATCATGAAATTGAAGTGCTCATTTAATAAATATAGTATATGTCTTAATAATACACAGGTTCTGCATTCCCAATCGCTGAATTTTAAACCATTTCAAGCTTGCATTCATTTGCCACCATCCCTATCTTCTTCCATTGAACAATTAACAACACAAAACTTAACCGGCATTTTATCACTATTATTATTTTTATACGTTTAATATAAGATAATTAATATTTAAAGTATAAAAATATATTTTTTTATCAATTAAACTATGTGAATATTATCAAAATAATTCTGAAAATAATTAATTAATTGTTTTGTAAAATATTTGAAATAATCAAAACTATTTACATATAAAAATAAAGTATTTATTTATTTCATTATTTGTTTGGCCCACGGATTGAAATTTTTATTTTTATTTTTAATTTTGACAGATAAGTAAAATGCTCTATATAAAACATAATATGAATTATTGATTTATAATAATAATTTGATTAAATAAACATATATAATATTACAATTAACAATATGGTTAAATATGTATTGTATATTATAATATAGGAGTCCGCATCACGTATACATGATTAAGAGGAATCGAATTATTTTGATAAATACATATATATATTATATATGCATGCCAATCTATATTTATATATTTTGTATATCTATGTAAATGTTATTGGTTATGAAAATAGAATCTTAGTTAATTAAACATCGACTATATATATAGATGCAATACATTTTCAATATTGTTATGTAAATATTTTGATATTTATAGTATTGTACAAGGAATAAAACACATGAGACACGAATGTAACGAAAAGGAAAATTAAATCTTTATGATTATTCTAAAAATTCATTAAAATTCTAATATATAGGAAATAATACAAGTATTAAATATTATACAAAGGATTGTATACATATACGTTTTAACTCTATATTATAAAAGTATATTTATTCCATTACAACCAAACAGGTGTGCCTCGTTACAAATTTGATGTATATGAAAAAAATCAAAGGATATTCCGAGCGTCATATATGTATAATTAGTTAATCTATGAAAAAAAATCTAGGTGTGCAACGAACTAAATTTTTCTGGAAATTCGGATACTTTTCTAAATTACATATTTTTTTAATTACACCCCGGGGGTGTTTTTTGCATAATTTGAAATTTCAATCAATTTCTTATATTTTATAAAAGAAAATTTGGTAAATCGCCTCATTGGTTCAAAAGATATTATAGATTTTCCATTCCATGTCAGTGAAAATTCAAATAAATATGTGATACATTTTTTCGTTAAAAATTTAACAAATTTTATGTACACTTTTTGGGAAAGCGACTACTGAAATCATATTTGAATAAATAGGGCGATTTTCAAATTTTCTTCTATGATATATCAGAAATTTATTAAATTTTCAAATTATTCAAGGAAAATGAAATTTTCAGAAAAACTCTGAGAGGCTGTAATTCGAAAAATTACAAATTTGAAAATTTGCGTTTTCCGGAAAATTTTGTTTGAAAACACTCTTTTTTTTCTAAGTATAATTATTTTGCTCTTAGGGATGTTACCTATCGAAATATCCCAACCTTTTTCTTAACATGAACCAGCATTTTTCAGGAGATGCCCTTGCAACGAACCGCATATATAATATAATAATTTTTAAAAACTAATTTTTTTTTTTTTTTAATTTTTCAGATAGCTGGACGTCCTAGTTTAAGTGGTTGTATTGTACTTGTAACATTATTTCATTATTTTAGTTTAACAAATTTCTCATGGATGTTAGTTGAAGGTATGCATAATGTATTATTTATCATAAATATATAGTGTTAAATGTGTAAAAAATGAAATAAAAAAAAATCTTAAATTTTATTAATAATTCAATTATCAAAATGATTTAATTAAAAAATTTATGAATATATAAAAAAATTAAATTATATAGGTCTATATTTATATATGCTTGTTGTACAAACATTTTCCGGTGATAATATAAAATTTAATATGTATGCTTTAATTGGATGGGGTTAGTATATATATAATATATATTTTATTTTATTTTATTTAATTATATAAATTTATAATCACCGAAAGAAAATTATGTGAATCTATACTAAAATGATATTATAAAATTATAGGTGGTCCTGCTATATTTGTTATCAGTTGGGCAATCATTAAGGCATTTGCAATAGAAAGTGCAAATCTCGATGGGGTAAGTTTATAATATGTATAATAATAATAATAAAGATATTAAAATGTATAATTGGTCTTCAAATGAATTATATGAAACTTTACGCAGTTTCATTTTGCATTTATTTATACCAAAAAAAAAATATCATATTGATTTTCCTTCAAATTTAAATCAATTTCACAGCATCCCAATTTTATACATATACATATGTAATATGGAAAAATATCAATCAAATATATGAAATGTCATATTATTAATATATATTTATATATGTAGAATATATATGCAATATCTGATTGTTTTTTGTGTTAAGGGTATATATGTTAATTCATATATACGAAGATATAGAATCAATATATATCTTCTATCATATCTTAAACATATATAACAATAATATATATTTTAAATATATGAATTCTATCATATGTGCGTATACTGTAAAATATATACCTTTATGCGATAACGCACACCTTTTCTTATCATTATTTGTATATATACAAATATTTAAAAAAAAAATTCTCTATACTACTGCAAATGAAATGAAAAATGATATATGTGTATACCTTTGTACATACAAAAAAAAAAGAAGATATTCTTAAAATGTCACAAAAATATAAATTTCAAATATGATTTATTCAATTGTAAAGTGTCAACATATACCATATATAAATGTATTAACAATTGTCATGTATCATCTCTATATCTATATCATTTATATTTCGATTCTGGCATTTATATACAATATGATATCGAACATATACTAAATAAAGCAAAAAATATTGTGAAAATAAATAGTAGAAAAAAAATTATTTACATATGTTCATTTTAAAATCGTATATCTGATGCATTGTTTGTGAGATTTTTATATGATGTACAAAATAAAGTCCATATATTCATAAAGGTAACCTCGTATTGTATTAATAAAACCGCATATATATGTGAATGCAATAACATCCCAATATAGACAGTATATACCTTTGTATAAATATATTTCAATGTTATACAGATAAATTTAAAATAATTTATATGTTTGACAAATGTCTAAACGATTTGTTAAATCATATATATGGGTCCAATATACCAATTCGTTACCCTTTTGAGATATACAGGGTGTCCCAGTACAGGGTGTCAACCCGAAACAGGCAGGTTCTACACCTCATTTCCAATCAAAAATTGTATGTCGACCCCATGTCTATCTCGCACGTTTTAAATTTTTGAAAATTTTGCATTATTTTCGTCATATTTCAATATTATTTTCGTTATATCTCTAGAACGCGTTGACATATTTTAAAAGTTTGTACATCAAATTAAAGCTAAAACATCAAAGAAGTTTTCCTAAAAACCGACCACTAATAAACGTAAAAGTCCTACAGTTCTAGGCTTGCAAAATAACAAAAATATTTGAAGCCGTTGAAATTTCTTGTGTTTGAGCAGCTATAGCATGAAAAGGGGTTGTCGCCGAGGTTTATGTAATGAGAAAGATTTAAAGATAGTTAAAATTCCTTTTCAACAAGCTTATAATTATTGGATTACGATCAGTGGTTACTGAGATATGGTAAATAACATTCACGTACTACCTTGAACTTCAACAAAATCGTTTTTTCGGGCTAGCTTGAAACCGAACCGAGATAGACATGGGGTCGCCGTACAATTTTTGATTGGAAATGAGGTGTAGAATCTGCCTGTTTCGGGTTGGCACCCTGTACTGGGACACCCTGTATATACAGTATTGTTCACAATATCAAATAAGATTCGTAAAAGTGTATAGTCTGTTATATAATAATGTATTCTTTTACGTGATATATACTGATTCGGTTTCATAATATAAATATTTATTATTGTATATAGTTGAATTTCAGATAATCTTGTAAATGTATACATAGTCGAAACATATCATGGTCTCAAACGATAACTATATATTCGGAAAATATACCTAAAAATAATTTTTTCAGTATATATAATTTATTTTCTCATCTAATCAATCTCAGATTTTCATAATCCAATGAATCCTTGCACAATATATTATATATTTCCACTTTTATGCTAGCGTTTGCATATCCCTATATGTTATATGTATTATGTTTTTTGTATTTATTTGCATTAAATGCCTAAATATATAATATAATAATAACATTTTACCAAAAATATTTATACAGAAAGATATAAATTAAAATGAAACAAGCCGTGTACATATCATGGTCTCAAACGGATATATATATATATATATATATATATATATAAATAAATAATCGTATATAAATATAGCAGCAAAGTAACGAAAAAAAAAACAATTTATTATCATATGTGAAATATCTCACTCGTATATATATTTATTTATATTTTCATATATCCATATATATATAAAGGATATTTTATGTATACAATAACCAAGTTACAATAACCAAGTATATAGACATACGTAGACTACAATGCAATCATTTCGATTATACATTACATTGAGGGATATTTAGGATTACATAAACGAATATTATATATATTGTATTTGGATTATCGATATATGGAAAATGAATCGAAGGATTTTCTTTTCTTTTCTTTCTATTCTGTTTGTTCTGGGGTTTTTTTTTTTCTTCACAGATTCTTATTGTATATTTCCTTTTTTGTATATGCTTTTATAATTATAATATATAGAATAACGTTACAATATTTATGTAAGATATTTGTTCAATTTGCGGTTATACAAATGATGAAGATTAAAACAAACTATATTTATTCATATAAAAATTAATAAATATAAAGTGCAATTGTTCTTTCAATCGCACGGACGTCCACAATAATAATACATTATTATTATATGTATATCGTTAATCTTGAAAGATGATACCACATATTAAATTACATTTATTCTAGTGCTTTTTTATGAAAGTTAGTTCTATTTGTTCTACATCCGATTTATAATACTTACCGATAAGGTAAGTCTTTCATTTGTGCTCTTGGCTTCAGTAAAAAATATAAGCCAGGAGCATAGAACTTCGGTAATACTAAATAAATTTACGGTCATTTTCCAAACAATAACTTTGTATAATAAAAAGAAAAGTTCTTCATCGGAAGAAGAAAAATTACAGAAACAGCAATCATTTTCTTAAAGAAAATTTTGAAATAATAATAAATTATTTTGAAACAATTCAGCAATAATTTCCCATATATACCATGAAGAATAATTTTCTATAATACACTCTACAATAAAAAAATCGAAATTTTATATATAAGAAGGAATTTCAGCTTACGAAGAAAATTATTACGAAACGATCCAGAAATTTTTTTTCTATATAAAAAGACAATTTTCATGTGACGGAAATATCCTCAAAAAAAATCCCATGATAATTTTCTATAAGCAATAAAAAAATGAATGCATAAATTCTTTAAGCGCTTTGTTTTTGAAAGTTAATAATCCTATCAAAAGAGGACATTCTACGATTATGTGTAGATGAATGGTTTGAACAGCTTTAACAATTAACAATGTATTTAATAATGATTGTTTGGATTGGAAAAATTTATATATAAGCCTATATTTAAATATGTAGCCGGACATATTATTTTGAATATCATATATCTCAAATTTTCTTATATTTATTATTTCGTAAATGATAAATTAGTTGGAAATTGAATGTACATGGATGAGAGAAACAACTATTGATTGGATATTTCAAGGTCCTGCATGTGCTGTTCTTATAATTAATCTTATGTTCCTGGTTCGCATCATGTGGGTAAGTAATATAATATTTTAATATCTATATATTTGTTGTTTTTTTTGTTCATAATAGATATACGACTATTTTAATTTTACGACACAATATATTAAAAGGAAAAAAAAAATTAAATAATGGTGATGATAAGAACACAAATTCGTAAATATTTATTTTATATAACAAATACATTCGGTATATATAAAAGTATATAACTATATGTATATTGTTATTTGTATAGAACATCTATTTTTAGAAAACGTATATGTAATCAGAGAGTGTATACATGCACTATATGTCACTTGTATATATTGTTGTTACAAATATAAAAGTAAAAATAAAAAAAAAAGATTCACAAAATAATATTGTTAACTTTTATTGTATATATATGATACATATTTGAACAATATACATACTAAAATATACAACCTGTGTTGATAATCATTTTATATTTTTTCAACAGGTTCTTATTACAAAGCTACGGTCAGCTAACACAGTTGAAACACGTCAGTATCGTAAAGCATCAAAAGCATTACTTGTACTTATACCATTGTTAGGTATAACATATTTGGTTGTATTAGCCGGACCAAATGAGGGTGTTGGTAGTTATATATTTGTTGTAATACGAGCTTTACTATTAAGTACACAGGTAAGTTAAATAAATATATATAGATTGTATATAACGTTTTTTTTTATTATTATTATTATTATTTCTACCACATCATCATATAAGTATATATTTATTTTTTTTATATTTTGTATGTATTATGTAAGGTTCTAAAATTTCCTTTTTTTGTTTGTTTTCTTTTTACTTTGGGATTCCATTTCTTTTTGCAAATAGTATATACACGAAATGTGAGAATATTATATGAGGATGATAATGTTGGTTTTTCTTTAGTCTATACTTTGTAATTTATTTATATTATTCTATATTGCTATTTTGTTGTTTTACTATTTATTTACACGAATATGCTCGTGCCTATGCATTTCATTATATAAAGCAAATACAACAATGGTTTTCTATTATTTTTCTAAAAATCATATAATAATATTTTAAAATTTTATACATTGTATAATCATCGTGCAATATTTAAATGTATGTATATAGCTCCATAGATTATGTGGGTTTTTTTGTTTAATAGTTCGTTGAACAAATTATATTATATTCTGTAATAAAAATTTGGCCTATGTATATATATAATTTATGTATACTCAATTGAGATTTGTATAAGCACTTAAATGCAATATAAAAATATATTACTTTCTATACCTAAATACCAATATACTAAAATTTAATTTTCCTAAATAAACACTTACGAGAAAATTTTATTTTCACAACTTCTTTGAATCATCGTCATGGGAAATTGTTATCTTTTCAAATGGACAATGAGTATATATTTAAAATTAAATTGAATATATTTTATAATGTGAATGGAATGTTACACAAATTACAAACTATGGAATGTAATTCAATATAAATTAATAAATTGTTTTGATACCAAAAGGACTTTGATATAAAAACAATCAATTTTACAAATTTTAAAATTTTTCGAATCACAGACATAGTTTTTCTAAAATTTTAAATTTTCCTTGAATGATTTGAAAATTCAAGCGTTTTCAAATATTTCATATAGAAGAAAATTTAAACATCGCCCTATTGATTCAAACGATATATAGTCAATGTACTGTATAAAATGTTCGTACCATTTGGTCGGTCACTTTTACCGTATCGCAAATTACATTTGATTTTCACTGAACTGGAATGGAAAATGGGGGCTATACCTTTTTAACCAATGGGGTGATTTAAAAAAATTTTCTTCTATAAAATATTAAGTATTTATTGTATTTTTAAATTATACAAAAATATACGAAAATTTAAGAAAATGCCGGGTTGAAATTAAAAAAATAGTCGATTTTCCGGAAAATTTAGTTTGGTGCACGACCAAATTTTTTTTATAAATCAGTTAGAATTGAATATACTATATCTAAATAACTATACCTATAACTGTTGCTGCTAATATATGTTCTTCCACTACTTGTTGTATAGAACAACGATTTTTAAATTATATTGTACAACATATTATATATCTATATACTTTAACAACTCCTTTTAATTTAACGACTGATTTTAAACATTTAAAAAAAAAATTAAATATATATATATATATATACGAGTTTACTTATTTACATGACTAGACTTCAACTAAAACTTTAAAATTTATATCAAACTTTTGAACTTTATTTGTTAATCGCAAATACAAAAAAAAAAATAAAAAATAGAAAACAGAAAAAAATAAAATGTTTTTTATAAAAATACACTTGAATGTAATAATGCATATACTTAAATAAATTATAATGACAAAAATAATAATATGCTTATACGTTATTTTTCTTTACAATAGCAAGTACATATATAGTATATAGTCTATATATAGTGATAATATATAATATAACCCATTATCATTATATATTATATATATATATATTAAAACTCTTGACGTTGACACGTTGACATATCATTCGAACTTCATCTTAACTATAGAACACTCTATAGTATATGGTATAGTAACAATTTACATAAATTGAATTATATATACTGTACATTATTGTGTTATTATAACCCATAAGTATTCATAAGTATAAATATGTGTATAGTAAAGCTGTTTAAAAATTGTTTAGTGCATGGTTTTGTTTTTTTTTTATATAAAAGAAAATAATAGTTTTAAAATCTATTGCAATTGTTATACAGCTATCAACTACATGACTGACAATAACTATCTGTATATATATGTATTATATACAAAAGATATAGAAAATTTAAACCTTCTTTGTATAATAATTAAATATTAATACAAAATATATAATTGAATTATAATCATTATGTTTTTATGATTCACAATATATGGGCTATTTATAATAGAACTTGTTTATTTATGATTTAATCAATAATTGAAGCCAAATTTATTATCATATAGTTTTCTAATATTTGCTATTATGGTCAATTTATCTCTATATAATTACTTTTTTTCCTGTAAAAATCTTTAAAAAACCGGGTTTGATAATCCCTATGGCGCTAATGCAACGCTTTTTGATTCAATTCATTGACGAAGCCATGAAGAACTTTACGAAAATTAACTATTAGATCGACGACATATACATTTTTTTCGATATATAAATGAAATCGAGTTAAATTCATCAGTATTGCCACAATTGTATAATATAAAAAATATATCAAATTTATGCTAATTAATATTTGTTGGATATCTTTTGCAATAGCAATAAAGAATGTTTATTAGATGTTTTATATACAACAATACACAGTATCAAAAACAAATATATAAAAATTAGTATTCATATATCATAAAATTCAAAATTATAAAAAATATTTACATTTTTTTATAACAATTTCATTTCATTAATTAATTTTGTTTTGTTTATTTTTTTTTTTTATTATAGGGATTTTCCGTTTCTCTGTTATACTGTTTTTTAAATTCTGAAGTAAGAACAGCATTACGACATCGATTACAACGATGGCAAGATACCCGTAATATTAATGCTGGACAATTACGACAGAGTAGAAGGTATTTTTAAATAAAAGTATATATACCAAAAAAATTTATTTATATATATATATTTAAATACAATAACTAAAAAAAAATAAAAAAAATATTTAATAATTTAAATATAATTAAATTTTTTTCGGTTGATTTTACACAAAACAAAAAAAATGTTTTTTTTGCAAAATGATAACAATCAAACAAACAAAAAAAAAACGAAAAAAGACATACAACCAAAGGCGAAAATCCATCAAAAGATAATTCACCAAGATCAAGAACAGAAAGTATACGGTATATAAGGATAATTTTATTAAATTTACTTTAAATTTAAATTATAATTTTTATTTATATTTATATATATATATCGCTATATATATAATGTTATTTATATATATATATTTTTGTTTTTAAATGGTATTTGATCAAAATATGGTTTATTTCTTTTGACTGAAAAACAAAAAACAATAACATAACTTTTATATTTAATATAAAAAAACTAGAGAATATTTTTAATTTGAAATACTCATCATAAAAAATATATACATATATATTAATAACATTATATATTATATACCATTCATCCATATATATATATATATATAAATGTAAATATAAAATAATATAAATTATCTATAAATTTTTCCGGAAAATGACAAAAAGAACATTCATAAATTAATTTTAATATACAAAAAAAATTAAATTGTTCTCGCATGCAAACATTAAACGAAATATAATATATATATATATATGTATTTAGAATGGAAGAAATTTTATCCTGGAAATATTCAAGTATATAAAGAAAGTATAAACATTTCCTTTTTTGTATGGCTTTTTGTTGGATTTTCTTAATTTTCCATGTATTATATATATATACGATTTGGATTTTCTACACTATACCATATATATACTAAACGGTGTACTTATATTGCTGTTCTATTTTTTATTATTTCTATTTATATCTATATCTATATCTATATATCATATCAGATTAACATAAACACAATAATATACAATATAATAATAATAATAATAATAATAAATATGATAATATAACATGCAATTTATTTTTTATTCTTTCAATTAAAAAAAAAATTTTTTTTTAATATACACAACTAAAAACGATTTTAAGGGTAAAATAATATTCATCTGAAGGACAAGATAATAAGATTTTTTTTTTATAATTCTAATAGGGTATTCTTTTAAGATCGAGTGTTGGGATAAATAAGCAAAGGTAAAAATGATTCAGTATAGTATAATATAGTGTCAGCGAACGATAGTTAGTTCTTCGTGATTGTATAATCATTTATAGTAGGGCTGGGTTGGAAATGTTTTCGCTACTACCAAAAGGATAAGATATTTTGAACTTGCAAATTAATTATACTTACAAAAACAATTTTTGTATCAAACAAAATTTTCAGAAAATGCAATTTTCTAAATATTGAATTTTACGAATTACAGACAAAGTTTTTCCCCAATTTTTGTTTTCTTCGAATAATTTGAAAATTCAATCAATTTCGTGATATTTCATAGAAGAAAATCTGAAAATTGCCCCATTGGTTCAAAAGATATAGTCGATTTTCCAAAAAGCGTTCATAAAATTTGTACCATTTTGCATGTACTGTATTAAATGTTTGTACCATTTGTTTGAATTATCACTGAATTCGAATTGAAAATCGACCCTATCTTTTGAACCAACGGGACGATTTTTAAATGTTCTTCAACGAAATGTTAAGAATTTATTTAATTTATAAATTATGCGAAGAAAAAAGGAAGGCTTAAGAAATACCCAGGTTTCAATTAAAAAAAATACAGGATATCCTATGTGCTTGGAAATCTGGCTAACATTGATTTATAGTTTGTTTCCCAGTGAAACATCTTCTGAAGGATTTAAATTTGTTCAATTACTTTATGGAGTTTCCTTTAATTTTTACACATTCACAAAATTAAAATTCTTTAGAATTTATATTTACAAAATTTTAAATATAACATATTTTGGGGGTGGCGTGAAAAAAATGTTTTCTTATCTTTACCTAAAATTCTTAGCCATATAAGGTATTTTTAATACGTAGATATAAATTATTAACTACATATAACAAAGAACATTCTTATAAAAATATATTTAGAAAGTAAATTTTTAATTTTTTGAATATCATAAATATTTTTATCAACTATTCTTGTGTCATTTTTAGAGATTTTAGAGATATAGAAAAAATTTTCAAAAAAATGTGTTTGCGATTTTTGGACCGTAAAATTCTATCGAATTATTATTTTATTTAATAGACAAATTAAAAATTTTTTTGTAAAGTTTTCCAGAGTATTTTGTTCTATTTTTCTGTAAAATTTTCATATCGAACGTGTTTGAAATTTATTTTCCTATAATTTTATTTTATTTAAAAGTTAACACATTTTTAGACAAAGAAAACTTGCGTTTCGTCCTTCCAGAAAACCAAATATATTAAGATTTCACATTAAAATATACATGAAAAATATTTATAATAATAAATAATAATTTACAAGAATATTCATACAAATATCTATATATATTATTATTTTATTATTATGCTAAATATTTATTATATTATAATTTTATTATACTATATATATATACGAAATTCTTATATGTCTGCCCATTTGGCTGTCGTTTTATTGACGGCACTTAAACAATAAAAATAAAAATAAATATTATATTTTTTATTCTTTTTTGTTATTTTTTAGAATATTACAAACATATATAGTAAAGTAATATAGTATATATATTAACAAAACAGTATCTTATATATAATTATATTAAATTAAATATGCAAAATCTTCCATATTTATATAATAATGTCGTTATTCAGAAGTGAAGAATATTTTCTCTTTCAATTTCAAACTTATACAGATTTTTTTTTTAATTATTATTATTATATCGTGTGTATGTGTATTACAAAAGCGAAAAAACTGTAGACATCAAGATGAATAAAAATTAACATAAATGTAATATTATGCATATATAGACGAAAATATGTTAAAAACATTTTAAATATTTATCCTTTGTGAAATGATATAATTTTAAAATTAATTATATGTATTATTATGTATATATATAAAATGTGAAAATTCGTTATGTATATATAATCTAAATTCCATAAAAGTGTCACCGTATGTTACAAGCATTTATACACGAGTTTATTTAATCACTATTTTAAACATTGTGAAATTATATAAGTATAATAATAAAAAAAAAGTTATGTAAATATTTATGTATATACTATTGTTAGAAAAAATATTTCTTTAAAAAAATACCCCCATAGTGGAATGAACTCGATAAAGGATTTTATTGATTTAAGCCGATAGATTATTTTAGGATATATACAAATAAATTATATATAGAAATCATATACTATATATATGTTCTATCCAGACATTATTATTTCTATGAGAATAACCTGTCAAAACCCAAATCTAAAATTAATCGTTAACGTAAAAACTAATCGCAATCATACAAAGTTTGTGGATTCACAATTTTTTATTCATACTTCACTGTCCACTGTTCAATTAGAATTATGTATGATATTTAAAAGTATTGAAAGGTAATCATTAAAATTATGTGATAAATAAATTATAATTTCCATTCTGAATACATATGAACTATAAATATTAGCGAAAAAATTTGATCGTTTTTATCTTGTTCTATATAAAATAATTAACATTAAACAAATGAATCAATAAAATCATTGATTTTTGACTACGTTAGTTATGGAAAAAATTTTCTGCAGTGACTTCAACTCAGATCAGGTTTAAACCCTTAAGTTATCTTAACGTAAAATATGATAACTTCCTTTAACAATCTAACACGGTTGAAAGATAAAAACGGAATAATATCCATTTACGATTTTCTTAATGACATATATATTCCTAAAGATTTAAAACAATTTTTTTTCTTCTACCTCATCTTTTCCATTAATATGATTATAAAATACCCCCTGTTGAAACTTTCTGATAGATTTGTCTTGCTTACTTTTTATAGTGAAAAATTATGATTTTATAAAAATTTTGTATTTAAACATTGTTTAAAGATTTTTTTTTTTTACCCGATCATTGATTTCACATAATGATATTTAATGTTTATATAATTTATTCTATAAACCATTTAAAAATAAAATAAAATGAAAAATAAACAAAAAAAAATTAAAAAAAAGAAAACATTAAATAAATATATAGTCCATTAACACCGTATGGTAAAAGGGAATCATGTGCCTCATCGGTAACAACCACAACACTATTGGGTCCACATGGTTATTCACATTCACAAAGAGGTTCAAATGGTGCATTACATTTACATACACCGAGGGCAGTTAGTCCATTTATGCAAGTAATTAAAAATTGAATGAAAGTTGAATAGAAATTTTAAATATTATTAATAAATTGTTTTGTTTATGTTTTTTATCTATTTTCCATTTGTTGTAGGAAGGATTAGAAGAAATATCCGTATAATATTCATTCATCATAACAAAAATAACTAAATATACATTCAATTTACCATCACAGCAGCAAAAAAACAAAAACAATTATTGAATTTTTTAAGTCATCTCAACAAAATATTTATAATAACTATACAATGAATTATTTAATATCGAATTATATATATTTATATACTTTTATTTATTAAATTATATTATCTAATTTTACTTTTAATTTATATTAATTTTGTTTTTTTTTTAATTATTAATCTAAATATATATTTGTATATATCGTCATTAAACTGGGCAATCAAATATTGTATTAAATAATTTTTTTTTATTATTTTAAAATTTGTTATATTAATTTGAAAAAAAAACCAAATGTATTAAACAAATTTTATTTTTGTTTTTTAATCAAATAAAATGTATAGCATATATATATTTTTAATCAATATTCGGGGTATTGTGAAACAAATAAAATATAATAAATTAAAAAAAACCAAAATAGAATTTTTTAGTCCGTGTTATTATTTATTATATATTTCAAAGTAAAATTTTGTAATTTAAATATGTTGGAAAAACAACGGATATTTATTATCAAAAATGCAACGCCGCAGATATCATATTGACAAAATTAGTTTTAATTATGGAATTAACTAAGGCAAGTTCAAACATATCGGATCTACTCAATCAAAGTAATTATATATTGTGGATATAATATTTTTCGAATTCTCTGTCATAGATTAACTTTCGGTTATGTATTTACAGTGGGGATCCACAAAACTACTCGATATATAACAGAATATTTTACATAATAATGATCGTTTAAATACCATATTAAAACTCTGATAATCCAATGATTGAATGAATGTCAATCATTAAATCAAAATGTATCTTTCATTACATAAAACCATATTAGATTTCTCAATAATTGGAAAACGATTTTTCCAAAATTAGAACTTATTTATTAATGTTTTTGTATTACAATTATTGAAGTACTGAACATTCAAATATACGTAAATCTCCAAACCATACACTTTTTAATTTGTCTTTGGGTCGATATTATTATGTATTAGTCATATTAGTCTAATTTTAATAACTCGATGTCATAGAATCGATATATTATATTTTATTAATAAATTATGAACGCCTGTAAAAATCTTTCAGTGGTGAAAGAAAGTATTTCCTCGGTGATAATCTGATATTATTTGATATAGGATAAACAAATTTGATGAATGATTTATTTTAATTATATTTATTTTCAAATATTTGCTTTTTTTTTTATTTATATCTAACAATTTGATGATTTTCCTTCATTATGATTTATTAATAACTAAAATTTACAAAAAAAAAAAACAACGTCAATAGGTATATAGTAATTAAAAATAAGAAAATAAAACACAACAACTAATTAATAAAAAAACTCTATCGGAATAATGAAAGTCGTTTGGTACTCGGTATACGACCCTCACTATTCATTAATCCCGATTGAATATCACTGAGCGATGGTATTCCTTTAATTTCCCCACGGGCCGCCAGCGATGGAGGTGATGATAGAAATCGTTTTGCAACCCTTTGAATATCTTCGGAGGTAATCGCTTCAATTTGTTTAATAAAATGCTCGGGACGTTTACGTTCACCAGTTGCCAATACTTGTCGTCCAATATCTTCAAATACAACCGGTCGTGCTTCTAAATTCATCAACAGCATTGATTGTAATTGGGTTTTTGCACGACGTAATTCTTGATCACCTGGTTTTGTAGCCATCGTCACCAATTCACGGGTAATCACCTCTACCATACTGCGTACATGTGGTGGTGGTGCACTTGCATGTATACAAAATAGACCAGTATCCGCATATGCATTATTATATGCTGTAGCGCTGTACATCCAATGATATCTATTCGGTTTTGATTGGATGGAATACAAATAATTTAATAATTTCATATCACTATTTTATATATATATATATATATATATATCCCTATTGTTTTGCCAACATTAAAACATTGGCGGATTCCAATATGGGAACATCGGCGGGGACACGGCTAATATCATTAAAATTCGTTGATGGCCTCCAATAACGGATTTCAAATAGATTTATCTTGCATGCAACCGGATTGGATAAAATCCACAACTAATTTTTGTTCACTGATATATTACAAAACCGTTCACAAAATTGTTTATTCATATAATAATCGCATATCAGTCATTATTACATTACCGATTTAAAATAGATTCTAAATTTTATACACGTAATTACACTGCGCATTCTATGGCATTATCATCGCGTTTCACGATCGTAAATAGTATATACTGTATAAAATTCTGTTTAAAATTGTACGTTGGTTAAGTAATTTGAGTCTGTTTCGGGTGTATTACCGTCGTATAGTCCAAGTTAAAATCAATTATCCCTACAGAGGTTTATTTTGAGTTAACCGCAATAGGTTGGCACTTTTGTCAACCATTGATTTATATTTTAACCGATATATCAGTTCCAATGTAATACAAATTAATAAAACAACTCTAACCTGTTTAATACATTTGTATATAATCTGGTATACATTCCTTTACCTGGACCACCGGCTGAAAAGGAACCACCGCCACCCATCATTATATTCAGAACACAAGAAGGTATAAAATCTGGATCTTGATGAGAACAACCTTCCAATCCTTTGTGTACAAGAATATAAAAATAAAAATCAAATAAATAAGTATAATTAAATAAATTTCTATTATTTTTTTATTTACCTATAACAATATGGGCAAGTTCTGGAAGACCAGCGGCTGCATATATTGGAATTTCACATTCTTCCTATAATTTGAACATTGATTTTAATTAATAATTGAACTAAACAACATAAATTAAAATGTATAAATAGAATCAAATAAAATATTTACAATTATTGATCCTCCAGTATATTGAGCAACTGATGTATCTACAGAATTGGCACCTTTATGTTGAACATTTTCCATTTCCCATGTTGGGCGATTATTGGCAAAATGTGTTTCAACATATTTTACAAGATCATTATGATTTACACCGACACCGGCTATTACCATTCGTGATGGTGTATGATGATGCTTTAAATATGACAACAGCGTTGTTCGATTTATAGTGTCTGTATTTTTTTCTGGACATAGTTTTGGTAAACCTAATGTATTATCTTTAAATGCAGCCGCATGTATCATATCCATGAGTATTGGTTCTTGTTCGGGTCGCATATTTAACGATTCCAATTCAAAACGTATCGCTTGTTTAGCCAATTCAACTTCATCTGTTGGTAATCTAGGACGTAGTACAACTTCGGCTAATACTTTAGTAACCGCTTCCAAACCACGGCTATCTGCACTAGCCGCATACACAAATGTATCACGTGAACTTTGACAATCGCAAATACCTCCGTGTTGTTCTAATTCTTTCATTATTGTATCTTTATCGGAAAAATCTTGTGTTGACTATGTTAAAAAAAATATAAAAAGAAAAATATGTATATTATTAAAAATCATATGCAAAAATTAATAAAAAAATGAATAAAATATATTTATTTATTTACATGGAATGCAAGTTTTTCCAGATAATGGGAAATGCCACTTGGATATGCAACCTCGTAGCGTGGACCCGAATCGATAACAACACCAACTGTACAAAATTGTCCAAAACGATTTTCGGATGCAATTTTTAAACCATTCGATAGCGTTGTCACTTGACATTGATTTTTATTTTCTGGCGTAACTGTGGCATATTTTATAGGTGGTAAATCTTTAAGCGGCTCTGATAGTGGCGGTAATGGTGTTACAATTTCTTTTGATGGAATATTTACTGTTGAACCACCCACTACACTAGCCTTTCCTGAATTATTTATATCCGATTCATTTGTTACTTTTGTTGTACACCATCGAATAAATCTATTCAAATCAAAAACAAAAATCACATAATAATTTTTTGATAAAGTTTTCTTTTAAGGTTATGTGGTAATGTTTAAAACAATCAATTTTTAATTTCAATTACCTTTGTCTATTACAATACAATTGTTTTGTTATTGTTGGTATTCTAAGAGACATTCTTTTATTTTATTATTAATATAATTATTTTCAATTAATTAATTTTCATTTAATTTTAATTTATTTTATTATTACACAAATAAAAGAAAGAAAGAAATATTTTACTTATTTATTTTATCACGAAATTTTCGATTATTTGTTGCAACAGCAACTTGCAAAAAAAAAGAAAAATAAATGGAATGGAAATAATTCACAATGTATTTTTTTCAAAATGACAAAACATTCACATTTTTTTTTATTATGGCAAGAGTATTATTTTTTTTTTTTTTTTGAGTAGTATTTGAAAATAAAATCGTCATTCAATTTTGTTCTGTACATATAATTTATGATATAATTCGATAGTTATTAAGTAAATTATTAATTAATTAAATTAAATTAATCTTAATTGTTATTATTAAAAATATTAATCTAAAATATTAAAGTCTAGTTGAAATACAAATCGTTTACTCGAAATACAAATAGTTTTAACAAATCGCCGGCTAACCACAATTTTTTATTTATACTATATAGAAAATAATTTAACAGTGTATTTGTTTTGAATAATATTCGAATTGCATTTTGTTGTATATTTTCCCCACCAAAACAATCCTTGAAATCAAAATTCAACAAAAAAAAAAAACAAAATAATAAATTAAAAAAATAATGTGAATTTGGAACAATTAATTCAGAATTAATTTTAATAATTATCCAAAATAAATAATGAAACAAAATTATGTTTATTTAATAGTTGTGTTAATTTCCTTTGTGTTATTTAATTGTATTCCTACAGTCAAATGTTTGCGGGCACGAATAACAATGTCACTTCTAAAATCCGGGTTTCACAAGTAAGTTTCACCCAATGAATATTCATTACCATTGTATATTAAACCAATTCCATATAATTGCTCAAAAAAAATTTCCATATTTCATTTATTCAGAACATTAGAGTACAAGTTGTCATTCCCAGAACCCCCATTATATGCATGCGATGTCATGATACAACACACCTTTCCTCGTGATGTGTATGTTAGCAATGATGAACTGAATGATTTATTGATGCAAAAAAAGGTAAATATATATAATAGATAGACCAAAATATGATTCAAAGGATTTGTTGAATGTAATTCTAATTGATATTTTTTTTTAGATAAATTATTTCATCAATGAGACGGTAAATGTTGAACAATTACCTAGAGATTCAAAACAATTTGTACTGTTTCTATACTGTGAAAACGAAGGTATACTTATTTCATCAATCCTTTATTTGCCACTTCATTTTCGTTATCAATTACCCGGTTACACAAGGTATGTACTATATTTTTTTTTATTTATTATTAGGATTTTAATTTAAACCTGTATTGCCGACCTCAAATGTGTTCCAAGGGGTATTGGAGTAGAAATTCGAGTATAACCCAAAATTTACATCAAATTTTTACTAAAATTAGTGACACAAATAACGTATAATAATGTGGAAATGTATTCCCTTCTTTTAATTTAATCTGATTGCTTATCGTTTCACAATAATAACAATACTGAAACGCAGCCATGTTCGAGTAAATGTAACAAAACCAAAATTATATTTATCATGTAAAAATGATAAAGATTATGAGGTTTATAAGAATAAACGGATACAAGCGAAATGTAGTGATTCGGATGATAAATGTACTTGGCATGAAATAAAATATGAGGTAATTAGGAATTGAATATTGTCTCTCAGACACCTAACTAAAAACTAAAAACTTGTAGTATTATCCACTAATATTGAATGTTATACAGGCAAAACCACAATTGCTGACAGCATTCATTCCAATTGGGAATATAAATCATCTTAATATAGTTAAATGGGTTACTCATGCCGTTTCTTGGGGTGGTGCTGCCGTTTTAATTTTTATGTCTAGAGTTATAAATGATAATATTAATAAATTAAAACCAATTAGTAATAAAACGAAATAAATCATGTAATATAAGTGAACGTTATATATAGTTAATTATTTAAAAAAAATGATTGTTTGTCTACCAAAAATAAAATAACTCGTGAGAACGATAGTGTTAATCGATTAATAAAAAACTAATATCGAGACTAATATATTTTTTCCCATCTAAATTAATTATAATCACAAAATATGTATTCAAATTTTATTGAATTAATCGCGCTATATGAAATGATTAATATCCTTGATTTTCTTTTTGATAAAAAAAATTTAAACCTTTTGAATGTTGGTAGTGCTGTGTGATTTTTTTTGTTGACAACATAAAAGTCGCCATATTTGTTATTGTTTTTTTGTTTTTGTTTTTTATTTTTTTATTATAACAAAAAAAAAAAAATTGTGGATAACAGAATTGTGATCGTGTGGTGATCTTAATTTATATTAAATTTTTAATTTCTTTTAATTTTTAAATGAATCTATAAAAATATACAGTTATTTTATATAAAAATTTTACATGCACAATATATTTAAATTGATAGTGACTATGGTAAAACCTTTTTATGCAGTAGCACGAGGAAGAAAAACAGGTGTTTTTAATACTTGGTAAGTTAATCCACAAATTTGGTTCACATTATAAAATAAACAAATATTTTTATTTAAAAATATCTAGGGCAGATTGTCGCTTACAAGTGGATTCATTTTGTAAACCAATATTTAAAAAATTCAACACGTATGATGAGGCCGCTTCATTTCTTGCAACACATGGAGCTACTATTTTAACTACATCTAAATTTAACAATAATGACGCCGGTTCTGGTTCTGGTAATTTTTATTATTATAAGGCCTTATTATTATCATTTATCTATATTTTTATATTTTAATCTTTGGCATCATTAGTATATAATTCCTCAAATAACTCAACTTCATCATCTTCCACCAATAAAATTGGAAATACAACAAAAAATCGAGTAAAACATAAGTCACATACTGATAAAAACCGTACAACAACAACCGAAACATCAAATTCATTGGAAAATAAACAGTATGGAAATCATATATTCAAAGAGGACATAGATGGCTTTGTACATGTATGGACTGACGGTTCATGTCTTGGCAATGGTAAAAAGAAGGCAACCGCTGGAATTGGTATTTACTTTGGTGATAATAATTCCTTGTAGGTAGTCAATCATTTATGTAACTTATTTATTATATTTTCCTATCCCCGTTGAATTTGATTAATATTAATATAATTGAAATTTCTACTTATTTCTGTTGGTTATACACCCAGAAATACAGCATTACCAGTAATCGGAATTGCAACAAATAATCGTGGAGAAATTCAAGCGGCTATTGAAGCTATACGATTAGCTAAACTTAGTGGTATACAAAAATTATGTATAAATACGGATTCACAATTTTTAATTAAATCAATTACTGAATGGATGCCAAATTGGATAAGACGAAATTGGAAAACGGCACAAGGTGCACCAGTTATAAATCGAACAGATTTTGAAAAATTAAATGAATTATTGGCTGATAAAAAATTTACTGTAAAATGGGTATATAAAACAATAGCTTTGTTTATTAATTCCATAAAATTAACCATAATTTATCAACTAATTATCGCATAGATTCATGTACGTGCTCATATCGGTATATTAGGTAATGAACGGGCAGATGAATTAGCTAAAGAAGCAGCATCTATACAACACATTAAATTTGATTAAACGAATTTCATCCACTATTCTTACCTTTTCAAGTATGTAAGAGTAAAAAAAAAAACATTAGACTTTTAATACATAAAATTAAAGTTTTATTGAATTATTTTTATTTGTAAATTAATTATAAATATTGTAAAATAAAAAAATACATTGAACTTTATAAATTATAATTTAAATAAATATATTTTTGTTGTCATCTATATAATATATGATATTATACACATTGTCCTATTAATATCAGGATTTAATTTCATTCTTTTTAAATAATATTTTCAAGTTAAATGAAATATGTATTTATTAATTACGTTACTCAAGTAATAATCATTTCAATCATTCGGAATATTCTAAATATAAAAATTAAATCTTGTACATAAATCTTGTAAATCTTGTAAATATACATAATAAAAACGTATATTTACCATTACCTTAAAAACGCATTAACGTTTCTTTAATAATTCAATGTTTTCTATTTCGATCGCTGATGGTAAATCTGATGCATTTGGTTCTATTTTAGATATATTAACATTAAATAAAAACGCATTCAAAAAATAAAATTAACATTTCTATTATATAAACTTACTTATCGTATCATTTTTTGTATCACCATCACCAGATGATGATGATGATGATGATGATGTTGATGCTGGTAACTCTACCTTTTGTAATGGTTCATTCCATGATTGAATTGTTGCCTCACCAAATATAACAAATATTAAGTTACCAATTAAATAAAACCCAGCAGCAATAAAAAATACAATTTTCCATAAATATGGATCTTTCTGTATAATATATTTAAAAAAAGAAAGAATAAAATTATATTCCGATATTTTATAATTTAATAATTAACATTTTAAATTTCACAATAATAGAATTTTACCTGATCCGTTACAATGAAACCCACAACAATTGGCCCCAGTATAGAAAATATATTAGCTATACCATTCGTTATGCCCATTAAAGTACCAGCAAAATTTGGTGCCAAATCTAAATGATTTATTAGATATCCAATATAAGTACCGGCATTACATCCAACAGAAATTGTCAATAAAAATACAGCAATATTTGGATTCTCTTTTGTAACATAACCCAATGCAATTAATGATATCATTGGTATCCAATGACCTGTCGAATTAAAAATTTTACGACCAGCAGTTCGACTAATATATTTTTTATTTATTAACCAATCCGATAGCGGACTTAATGTTAAACTTAAAATCCACATTACCAAATATGGCAAAGATGATAACAATGCATTCTGTATATATATATATATGTGATAAACGAAATAAATTATTATGAAATGTTTAATTAAAAGATAATACAATTAAAGGAAAATCTTTGAAAAACTTTGGAATTAGAATTTGTGTTACACACAAAACTGTATAACTTTAGTTTTTTGAATCATCAACACTGATTGATTAAACTGCCTAAAAATGTGTTGGCTAGGAACTTTTTTACAAATGAGAAAATATCCTTCTAAAAGTAATCTTTAATATAGGATTGAAAAGCCGTTGAACCTGTGAGATAAGATATCATAAACTTAACTATAGCATAATTTTTGATCAAAATTGTTTATAACGACTGAGGTTGAAATTGGAATTGTAAGTACAAAATCGTCTTAAGTCTAATATATAATAGTATTTATAGTTTACATCTTCTATATGGAAAAAATATTGTAGAAATAATCAACATCATATCAAATATTTAGCATAATAAATTAAATCAATAAAACAACTTAAAAACAAATACAAAATTTAAATTAATATCATTTTTGTTTTTATAAGTACATAATATTTTTTAATTTTAAATTTAAGTTGTAATTTTGTACAGGTTTTTGTTTTCTTTTTATTAAAAAAAAATAGTGTTGTTTACATTGCAATTGATAGCAACTATTATTATTTATTTTTACTGTCTACTGCATCCACCGAACCAGCTATTGTATCTATTGTATCTGTACTATTATCTGTATGGTATTAAAATTATAGCATTGATTATTAAATAATTTTCGTAAATTCAATTTTAAATTATCAATTTTATATACCTTTTTCTAAATCTTTAGTATTTTCAATTGGTTCATTCCACGGTTGAATTGTACCTTGTCCAAATATTACAAATACCGTATTACCAACTAAATAAAATCCTGATGCAATGAAAAATATTATTCTCCATAAAGATTGATCAGTCTATATGATGAGAAATATAATTAGTATTAGTATTTTGTTTTACATTTAAAAATTAATTCATCATACCTGATCGGTTACAATGAAACCCACAACAATTGGTCCAAGTATCGAAAATATATTAGCTAAACCATTTGTAATGCCCATTAGGGTACCAGCAAAATTTGGTGCTAAATCCAAATGATTGATTAAAAAGCCAATATAAGTGCCTGCATTAAAACCAACCGCTAATGTCAATAGAAATACAGCTAAACCAGAATTTTCTTTTGTGACGAAACCCAATCCAATTAATGTTACCATTGGTACGTAATGGGCAATAGAATTAAATATTTTACGTCCTTGTCCCCTTGTTATTGTACCTCTATTAATTAAAAAGTCTGATATCGGACTCATCACCAAACTAAGTATAAACATTACTAAATAAGGTAAAGCTGATAATAATGCATTCTAAAAAAAAAATTAAAAAATTATTAAAATCATTGATTACGAATTGAAAATATTTTGTTAAAAATTAATAATTTAGTTATATAGTTAGTAATTTGTTAGTCATATACTAGTATGTAGTTAGTATAATTAAAATTTTTATTGTTAGTCTTATTGTGAAAAAGTATTGTTAGTCCTATTCTCCTGCAAACCAAACCAAACCAAACTAAACCAACCACAATATATTCGAATCGTTTACCATTATCCAGAATTAGTTTAGTATATATCATCATTGAAATATATACTTATATATGATTTATAAAAGTTAACTTACATTTATTGCTCTGGCTTTTTTTAAACTTCACAAAAAAAAATCGTGTTTTTTAAATCGGTAAATTGGAAACAATAATAATGTATATATATATAGTTAAAGCACATTCTAAAAGTCAAAATTGTTTTGATAAAAAAATTTGATTCCGCAAAAAAAGTTACATCGCATATATCGCTCTGATTCTATTCAAGGAAGATAGATATAATTTTGCTTTTATTTCTGAACCAAAAAAAACTGACACACTCACACAAACATTTTAGAATTTGTCAATGTCATTGGGAGGGATTGTCTCTCTGATGTTTGTATTATTATAAGAAGGAATTGTGTACATCGAAATCTATTGTCACAAAACAAAAAAAACCAAATAACTAATCATATAATTACCGATTTAATGTCATAATTCAATGCCCCGTTCATATATGATGGAATTTCAGTTAATAATGTCCAGAAACCCCAATTTTGTGCACAATGTACGGTTAATAATGCCAAAAATGGTGTTGATGTAAATACGGCTTTCCATGGCAATTTGGATTTTCTTCCTTGTGTATTGCCCGGCATCGATTCGATATAATATTTTTCCGTTTCCGATATACCTTTATAGTCAGCCGGTGAATTTGTACCAAGGAAAAACCATAAAATAACCCATAAACCTTGTACACCACCGGATATATAAAATATACCAGGCCAACCGGTTGACGATGCTGCAATTACACCACTAACGGCTAACATTATAACCGTACCGGCTTGTGTACCCGAATACGTAAACGTTGTAAGAAATCCTCTTTCCGATGGATGAATCCATTTGGATATTAACGTATGCACCGATGGATACATAATACCTTGTGCTATTCCTTGTACAAAACGACATGTACAAAGTACTTCCCAACCGATAGATGCAAATAATGGTATTAAAATTGTGGTTACACAACAAACAATAGCCGCTACTAAAAATAAAATTTTCGGTCCAAAACGATGAGCTAATAATCCGGCTGGTATCTGTGATATTGAATAACCCCAAAAGAAACTGCTTAATACCAATCCTTTTATTGATTCATCCCATGGATATGCCTATATATGTATTTTGGGGTGCAAACCCGTTGAATTTTGATATATAAATGAAATTATATATGTTAATATACGTTTATAGGATATATAAATAATGTATATGTATATATGCCGTTACCTCAAAATCGGGATTTGCTGAATTATCAACCATAGCAACAATGGCTACCGATAAATTTACACGACCAGCATATGCCACTAATAATCCTGAACACCATAATCCTACTTGTATATGTCGTACACCGAATCCTTTTGCTATATATATTATATTATTATTGTAAATTATAATATATAATTGCTGAATATCAAATTTATTGATAAAATATACATTAAAAGAATGTTTAAGAAAATTTTAACATTTATAGGATTGAAGCATTTAGAAGAAGTTTTTTAATTTTATTATAATAAAATCACATATTCATAATTTAAACCATTTCCCCCACACAATGAATAGAGGGTTAACAAAATCAAATAAATTATAAAATTAACATTATTTAAAACATTATTTAATCACGTTTTATTGTATAATATCAGCGTGTAATTTAAATCCATCTAAATTTAATCATCGCAGATATATTTGAACAATGGTGTTCAATTTAATTGATTTAAATTATCGAATTTTTTTTTTTTTTATACAAAAACTGATTAGACTTTTAAGTATTATATATTAATTTAATAAAATTATACGATATTATAAAAATTATCAGAAAAATGTTTTTATTTTTTTTTCACACAGTAAATAAATAAAAAAAACTTAAATATTCAACAAAATATAATTGCAATTAATCCATTCTTCAAAAATTTCAAAAAATATAAAAATATACCAATTTAAGAAAAAAAAAATCTAACTAATCTATACAATGCATTAAAATTTTTATTGATTTTCTTCAATTATTTTTTAAAATTGAATTAAAAAAAATTTTACAAAATACAAAATTAATTAAATAGAATTATTTTCCTTTGAATATTTTAATTTTTTATGGTGATTTTATTTCGTATTTTTTTTGCATATAGAAAATATTATCCAAAAACCGTTTATAAAATCTATTATATAAAAACTTACGTCGTTCAGCTGTTCCGTCTTTGGATTGTTCTTCAACATTAAAATTGTCTTTATTCAAATCGATTTCTTCGTTTATTTCTTTTTTCGTATCCATAATTTTCGAATACTTTTGTACAAATAATAAATAGGAATTTTATTCTAAATATATATTTATTTTTTTTTTATTTACACCTTATACGAATGACCCATTAATTTTTGGGTCAATTTAACTTTTAACAATATAAATATAAATAAAATTATTACAATATATTATTATTATTAATTGTAACGTAAACGCACTATCAAATGATGAACTGCGAAAGATGAATTAAAATCTTATCCATAAAAACAAAAAAAAAAACAACGTTGAATATAATAGAGTCTTAAATATAATCTGCCCTGATATGGGAAAGTATTTAGAGTATATATACACTTTAAAAATATATATATAGGTATAATAAACAAATAAGATAATTTAAAATTTATTAATTGTTATAGAGGGAGTTTTTATAGATAAATTAATAATAATAATGATGTATATATAATTTTAATATACAAACAAATAAATTTTAATGAATTAGAAAATTTTGAAAATCTATATCATCACTCAGGTACTTATATATTATCCACACACCTATATATGGTTGATATGATCGATTTAAGTAAGTGATATAATTTTTCTTTTTTTTTAATATACAAATGAACATTATTGAAATACCCGTAAAGTTATCGCATATAGCATAATTTCTGTGTTTAAAAATAATCAATAATTATCATTTTCTGTATATTCATACATAAAACAAATTACAATAAGAAGTTGAATATTATTATACGATTAAAAAAAAAAGGTTAATCTTTAAGTGCACCTATACAAAAAAAAAACTTGTATTATCAATAAACAATAAATTTAAAAAATTCACTATATTATAGATATTGAATTTTTTTTCTTTTTTTTTTCAAAATTCACAGATCACCATCACAAAACAAAAATAAACATATATTATTTCAAATAATATTATAATTTATGAAGATATACAAATTATTTTTGAAAACCACCTTTAAAAAAAATTAAATAATTTATTCACTTAAAAAAAATATTATATATAAATAGATTAACTTGAAATATAATAATAATTAATTAATTCCATTCTAAATATTTAAGTGATACTCGCATTTATTTCACGTGAATGAATTATATTTTAAGAACAAATTAAATTATTATTCAAAATAAAGTATGTTGATTATATTTATATATATATGAATATACACCCAACCGAACCGAACACACCGGTAGAATATTTTATTAAATTTTATACGTATTTTATCGACATCTTAAGTCGCACATATTTCAATAAATTTTTTCAAAAACCAGTTTATTTTTAATATGCCATTAAAATGATATTATCATTTTAATTATATAGTTATATATATATACCTGTGTATATTTAAAATAAATATATATAGTATATGAATAAAAATATAAACAATAGTTGTTTTATTTTTTTTTTGTGATTGTACGAGTATATATACCAATTAACCAATTTGGTGTTGATAATGAAATTTCGAAAAGTTCTAAAAAAAAAAAATTCTATTTATTTATAACAATCATATTCTTAAATGATGAATTAATGGATTGAATTCTATAATTTTTTTTTTTTAATTTTTAGAACTCGCTTTAGAACAATTTTAAACTTTATCTTATGTTATATATAGTTTTTGTCGACAAATCATGTTAAAGTTGTCATCGTACACAGAAATGTTTCTTGAGATTTTAATTGAATTAACCATATTCTAGCAATGTATGATTGAAATCACTGTAATCTATGTATAATTGTATTGTGAATAAGACATTCGTTCATATATATAGTTTCAAACTACCTCGAAATTATATAAAACATTTTGTACTCTATAAGAATGCATTTGTATGATAATATATCAAATATATTCAGACAAACACAATCATAAATATAAGCATATAATCAATAACATTTAAAAAGTTGTGTTTCTTGATTTTAAAAAAAATTCACATTTAATCATATATATCAACAAATAAAAATATATATAGTATGAGTGCATTTCGCTTAACCGGTACATTTTAAGAGATTTGCAATTTAATCCATATATTAAGCATCACTTTCTAACTAAATTTATAAGATTATATATATATAGCGACTAGTGTTCGGTAAAATTTGTACCATTTTTGATGTATAAAATGTTTGTATGCCGTCGTTCACATTTATATAGTTCCGCAAATTTCTTTGATTTTTCACTGAACTCGAATTGAAAATCGGCTATATCTTTTGAACCAATAGGGGGCGATTTTCAAATTTTTTGTTCTATGATATATTAAGATTTTATTGATTTTTTAAAATTATGCGAAGAAACACAAAAATATTAGAAAAATCCCCGAGTTGGAATTAAAAAAAACGGAAATTTAGTGCATTTTCTGGAAAATTCCGGAGCCGATTAAATTTTCTTCTTTTTTTTTTTAAATCAGCTAAAGCTAATTATACACATATGACGTTCAGAATATCCTATCCCCTTAGAAATCTAACAATTTCCCAGATCCGCCTATGCGCATAAATCTAAATACATTGCCTAATTATTATTATTATTATCTTTTAAAAATATTTCGTGATATTCGTTTTTTTTAAGCTACTATCATCTGGTCTCATTTGATATTGTAACATATATTATGCATTAGTTCAATTATCAAAATAAAAAAAAAATTAAATATATAATATCAATTACATATTACGGGGGGGAATCTTCAACAAAATGATGATATTATTTATCAATATAAATACTATATATGTATATATGATAAGGACATCCGTA
Source organism: Dilophus febrilis (assembly GCA_958336335.1). Taxonomy (NCBI): domain Eukaryota; kingdom Metazoa; phylum Arthropoda; class Insecta; order Diptera; family Bibionidae; genus Dilophus; species Dilophus febrilis. Next base: position 35,141,449 of record OY284469.1, on the reverse strand, counting down.
CTTTAAGATAATGATTATCATATACATATACATTTACTATATTTATTATAGTCAACTATATATACATTTTAACGTACTCTATATACGTCCACTGAGATTTAATTTTCATATTTTGATAATTTCATATATTGCTTATACTGTCATCGCATGCGATAATAATAGCATTCCAAACAACACAATCAATATTTTTCGAATTTTCAAAAGGTCTTTAAATAAGATTAATTCATATTAAGCAGATTTAATATATAATTATAAATTATGGTTTCTTTTCATCATATATTCTGAATATCTTTCGCTTCTCTAAATTTCTATTGTTTGCAAATTATTTAAGGGAGATTAAGGATATATAAAGGAAAATATGATCAGTATGCGTGCGATGGTTAAAAAAGTATAATTAATTCAAAATAAATCGCATCATATAAAAAATAAATAGAAAAAAATCATTTAATTATACTCTTACATATTTTATATAAATTCATCATAAAATTAATGATATTTTTTTGGTTCATTCCATGATTGAATCGTACCTTCTCCGTATAATAAAAATACCGTATTACCAATTAAATAAAATCCAGATGAAATATAAAATATTTGACTCCATAAAGATTGATCAGTCTATATAAATATAAAATTCGCAGATAAATTTTTTTGTGTTGTGTAAATTTTATTGTAATAAATAAATATACCCGATCGTGTACAATCCAACCAACAGCCATTAGACCAAGTACAGAAAATATATTAGCTATACAATTGGTTATGCTCAATAGATGACCAGCAAAATTTGGTGCTAAATCTGCATGATTTATCAGAAAACCTAGATATGCACCGGCATTTAAACCAACCGTAATTGTTAATAGTATTACAGCTAAAATAGGATTTTCTTTTGTTAAAATACTCAATGCTATCAGTGTTACGATGGGACCATAGAATCCAATAGAATTAAATATTTTACGTCCTTGGCTAATTGTCACCGTACGTTTGTTTATCAAATAGTTTGATATTTTAGACATTATTATACTAAGCGAACACAGTACAATATACGGTAATGCTGATAATAATCCATTCTATTTATATATAAATATTTTCAAATAGAAAATGGAAAGTTATATTATTTAATTTCTAGTATCCATATAGTGTAAAAGAAAAATGTCAAATATAATTACCATTTTAATACCATAATTAAATACACCATTTAAATATGATGGGATTTCAATTAATAATAACCAAAATGTAAAATTTTGTGTACAATGGACAATGATTAAGGCCAACATTGGTTTTGACGATAAAACGGCTTTCCATGGCAGGGTGAATTTATTTTCTTTGCCATAATTCGGCATCGATTCAATATACCGTTTTTCCTCCGATGACATACCTTTAAAATCAGCCGGTGAATTTTCACCAAATAAAAACCATAATATAACCCAAACACCTTGTACACCACCGGATATATAAAATATACCAGGCCAACCGGTTGACGATGCTGCAATTACACCACTTACAGCCAACATAACAATTATACCAAGTTGTGTACCACAATATGCAATCATTGTAAGTGTATCAGCTTCCGATGGATGAATCCATTTTGTAATTAACCTTTGTACAGATGGAAACATAAAACCTTGTGCAATACCTTGTAGTGCACGAACAGTACACAATCGCTGCCAACCAATAGATGCATAAAATGGCATTAAAAATGTGGTCACCGAACAAAATCCAGATGCTAATAAAAATGATATCTTCGGTTTAAAACGATGTGCTAATAGTACCATTAGAGCCTGTGATATCGTATAACCCCAAAAGAAACTGCTTAATATCATCCCCCTTGTAAATGGATCCCAATCGTATGACTATTTATATACATATATGATGATATAAAACTATATATATACAATATAATTTTTTAAGCTATTTATTAATCTACGGCGGATATATATTTAAAAAGCTGTTAATTTATATATTACTTACAATTACATCGGGATTTTTTGTATTATCAAGCATAGCAACAATTGCAATGGACAAATTTACCCGACCAGCATAAGATGAAAATAATCCATAGCTCCATAATCCCACCTGTAAATGTCGTATACCAAATCCTGTTGCTGAATTTTATATAGATTATTATTAGTAAATTAGTCTGATTTAAGTATGTATAAATATTTTAAAAATATGCAAAGGACTAAAGGATAAAAAGGACTTCCGGCTTTCATTCTTCTTTTTAAATTATTTCATTATGATTTTAATATACTTTTGAATTGGAATATTTTTGTTCTTTTAATATACACTTTTATGGCATTAGTATTTAATGTTTTTCGAAATAAATAAATATCTTGGGAAATTTTCGGTGATAAGGAAAAGAAAACAGAAGAACACCGCATTAATCCCTTTAAAAAATTTTACTATACATAATCGAAAAATTCCTAATTTATTTATAAGATGTATCATAGAATTGAACACATATTTATTATAGCTCAATAATCTAAACGATTATATACACAAATTCGTATTTCGTTATTAATACCTTAATAATTTTTATTGTACTTCCTTCTTCTTTAAATTTTGTATCAGTAAGGCGATTGTACTATTCATTTCTAAACGTAATAAAACCGATCCATCCGAACACTATATTTATATTGATATTTTATTAAAATTATTATTATTATAAAATAAAAAAAAAGATATAAACACTCCCGCATCGCAAATATTAAATTTATAAATTCAACTGTATAATTTAAAAATATTTGTTATCAAACATTTTTTATAACTATAACGCTATAACTATAAATAAAAAATAAATACATTTTTGAGTGGAATATACAATATAAATATACTAAAAAAATATGCTTATAAAAAATTTTTTTTAATTATTTTATCGGTCACGCATTATTGTAACATGGAATTCTATATTATCTTAAAAATAACAAAAAAAAATATGTAATCCTTTCTATATGTGAATATAATCTCTATATAACTATATATATTTTAAATTTTTATAGATGATTGATTTATGAAGAAAAAAAATGAATTTAGTTTATATTAAAAACATAAATTAGATTTGTAAAAAATATTTGTATAGATTGTCCGCAAATTTAAACTCTCATTTTTTCTGCCAATTTATACTCTATTATGATTATTTATATAAAAAAATTATATATACATACGTTTTATTACTTCTTTTGGTTTAGTTAGTTTATGTTTATCCATACTCTTTTTTTTTTTTAAATCAAGTGCCCCGCATATAATAGAATAAATAATCTATAATATAATCAGTATAAACTAATAGATAACATCAAATTTTTAATTGTAAACTGTATATATATGCAAACTAATAGGTACACAAACGGAGACTGATTCAATTTTTTCGTTTATTTACTATATTGTTATACTTACAAATTTACACATTTGTATTTAAAATATGTATATCGGATATGTAAATTATCGTGGTAATATCTTGGTAATTTTTGATAACATAGACATTGAAAATTTGACGTTATCTTTTGTATAATAAAATTTGTTTAAATTAATATTACACAATCTACCTTCCCTTATCATTTATACTAAATAAGTTTGTTTTGGCTTAAAATATACAATTTTATTTATATATTTATATAATTTAGCTGATTATTGCATGTAAAATATACCTTCCTTTCATTGATTTTTTGTAATATCTATAATGTAAAATTTTGAAAAATCAATTCATAAATAGCATACCTATATATTGAACTTTTAATCATTATATAAGTAAACCACCGCCGCATACAAAATGTAATAAATGAACACCTCAAACACCTGTAATAAATCATAAAAAAAATTTCATATATATGTTTATTAGAGTATTTTTTAATTGTTTTTGTTTCTTTGTTTACAAAACAGCCGCGCTAACAAACGATTTTGTTTTTATCAAAAACTGATAATATATATTCAAAAAAATTATTTGCTCTTTTATTGAATTTATAACAATTAATATTTATTTTTTATTTAATGATTTATTTTTGTGTATATATCGGAACCAGGAAAGGTAAATAAAAAATTTAAAGCGATTACAAAAAGTGATTTAAAGTTTTATTTTTCTTAATTTTCAAAATAAATTATTATTTACCATATTGTGTAATCTGATTTGTGCTATAGAGGTATTAGAATAAGACTTCATTAGACACTGCGTATTCCATATATATGGTATATTTGAAAAGACCAGAAGGAACTGTATAGAATCAATTGTAAATTCAACAAAAATAGTTAAAATTGACTTTTCAAAAAAAAAAACTCGGAATTCCTTCAATAAATTTATAAAACACAAATAACTTAATATATATTTTTAAAAAAAACACTGTTTTTTTTTATTCTGACTGATTTTTATATTTTGTTTAACAAAAAATATATAAAAAACAAAATTTTAATAAATGAAAAAAACAAAAAATTTTCAATTACAAAAATAAATAAAAATAAATATAGAATTAATTATATGTGTATTTATAAAATAAATCAAATATATATAAGAAGAATGCGAAATATTTTATTGCCTTCTTCATATACCATATATGATGAATTATTAATATACATATATTTTTGTGCGTTTGTTTCTTGATATAATCTGTTTTGTTTTATTTTGAAAATACTTTTATGTAATTTATATACTATCTATTTACTGACCATACCAATTCATATCGAGTTCGTATAACCAAAAAAAAAAAAAAAACTAACATTTATAATATCTTAATTATAATTAAATAATAAGATATAAAACAAAATTTCTATATAAACTAAAAAACTATAATAGATATTTATAAAAAAAACAAAAAATCTATTTATATATATAAAAATAATTATAAAGATAACACATTATATATAAATAATCAAATATAAATTAAATTAATAAATTATAAAGACATTTATATTATAAAATTTATATAGATTACAATTTACAAATATTCTAATTGTCATTTTAATTGGATTTTTTTTTGTTTTGCTTAAATGTTATATTATTTCTTTTATATATGTATATAACTCTCATACCAACATTTATTACATCACATTGATTTGTGTTTCCGCATAGAAATAAATATAAAACATTCATTCACGCAATTAAAATAATTAATTAAATATATTTATATACACAGTGCATGCGGCTAATCGAGAGATTTGAATTATTTTTAATTTTTTATATAGTTTTTGTACCACTAATTATATTTAAAAAAAAGATAATAAATATATAATATTTCGACGGAACCCGGAATCATTCGTTTATTTGTGCAACACGTTGTTGTATTGATAATATATATTAATAATCCATTTTTTCAACTTTATTAATATATGTATAATTAAGTTCTTCGATTATTTGGTTCTTGTGCGATTGCTCCTTCTGTTAACGGAGAAATAATTATGATTATTAATTGAATTATATTTTACATATATATAGTATAAGAAATTACCTTCTTCATTCGATGGTCTCTGTAAATTATTCCAACTTTGTGTATTCACTTTACCAAATGTAATAAATGATAAATTACCAATAAAATAAATGCCAGCAGCTATAAAGAAAACTATTCGCCATTGTGATGGATCAGTCTATAATTTTAATTATGAAAAATAATTAGACATTTTTTTACAAAAAAAACCATTAACCTAAATATAAATATAAACGTTTTCACTTACCTCATCTGTAACCACTTCACCTACAAGTAATGGTGCTATAATTGACATTATATTAGCGGCACAATTTGTTATTCCCATTAATGTTCCAGCATGATTTTGTGCTAAATCAATGTGATTACACTATATACATATATTTATATATAATAAACAGATTAAAAATAAATAAAAATATATTCGTTTTTTTCCATGAAATAAAATATATATCTAATATATACCTGAAATCCTAAATATGTTGCTGCATTTAAACCAACAGCTAACGTTAATAATCCAATGGCTAAATCTCTATCGTCTTTGGTAACATAACCGAGTGCAATTAATGCACACATTGGTATCCAATGGCCAATTGTATTAAATAATTTTCTACTATAAATTAATGGAATGCAATTGCGTTCCTGTAATACATCCGATATAAAACTAAAGCAAAAACTTAATATTAACATTGTTAAATAGGGCATCGCCGATAATAAGGCATTCTGTAAAAAAAAAATGATTGATTAAAAAAAAAGCACTCAATAATAACGTGTATGTAAATCTATTTCTTACTTGTTTAATATCTAATCCTAATATACTTTTCATGTACGTGGGCATTTCAGTGAGCAATGTCCAAAATCCCCAATTATGTGCCGAATGGACAACGATCAACGATAAAAATGGTATTGATGTAAATATTGATTTCCATGGTGTTGGTATTTTACGTTCAGGATCATCACGATTATTTTCGTATGATGATTGAATAAATTCTCGTTCTTCTGTCGATATACTTTGACTTTCGGCCGGTGAATTACTACCAAATATCATATATAATATAACCCATAGACCGCCAGCGGTACCCGATAAATAAAATATACCTGGCCATCCCATAACCGATGATGCTAATAAACCGCTTGTCGATAACATTATAACTGTACCGAATTGTGAACCCGAATAGCAATAGGTTACCAATTTTGCACGTTCCGATAATGGTGCCCATTTTGATAATAGGCTGTGCGTCGATGGAAAAATAACTCCTTGAAAGAAACCTTCAACAACGCGTAATGCGCAAATGAGCTGAAATTATATAAAAAGATTTCATTATCCGTAATTTTTATAATAGAATAGTAAAAATATTTATCAATTTGAATAATATGCAATAATAAATAGGAAATATTTTTATTCGTTCGCGGAGTTTATTCATATAATATTATAATAATAAAATTATATACGCCTATATATTCAATATAAAAATGAATACAATTATATTAAATTTATTAGATAAGAATGTAATGATTATAAATATATAATTAATTTTATTTTTTCAAAATAATATTCAGAATATATTTCTATTATATATATTTATATGAATTATAAATGTATTTACCTTTTTAAATATGTGGATTAAGGTTAAGTCCTATATAGAATTGAGGACCTTTTAATTTATATAGAATTGATTTGAATATTGATATCGCGTAATGCAATGACTTAAAAAGAGTTTCAAAATGTATATTTTAGGTCATTAGTGCGTTAGAATTATATGTATTAAATTAAGTTATATCTGGATGTACTGCGGAATGCTTTAACTTCATATATTTACTAATTCAAATAATACATATTTATCATAAATACGAGTGATACGACAAAATATAATTATTTTTTTATAATATACCTTTCTGAATTATTATTATTATTATTATATAACTTCGAAATTATTGTTATGCGAATAAAAATTAAGAATTTTTAATTAATTAATTAATTTTTCGCTATACAACCAACAATCTGGTTTTAGCGTCCAACAACAGCCTTCTGTTGTTAGTTTCTTAATTTGTGGATTTCACGGTGTCGGTAATTAGCCGTACGACCAACCGCAAGCGGAAAATACAACTCTGTGTTAAAATTCAGATTCGAAAAATCACCGAAAACACAAAACATATTTTATGTCTTCAGTAGGATTCGAACCCACGACCCCAAAATTTCGTTAGAATTTTTGGTTGGCATTTTTGTCATTTGCACCACAGAGTTATATAAAAAAAAAATTAAGAATTATAAAATATAATTAATATATATATAATATTCTCACGCATCATCGATAAATGAAATCGTATAAATGTAACCCCAAATCACTATGATTATGATAAGGTCAACTTTCACAAAATTATTGAAAATTCAATACCACAATAATTAATATATATATATAGCTTATATTTACAATAACAAAATATACTATATAAGAAATTAGCATATTGCAAAATGAAGACAAATTAAATATATAGTTGCCGCATATACAATAATGGTATTCGCATATTAGTTATGATCAAATATAACTCGTCATCAGAAATACAATAATGGCATTTAATTTTGTCTTTTTTTTCTTTCTATATTTAAACTATATTAATTTATTCTATTTTTAACAGCAATTTAGCAATTTTTTGTTTGTTTTGTTATATGCCATCATTGTTTGACTAAAACCGAGTAACAACCGAACAGAAAAAAAATCAGAACTTTAAAAAAATCACTTGTTTGGCTGTTCAGAACTTTATAAAAAACAGAACCAAAAGAGAGTAGATGATTGTTTGATAAAATGTGTGTTCGGTTATTTCAGTTCAGACTCATTTTTCTACTCCGTTAAAATCGACGGTGCGAATCAAAGAACCCAATTTTTGTTTTGTTTGTTATTCTTTTTTTTCCTTTTTATGTATATATTTTTAGAATAATTTTTTCATCGTTCATATATTTTATACGTGTATGTGTTATTTTGAATTTCATGATATAAAATAAAAACCGAACAAAAAAATATACAATTGTTTCACTTCAATTTTTCACCGAACATTTTTCAACACCAAAAAAAAAAAAACAAAAAAAAATGAAGGAACCGACTTTTTTTTTAAAGTTCTGTTCTTTTGTTCAGGTCTCAAACAATGACGGCAATAATTTAATGTTAATACAAAAATTAAACAATGACACAATACATATGTATATATCATTTGTGATATGAGTAATCATGAACAAAAAAAAATAAATACGGAAACACTTTTTGTATATATAACATATATAATTTTACAAAAAGGCATATTTTAGTTATAGAAAATAAATAATGATATATTACCTTCCAACCACCAATTGATGCAAATATTGGTGTTAACATTGTTAATGTTGAACATACAATCATTGCAACTAATAATAATAATTTTGCTCCATATTTTTCGGCCAATTGACCAGCTGGTATTTGTGTTACAACATATCCCCAAAAAAAACTACTTAATATTATGGATTTTTTGTGTTCATTCCAATCGTATTCCTATATACATAAATATGGTATATTTATAACAAAAAAAAAACATATTGATTATTTATTTTTTGTTTGGTATATATACGCTATAGTGTATACATTTTTATAAAAACAAATCATATATTTACCTCAAAATCTGGATTTGCTGAATTTCGATCGGTCATGGCCACAATGGCCACTGATAAATTCACTCTTAATGCATATGCAATTGTTAAACATAAAAATAATAATAATACTTGAAGATGTCGGATGCCAAATATTTCAGCTGTATAATAAAAAAAATAATAATAATAAAATTAATATCATAATAATGTATTCTTTATGTTATATAATTTATTATAGTGTATATATTATTGTCAAAATATAAACAAAATTGTATATAATTTGTTTTGGTACATTATTTGTTTTATTTATTATATGATAACACAAAAACAAACAAACCACTGATATGTTGACCAATTTGATGATAACCATCTCGACGAAATATATGTAAAAAAGGCATTAAAACCTTTCGACATCACACACAACATTCACAAAATAGGTTTTTATTAATACTAAATACTGCTTGGTGCTTGCTGCTAACTATAAATAACAACTTATTCAAGCAACTTATTCAAATCCTAATACTAATCCATACACAGAGGATTTTTTTTGTATTAAAAATATATACACAACCAAACACATTATATTTATTTATATATTTATCAAAATAAAATATTCTATACTTATTTTATTTTATATAAGCACTTCAATACTAAAAATTTAGTTGAATAACTACATTTACTTCGCTTGAATTTCAGAGCTGTATAAATAACATTTATATTTATTTTGTTAGTGTATTAAAAAGTTATAATTTTCTATATAACAACTATATGTATATGCATATAAATAAATCCATTGTGAATTGTAGAATATACAAATATATTGTACTGATAATATAATCTCAGCGATTGCATTTGTATGTAATAAAAATTTTTTATTTATATTCATTCATGATATCATGGTATGGTAATATATATATATATATAGAGGTTTAAAAAACAATCTGTTGATTTTGAGTATACAAAAACTTTGAGTTAGTCCATTTCAAATTTGAAAATATAAATCGTTTGGAAATATTCTAATATACCATATAGTTTACATATAAAATCTATAACATATATGTATAAGATGCGAATCATTTGATGTTGATCACTCATTAAATATTAGATAAAATCATTTAAAAAATTATAAGATGATCACATAATCTATAGTATATGTATATGGATTTTTAATTTATATTAAAATTATTCAATCGCGGAAATGCCGATAATTAATTTAAATCTATTGATACTACTGTATGTTCAATACATCAATTTCTTTCTATATATACAATTATATCAATTATATGCACTTACTTTATATTATATATATATGCGATATTCAATACATTTACAAGTATATGCGAAATCATATATAGTGATATATCGAATTGCATTGAGAGAATTTATGAATTATAAATTAACAAGATTAACATTTATGACAACAACAAAAAAAAAATACAATCAATCCTGAATATAAATCTTGCATATATGTAGATACGTTTTCGATTGATATATAAACATATAACAAAATCAATTCATTGAACTTTCATATATATTTATTTAAATACTATGGTATATACAATACTATAGTATTGATTACATGTTACACATATTATTTTATTATTATTCAATTAATTAAAAAAAAACAAAAATTTAATTTAGAGTAATCAAATTTGATTACCAATTAATGTATGTGTGTAGGTTTTGGTCTTGTTTTATAGTTAATTATGGACCATACATAAGTATAAATGTTATTTTGAATAGTCATAAATGTTATTATTATTATTTTTTTTATTATATATGTACTTAAACTATGTTTATTAAAACATCTTGAGATGCATATATATATATATATTGTATATATAGTCTAATCTAAATTCTATTAAACACTTACTAAAAAAAATTTTCCGTTACAGCCATCACAACAAATATAATAAGTGAAGTTTTATTCTGACTCATATATGATAAAATATCACTCTTCTAATATTATTTTTGGTTAAATTTTTGGTTAAATGCGAACGTATACTGCTTACGATCTGACAATTTCCCTTTCGAGATAACCGTATAAATTATTGAAAGAAAATAGACATATAGCATTTCTTTTCTTAGAATAAATATTCTTTCTTAGAATAATTATATTAGAATAATATAATTTTTATGATTTTTGACCACTGATGTTAAACCACCCTCTGTTAAAATTCAAATTTTAGGATGTTTTCATGTACATAAAACTATATAGTTCCCTTATAAATTTTAAGACTATACTAATTAAAATGAAAAACAAATTTCAATAACTATTTTTTGTATTTTTTCAAGTCAACTTCATAAATATTGGTAAATTCATTAAAAATCATGCCAACAAATATTAAGCACCCACAACTAAATATTATGTATGGACATCTTTGCTTCGATTATATATGGCTCCTAATGGTGGTCTGTAATACAAAAAATATATAATACGAAATCGTATCCCAGTTGCTCGAGAAAAGCAAAGTCAACATAATGAAATTCCCTGGCCAGTCGCCAGACCTTCGGAATATAGGTGCAACTTAGGATTTTTATAAAAGATGAATGGGGAAAAAATGTGGTTAATCGTAATCGAAGCAAAAGGTATGTCCACGTAAAATATTAAGTTTAACTCTCATATAATTCAAAAAATTTTATTGAAATTTGCATTAGATTAAAGATTGTTTGATTTTTTTTTAGAAATTATATAAAATGAGAAATTATATTGAAAATAATATATATTATAGGCATTATACAACACATTACAAATGTCATATTATCTTTAATTACTGGAGTTTCCCTTTCTTATATACATTGTCCCAATATAATTCGAGATTACGCAGTATTTTAGGAGAGTATTTTATTGATATGTACGTGAAAAAATTCCCAAATATCATAATTTAATGTAAATTTATTATTTAACATACGATACTTTTGATTTTGAATTTAATAAATATATTGTATATATTATCTTGATAATTATTTAAATTTTTGAAATGCGACGGAAGTACAATTAAAATATTTATCTATATATATATTACTATAGAATATTTAATTAACTGTCTTCTTTATTTATTTTTATATACACATATATTTACTATAATATATATCCATAAATAAATTAAATTGTTTTGAAATACAGCTGATTGTGAGAATATAAGCAATACCAGCAATATATACACATCAATTTCCATTATACTCGTTTTCTTTGTCATTTATATCTTTCCATTTAACCTTTCATAAGATGTCAATATATACTATATATGGTTTTGTTATTTTTTTTGTTGATATTTCTTAAGTTACAAATTAAAAAAAAATTTTCCATTTAATATAACAATTTTTCCTTTTTATGGTTTATTCTAATTTAACAAAACCTGCATTTCATTTACAATTAAGAACATTGGTTGATTTTTTTTATATAATAGAAGAATAAAAATTTATATACATTGACTTGACCAAATTAAACTTAAAAATATTATACATTATCACAAACAGGAAGAATTTGCAGTTTAAACTGTTATCTATCACTGTTCATCAAATTCAACTTCTATAAAAAATTCTGTCAAATTCTTCATGTCTATATATTAATCAACATAAAATTCTTATTCATCAATATATAAATAATACGTATTGATTAACAAATCATTGTTATATTGATAAAGATCTATTATATATATAATTTCAAGAAACAAAACACTGTCCATCAATTTGAGAGCAATTCTATATATTTGATATTTTATACTATATATTTAGATTATTTAGAGACTATGATACTATATATACCTCTATATAAATAATATTATATGTAATTATAAATGTCATTTTTTCGCAATTACATCATGAAATGTCTACACCGCATTTATACACCTATAATATATCTAATAATCGAATAATTTCAATTAATATAATAATTGACAAAAAAGGTTATTTGAAATATATGAATTTTAGTGTTTTTTTTTCGTTAAGCGAGATGTCATCATAATTATTTTAGTATTTTTTTGCCCATAAAATTTATTTTAATAACATTATTTATATATTGTTTAAAATATTTTGTTATCTTTAACACTAAAAAAAAAAACTTTTATATATTGTATATAAACTCAATTGACTATACACATATAACGATTGAAAAATTGTAAATTAATATATGTATATAATAGTATAGATAAATTTTTGGTTTTTTCAAAATACATATATATAGAGTAAAATATATATATATGATTAAAAAATAACACTCTGTCTTCTAATTGCAAATTCTTTCGCATTTGTAAATTTATTCAAAATCGAATGGATCATAAAATGAATATTTGTTTTAAAAACCAATTTTAGATGTATATATAAATATAAAGGAATTTTGCAATATTTCCCTAATCTTATTAGAATCTCAATAGAAAAAGGTTATTTTTATTTTTAATTACTTTAATCCAATAAATGAAAAAAAAATATACTTTACCACAACAAGAAGAAGTTTCATGTCTTCGATTTCGAACCATATTGGATTCTTATCGTACTAAAACTTAATTTAAAAACAGATTCAATGAAAAACAAATTTTTTTAAAACAATAAATATTCAAAAATTTCCTTCAAATTATACAAAACAATTGTTTAAAAAAAAATTCCAATAATTATAAAAATATAACATCAAAATTTGATCACAAAAAGCACGCACACACTCACACACACTGATCGACAAATACACCAAATTCAATTTTAATAATCAACAAAAAAATGATAATAAAAAAATTTAAAATAATTGAATTTAAAATTTTAAAAATTATAAACTCTGCATTCTATAAACATTTTGAAATGAATGACTTCTTAGGACTGAATTATAATTTTTTTTTATATATACCTTCTTAATATACGAGTATATATAACATTTGATTGACGATATGTCGTTGTTTCCATATACTCCATATTATGATTATAATAATTATGTACCTGTTTGTTTATGACAAAACGTTTTATAGATAAATTTATTTATTTACTAATATTTTTTTTTTTTAAATGAATGAAATAGTCTGATAAAAACCAAATTTACAATTTTCATATATACATTCAAATATTATATCGCGCATTTATTTGACTATATATTTTTGTAATTGTAAACAATTTGCAATATTTGTTAATAAATATATCTCTGTAATTATAAAATTTCTTATATACTAATAATAAATGATACACCCTTGCCATATGAAGATTAGATATGAGATAATTAAAATAATATATATATATATAGAATAGATACGAAAATAACTATATGAATAATACATAATATTACTCCATATATATATTATAGGTAAATTTTAAAATATTATTTACTCTATATTGCATATATATTATTATAATATTATGTATATAATTTAAAAGACAATGAACTTTAAACATATTTTTATAATTAAATATAATATAGTTATAATATACATATAAGATATGAGCAAATATACTTGTATATTAAGATATATGCTTATATGATAATATTTTAAGATTGCACCTTAATAGAGTATATTATCATATGATTGCATATAAAGTTATCGTAATTTGTTTATAATGTGTATTTATATATGAAGAACCTTGAATATGTATGTCATAATCTCTTATCATAGTTTTGTACAAAAAACTTATATACTGATATTCCGATGAAAATCTATTCCAATTGAATATTTATTTAGACATTATTGTTCCTTATATACATATATAGTTGTTCGGTGTTTTGTGTATTGTTTGAGTTAATATTAGGTTGTCGAAAAAGTATTGATAATTTTTATAAATAGATGTCATTATAATTGAATATTTCAAGTAGTACTAATCTGACCAGGTAACACTAACATATGTTCGAAAGATGACATTTCGTAGATAAAAAAAAAAAAAAATTAAATTTGTTTAGTCATTTAAAAGTTGTAGTGCATTAAAGATGAGCGAAATTAGTGAAAAAATTCGATACATTTTACAATTTTATTAGGAAAAAGGTAAAAATGCAACGCAGGCACGGTATAGATGGTTTGCTCGATTTCGTTCCGGTAATTTTGATGTCAAAGATGGACCTCGTTCCGGTCGACCAATCACTGAAAAAGTCGATGAAATCATATCAAAGATCGTGGTCCAAGAAGGGTGAAGCTCCTAAAACAGTAGCAAAACCTGGGGTGGAATTATCGCATTCGATTACGATAGACGATTGTCGTCAAACATACGATTTTTTCATATTTGCAATTATGGCAGACGATATCGTCGGTTTAAGACGATAATTTTTGACGATAGGGTGGTAGCTATCGTTACGATTGTCGTTTGTATTGCTTTCTTTTGTTTTTGTTCATTTATTCAATTTTAATATTCATAAAAAGTACAAAAGAAATTCTCATAAAAATAATACTTTCAATCTCATTCTCATAGAAATAATAAACTTTTTGTTTTTCTATATGAAAATCATTTGCCACAACAATATCCACGGAGACGATATACAAATAATATCGATACCAAACAAAATCGACTACCATAATATCAAAATAATTGAGTATCGTAATTTTAGACGATAGGCGATAGACGATGGTATCGACTCCCATAATACCACCCCTGGATTAACACCAAGAAAGGTAATGCTGTCTGTTTGGTGGGATTGGAAAGGAATCGTTCATTATGAATTACTAGCACCCGGTCAAACCATTGATTCCGATCTCTATTGTCAACAATTAACAAGATTGAAGCACGAGATTAAAAAAAACGTCCAGAATTAATCAATCGAAAGGGTGTTGTGTTCCATCATGACAACGCCAGACCACACACATCTTTGATGACGCGGCAGAAACTGAGAGAGTTTGGCTGGGAAGTTTTAATGCATCCACCATATAGCCCGGACCTTGCACCTTCAGATTATCATTTGTTCCGGTCTCTGCAGAACTCCCTTAATGGTTTAAAATTAAATTCCGCAGAGGACTGCAAAATGCACTTGGATCAGTTTTTTGCCCAGAAAACACAGAAGTTCTACAGTGATGGGATAATGTCTTTACCAGAAAAATGGCAAAGTGTCATCGATCAAAACGGCGCATATTTGGTTTAATAAAGTTCATTTGAAATATATAAAAAAATCGTTTGAATTTTGTAAAAAAAATTAACAATACTTTTTAGACAACCCAATATATATAAAATCATTCAAAACAGCAAACTAAATATAATTTAATTGATCTATCCCTCCCAAATTCAATTATATATATTAAGGGTGGCACGTGAAAGAATTTCATGATATGGTCAAATCGATGGTGATATTTCGAAAGGCACATTTATAATTAGCCAATTTATATATTGTAGAAACAAATTTAGGTAAGCACCATACTAAATTTTCCGGAAAATCGATTTTTTTGAAAAATTCCCATTTTCTTTGAATAACGACTCTAATTTTACTTCAATTTCGATTTTCTTGATGTCATATGAAGAAAATCCTATCAATTTCTGATATTTCATAGAAGAAAATTTGAAAATCCCCCCATTTGCACAAAAGATATAAAAAATTTTCCAAAAAGTGTACCTAAAAGTTGTCTTATTAATTTGCTAACTTTATAATTTTTCTTTTTATTTTTATATTTTGTCCAAAAATGCAACAAAATTTTTTATTGAATATATAAAAATATTTAATAAAATGATTGAATTTTCAAATAATTCGAGGAAAATAACAATTGAAAAAACATGTCGGTAATTGAATAAAATGGAAAATTGATTTTCCCGTAAAATTTTGTAGATTTCTCTATCCATAAATTATCTAGTTATATATATAGATGTGCCTTTAGGAAAATCGCACCTAAGTTTCAAAATAAATCATGAAATTTTTTCACCGATCACCTATGAATCTTATCGAAAGTGAATTGATATATATCTCTCTAGAATGTTATTTAAAAAAAAGCTTCACGATTCATCACAGATTCTATTAAAAATCAATATATATATCAATATAAAGTATTTTAAATTGTATAATTAATATTATTAAAAATAAAAAAAATACAATTTTTTTCAAATTTAACACAAGGACATGATATTTAAATTAAAAAAAAAAAAACGTTTATTATATTATATATTTTTAATATAGTTCATTTTCTTATAATGTCAATATCAAAAAATATAATGAATATGATCGCAAAAAAAAAAAAAAAAAAACTTATTAACCATAACAATAATAACAACAAACATTGAACAAAAAAAAATAATTCAAATTATATACATAATTTATATATAAGAGAAAAAATAAAATAAAAATTAATATTATTTATTGATTATTATCCATTGACATAATTAATTTAATTTTTTTTTATTTTAAAAAAAAATAATATTTATTTAATTGTTATTATATAAATTATTTTTTTGTAATATTTATATTTGTTCATCACTCTTATACGATATCATATCATTTCTAAACGAGTGTTTTGTAGTTATGCATTTCTATATTATACGTTGTTTATTATATTGTATATGCATTACATTTTTTTTTATTTATTTATCTAATATATGCATTTATATTTACATTAAAATAATAAATATATATCAAGCTATCGATCGATTATACATATACATATGTATAATAAATTCCTTGTGATTAGAATGCAGAAAATTGTATTATGAGAAAAATAAAAATATAAATCTTTTGTTTTATATTTAATTATTATACTGTTGTTTATGCTATATAAAAAATGTCGTTATATAAATCGTATTAGATATTTGATAAAATATCTTAAACGATATAGATATATATATACGCTTTAAAATATCTTCATTTATATATCTGATACGCACGCGGTTGATGATTATACTTGACTCGCATTATTCGACATCAAAGACGACGTTAAAGATTAAATTTGCAAAATAATTAAAAAAATATTTAATGTTTTTAATGACGATTTCATTTAAATATTATTGTATATAGTTATAATAATAAGAAAATACAAACAACTATGGATAGATTATCGCAATTTTAGTAAAATAATAATTTGTGTTTGTTTGTTAAAAAAAAAATAACTTTCAAATTTAACACTTTCAAAATAATAATAATAATAAATATACAAAATTGTACGCTTTTTTCTATATAAACAAATAGATACAATATATATTGACTAAAATATAATATAGAGGCAAATGAAAATCTGTTATAAAAAAAATCACAAAATTAATATTAATAATTATACATACAGGATGATACATCAAAAGGTGTTTCCATATATCAGGTGAGATGCTTCTATATGATGGATTCTTAATCAAAATCTTTGTTTTGTTTAGGACTATAATTCCGATATGAGATCTCTGGAATAAATCCACTTTGACAATATTGTATAAAAGAGTAATTTTAACCAATAGGTCGTTTTAATTGAACTGAATTTTGTTCATAAAATTTCGCAGGTATCTAAAAGTTTATATTTATAGATAAAATTTTATATAAAAAACCACATCAATGGCTGTTGTGGAAATTATAACCGTATATAAAAAAAAGGTATTTAAAACTTAGATATTAAAAATTATCAAAAATAATCCATTATATATAAAATCATCTATGAATGTTTGGTACTGGTGGCTAGAGCAACCTGTATATTTACACATAATTAACAATATATATTTTACAGAGATATTGTACGTATATATTAATTGAATAAATGAAAATTCATCTTTTTACATTTACCTATATATGGATTATTGCATTATTATAATGAATTTACTGTATTTATATTTTAAAATATTATGTTTCTTAATTTTTTTTTTAAAATTGAAAATTATATTTTTTCAATAATTAAATTAATTCTTTAAATAAAATATCTAAATATTTATATTACATATAAAATATAATTTATGCTTTCATATGGTAAAAAATAACCAAAATGAGGTAAAACTCTCTTTAAATATATTAATAATAAAAATATCCATTAACAATTGTTCCGCTATGCATCAAACATCATCACCCCTAAATCTAATACCTTTCTATATTGATTTATTTACGATACGTACATTGATGTTTTATAAAACTCTTTTTATAAAATTTCATTTACACTATGTAATTGATTATCTCTATACCAAAAACAATATACATACTTGTAACATCGTTATTGTGTCTTCGGGATATTAAAAGACAACACCAGTAATTACACTGTACCATAATGTATAAATTATACAATTATATATATAGATTAATTATTAAGAAACATTTTATATTTATTTCAATTCATTTTTGCAAAATCAAAAATTTTAATTGTTTTATATCAAATCAAAAAAACAAAAAGGGTCAAAACATTTTAAAAATAAAACCAAAAACGTTTAATAATATTACATTTTTAATCTAAAACAAAAAATTGTTTATTCAAATCTATATAGTATATTTATATATAAATATATTAAAATTAAATTATTAAATAAATTAAATGTTTATAAACTTTACACTTTTATGATTTTATACAATCTGAATGAATGAAATTATTCCTATATCGAAAGGATATAGAGAATGAGATACATTTTATGTATATATAATCAGATATATTTCAAATACAATATGATATTATAATCAATTCACCAGTAGTTATCATGATTAATTTAAGGAATGTACTGTATATTATATTTTGATTAAACTATATTTATATTTCGATTACATTGAAATTTATTATATTATAAATTTTTTTTTTTTTTTTTATTTTTTATTATAAATTTTTATTGATAAGAATAAGGGATTACACATTGTTTAAGTATATATAGTTTTATGATAACACAATTCTGAATGAATACGTTATATTGCTTATTCATTTATGGTATATTCAAACTATAGTATAATATAATATAAGATATAGTTATATTACACTTTACTTCTAATGTGACTTGAAGAAATTATTAGGGTCAACGAGCATGTTCATCAATATATATTTGAATTAATTGTAATTGCGATGCGATATCTTTTAATGCAATATACGGGTTTTTTTTTGTTCGTTACTACGGCAGAATCGGTTTAGCGCCCGTAAAACCTCGGAATTCTATTGCCGTGAGCCCGTAACGAAATCACTTAATCAGGTGATGAGCCTTAGATTGAATACACTTAAGTGATTTTGGGTGGTAAATCTATTATAATATGTGGATTAATTTATGAAATTTTGAAAATAAAGCAAACATATGAGATAAAAAAAACTTTTACTAAAACATAATAAGAAAAAATCACTCATATGTTTTCAAACAATTGTCCAAGTTGCACTTTAGGTGGATTAGTTTTTAGATAAGATGAAATATTTAATTTAAATAACTGATAATCAAAAGTAGGGGGAAATACTAGTTCAGGGAGATTATTCCATAATCTTGCTGTTCTTGGGAAAAATGAATTTTCAAATCTGTTTGTTCGCAAAAAACTAATAGATACAGAATATGAATGAGCCTTTTGTGAATTTCTCGAATCATAAGAGAAGCTAATTGGCTCAGGAATTAGCTTTAAAATTTCATTAGAGCATTCATGGTAATAATACCTATAAAATGTGCACAATGAAGCTACTGATCGTCTATGATCCAATGATTCAATGGAATTTGTTATTGTTTCATTTCTGATCAGCGAAAGATCGTGTTTTTGGATCCTGTCACTAAACTGCAGGGTAGTAATTGTTGCACTAGCCCATATGTAGGGCTGGTTAATATATAAAAATTATATAAAAATTATTGATATATAAAAATTATATATCAATAAGCAATAATAATACTTCCATAATATTTATTTGTAATTTTATTACCACAAATCGTATAACTATACACTTTTATTGCATATCACTCCACATAAATAGTGCATATTTCTCTATAGAAACATTTGCCCGTTCTATATGCCTATATTATTATTTATTTATTTACATAATTTTTTTTTATCGTTAAAATAAAAATATCTTTATTGATGATATATAATATCAATTATATATAAATTATTGTGAATTGTGACGTTACATTTGGATGATACTTAATCATATAGAAAAAATACACTTTGAATCTGTTTTTTGGATGATTATGTGAATATTTTCATAATCAATTTTTAAATATTACAACAAATATGGTATTCTTATACATATGTAATTATTAAACATATATTTGAAAACTCAAATGACCACGTAAATCACGGGAAACATTACGTTCGTATAAGTAATATTTTATGTGCGTCTTTATAAATAAATTAATAATGCATTTTATTAATAATTGTAAAATCACATAATCACTTCAAAATTCTATATAATTAAAAATATAGTTCGTATCAGCGGTAAAAAAATTTACGGACGGACGAAAATCTGCTTTAAACCAATTTTAACGTTTATTATAACAAATATATTAAGTTTATAGAGAATTTTAAATAAATGAAATTAAATCTTATATATATTTATTTAAGAATAATTTTTTTTTTTTTTAATATTCATTTTGGTAAAAATATTTTTTAATTGAATTTCCGTAATAGATTCGTTTTTTATACATTTTTATTGAGTTATAGACGACTTAACGTAATAGGTTAAAATTATAAACATATTAAATCACCGGATATTTTTGATGGTCAAACACAGAAATAGAAATTATATATAAAACAAATAATTTTACAACTTTTATTCCTTATTATATATTTTTCATTTATATAAATAGAATTTCATATTTATAATCATATATCGTATAATTAAAATCGATAAATTTATTAACGAACAAAAACAAATTAACCTGTTTTGGACTAAACAGATAATAACCCTTGAGTTAATTAATTACATATACTATATATATGTATACATTTTGGACCAAAGTTAAAACCATTATTTTTGTAATTGATTTCATGCATCTATAATAATTTAAATATATATACTTAAAATCGTCTTCCGCAAATATATATATATAGATACTAAATACTAATTGAATGCACAATCTAAGTAACAATATATTTATATAGATACGGAAATTAGTTATAAATTAAATAAATAATATATACCTTTTTTTTTTTTATTTATTACAACATTTTATAATATAACTTTCAATTTTTTTCTTCATTTATATATACATATATATATATATATATATATATATATATATATATTTAATGAAAAAAAAACCTGCCAATTTGTTTATTATTATTATATATATATATATTTAGAATTGTTTCACTCACACACAAAGATGTTTTGAAAAAAAAAATTTATTAAAACAAAAAAAAAAAAATTAAAGAAAGCCTTTATGGAATAAAAATATAAATGCATGAAGGACTTTTGATAATTTTTAGTCTAGTTTAATTTCTGACAATGTGATTTAGTATATATAGTATATAATTATTATATATATATAAACTTAATTTATTTGTTAAAAATTATATGTATATAATATATAACATTTGCGGCCTCAAATATATACACATAAATTTATGTACATATATAATCTATAATTATATATAAATAATTAAACAAAATATTAGTAAAAAAAAAAAAATAAAAAAATAAAAAAATATTTATAATAAATTATAATTATTAATATTCTATATAAATAAATTTAAAAGAATATTTTGTATTTATTTTTTTTTTTTATTTTTGCATTTTACTATATGGATAATTAGGAAATTAAAAAAAAATAATTTTTTTTACCTGGTTTTTCACCAGTTTTTTTCACATCCTTAATATCCAAATCATTTTTCTTAATATATTCTTCAACTACCCAAACTTTTTTCATATTATTATTTTATATATTTTTTTGTTTAATTGTTTCAATAAAATACACTTTTAAAAAATTAAAAAAAAAAAATAAACAACAAAAAATAATAAAAAAAACACCGGACAATATACAAATTATTGTTTTTTTTTTACTTCTTTTTTCTTTGAATGAGATAAAAATAAAGAAATGTTTTTTTTTATTAGTTAATTAAATGAATTTATGCGGTAAAATATTTGAATTTTTTCTATTATTTCACTCCGCGCTATACGTTGTATATATATAGTGTATAAGATTAATTAATTTAAAAAAATATCTATATCACGATATATAGTGGCACCAAAAAAAAAAATTATATTTTTCTTTTTAAATAAAATTCAATAAATATATCAATATATAAATATTATAACATTTAATAATAATAATAATGAACCGATTGATACTGATGACCGTTTTGTACTGACCAATTGTTTTATAATATAATTATTTTCACACCCGTTAATATAATGTTTTTTTTTTATAATCTATAATAACACAATATTACAAATTTAAATATATATAGTAGATAGATTTATATATAGTTAACTTAAGTGCATATAACAACTTATATATTAAGCTTATTATATATATACATATTTACTTATAACAATAATAAAGTTTATTTAATAAAAAGAAAACTAAAATACACGTAGTTTGAGATATATGGATATGGATATATGCTCGCCTATACATTTTCATAGAATTATATATACAAACAAATTACATAAACAAATAAATATATATATTTAAATAATGAATTGAACAAGTTTAATAAAAAAAAATAAACAAATATAGAATATATATCAATTACATTATATTATATATATTATGCTATATAACATATACATATATTTTTATTGTTTTCAAAAAAATTTTTATTTTAATTATGGAATTATCAATGATAATATATAATTTCATTTATCACAAACAAATGATCGTATAAATACGCAAAAATTTTATAAATATTATTTATATATATACGCATATGACAATATATAATCGTTAAAAGAATTAATATTCAATTGTGAGGCAAATGGAAAAATTAAAGGTTAAATGTTAATGAATTTTCTCAATGGTAATGATGAAAAACAATACACGCATATAAACAGTATATTTGTATATAATATGCGGGTGTTGTTTAGGAATTTTTTTGGTATTATTTCATATAATTTTTCGTTTAACAAAAAGTTTTTATAGAATATAATTTAATTATTAAAAATATCTAGATGATTATAACGAGAAATGTTACATTAGTATACATTTTTATATCACATAAAAATAAAAGTACATTCGGTATTTGTCTATACGCATTTAAAAAATAAATCAATTCATTGCATTGATAAATTATCATGCATTCTTCGCGCCTTCATTTCTTATTCTATTAATCTCGGGATTTCTTATTAAACTTTCATTAATAAAAGTTTTACCACACATACAAAATTATAATGCATTGATTTCTACCGTATAAAATTTTGATTAATAATTTTGATTATAATATCTTTTATAGATTATTGAATCAGATTTTAAAATTATCCAAAATTTTCAATGATTTTTTAATGCATTTTTATTATATTAAATATATTGATGAAATATTTTTTTATATGAAAAATTATTTTCTATAATATCAATTTCTTGAAAATTCATTAACCAATCGCGTTTATTATAAATAAATTACTAAATATTTTTTATTATCGAAATAATCTCTATCAAATATTGAGTTCCTTTTTTTCGACAATTTATTCAGGATTGCGTGCGGATTTTCCAATATTTTTATGATCAAACTTTTAATTATAATATTTATTTATTGCAAAAAAAACATTAAATTCTAATGTATACAAACATATAGTAATTATTCCAATAATTTTGGAATAGTCCATTATAATATTACAACTAATAAAATTAATTAAGAACAAGAATTTCAAATATAAAAATAGTAATGAAGAAAAAAATAAAAAACAATCAAATAAGGTTGAAATTACTAATTGTTGTAAAAAAAAAATTCAATTTAAAATGTGAACTTTTCACATTATTGTAAATTAACAAATAATCTATATAAGAGTTATAAGACATAATTAACGAGTTAAAAGGATCAAAATGGCCATAATCGGTATGATGGGAATCCATAACCATTAAAAATCGATTGACCGTAGACCGCGAAAATTCAGTCTTAAATTCAATTTTTCCAATAAAGAAACACAATCACATTTACCGCCAATTAATCCACAAACAAGCGACAATCCAATGTATTCCCTATATGTTTTTCTAGGGTAAGCATATTTAATAGCCGAAGCCTATGGGTATAACTTGGCAATACCATTTGAATCAGACCAAGGAAGAGATCTAAGAACAAATCTTAGAAATCTTTTTTGGACTGATTCTATTCTATGTTTTGCATTTAAATAGTACGGTGAACCGATCGTACATAAGCGGATAAAATAAAACCCGAAGACAATACGGATCCGAAAATTCCCTGCCACCGCACATTATTAACCCAAGTATGGGTTTTGCCCTATTAACCACATAATCTACGTGAGGCTTAAAAGTAACTTTAGTATCCAAATAAATTCCTAAGTTTAAAGTTTGGTCAAGACTGTTTAAAATATTACCATTTAAATGATAAGAATTTAATAAATGTGTACGTTTACGAGTAAAATGCATAACCTTACACTTGTCAATATTTAAAAAAACATATAATTACGGCAACACCAATCATAGAAAGCAATAAGATCTGGAGTGGAGTGCATGAACATATATCAATGATGAATTTCCGCATCAGAAAAAATATCTGAAAAAATTAAATAAAGATGTTCAAAACAAATGCAATTGATTCGCTATACAACGATTTCGTATATTATAATATACAATTGTACGTATATTTAAATATGGTATAATATAAATATAGATTATCTATACATAATTATCGCTTAACATTTCCTCTATGTTTATTATATTATATATATATAGTTATCATTTATTTATTTGTTTTTTTTTTTTTTATAAATCAATATGAAACTGCTTTCATCTGCAATTTTATAATATGTATAAATATATTATACAATCAATTAGACAATTACAAATTGACATATTCTTATAAACAATTTATATATTTTTAATATCATTATATATTGCATCCTCCACAACATATCAAATCAAATATACGCGCTATTTATATATTGTAATATGTGAATGTGATTGAAAAAAATAAAACAATGCTTTATATTAGTAGTATATCGTTTTGTATAAATTACGTATGTACACCACTTTTTGAATGAATAGTATTCCTTTTCTATACCATTTTATTATCCATACAAAAACACATTAGCATGCGGAATAAAAATATACAAAGAATAAAACTAGACCCTTGAAAGATTTTCGGAAAAACAATCTCTATAATAGAAAGTGATTATACAATAACATCTTATTCAGGGGATTTCTTCCTTTTAGAAAATTGATAATATAGCCATTATAAAACTCATTGATTGTAGAATTTTCATCGTGTTAAACACATTGAATATACAATTTTTCAAAAGGGAATTTTAACTGATTATATTTAATTTTATTCAATATTTTATATAAACAAAAATATTTCATTCAATATATACGATAGGATGATATTTTATTACTATATATATATTACTATATGAAATATTCTAATCATACTATAAATGCCATTATAATTTAAAAATAAATAAATATATTATGATTTGAGTAATCAAATTGCATTTAAAATTCATTATAATTCTTTCTATATGAAATTATTATTTAAACGTTAAAAGTCATCTTGATAAAATATGGGTAATTTTATAGATCCATTTTATAGTCATTTATAATCGCATTGTTTCTATATATGTATCACCTATTTAAATGATTAAAATTTATTTATGAATCAATAAAATCATTGATATAAAACAATAACAAATAATCTAATTATTATATAAATGCAATAAGATCCTATATTTTAATATTATATTTTTTTTATTATACGATATTCATTTAAATGTATAAATATATGAAAGGAATCTTTTAATTATATATAGAGAAAATCCCAACACTTTTGATTTTTAGAAAAAAATCCACATTTTTGCTCGATTTAATCATAATTAAATAATTATATCTATATATCTAAATATGATTATAGAAATACTAAATCAATTATTATCAATTATTTATTAAAAAATTATCAATTATTTATGTTAAATATATATCGATCAATTTAATTGTTTACTCAATTAAATTTCAAAAAAAAAAACATATTTCATTAAAATTATTAAATATATTAGATTTATTATTATTAGATTTAACACTTATCGAGAATTCAAATATTATTTAATATATTGAGGGAATTTTTGATATTAATTAATGGCAATGATTAATTTTATTATGAAATCATTTTGATGTTTTAAATTGCATTTTTTTTATAAATATTATTTGCATTGAAAATATGCATAACTTCTTTAATTTATATAAATCACATTTTGACATTGGTGTACATTTTGAAACTCTTGGAAAAAATCCGTAATATTTGTTTACTTTGTATTGTTATAGTATAGATATGTAAGCAGTTGGGTATTTGCATTACAAAACAAAACTGCGTTGAATTTATCAGCGTCGTTTTGCACGTCTAATACATCGTTTTCTTTAGAAGAACTCTAGCTGAGTAATCACAAAGCTCAACGGTATATCGATATTATACCAAACGGATTATGTCCACTTCAGCAATATGACAGCGATTTTGAGTTGACTGTATATATATATATATACATTATGATTATGAATAGGAATTTAATCTTAACACTATTTTAATATAATTTATAAACAAATATACTTTCTATATTATCATTTTTAGTATCCTATATTACATATTATATACCTATATATAATATATATAAATAAATAAATAAATATCTAAACTATAAATTGAATAAACAAATTATGAATAATAATTATATATATACTTATACTATATATATATAGGTAATTATTATCAATTATATATAAAACAAAAAAAAACACTTTAAATATAATATAATATATATTATATATAAATTTTATATAAATATGGTATGTGCGATATTGTTTCAGAAATTATTTACCATATTCCATATAAAATTTTAAAATATGTTTAATTCAAAAGTTCAAGATATACGCACTCTATATATAATACTACAATTAATGTTTTATTCCGTTTACCTATTATTGAATGCATATCATTTGATTTTTCTTGCTCATAATTTCAATTTGTATATCAACAAAATGATTATTCAGTTTGTCTAATTCTTAATTAGTAAAAATCCCTGTTCTATATAAAAACATATAGAATCTATCTAATATGAATATATTCTATTTGAATATTAAAACAAAATGAGATGGTGATGGTCTATATAATTATTTTCCTTTTTCCCAAACTTAAGTCATTATGGTCATATCCAACGCGACATACTTATATAACAAAACTATTACTTTAGTATATAGTTAGATGTAATTCTAAAATTATGTATTTATTTTTATGATGATGGCAATGGCACTATATTCTTTTTTATTTATTTAAAAAATTATTAAGTATTTTTTTTTGTTTTGGTTTTTTACTCTTACGCATTCATAACGAAAAGACTTTTTAGCGCATTATACACGTTGCTCTAAAAGGTCACAGTTATATCTGATGATGAACCTATAAACAATTAAATTTTATTCAATTCTGCCGTTATGGGTCGATACATTTTCATACAAGCTAATAATGTAAATTGGAAACAATTTATAAAATTCAGTTTTTTTTGGTTATGTTCCACGTAACCCAGAAACGATCGTTTTTATTTTTTATAAACAGATTTTTCTATGATGATTTATAATTTAGGAATTGTATTCTTTATACAAATTACAATATTTCCCAAATTATCAAAAATACCAAAAACAAAAAATATTCCAGCTCTAAAACAAAAAGAAAAAAAGCTTTATAGAATAATATAATGACCTAAAATTCATCATTCAAATCACCATTGTTTCTAGTATATACATAAAGTATATAGATGTCTTACACATTTAGAGTATGCACTGTATTGATGTGTATATTTATATATATGATTTAAATTAAATTAAAAAAGGTATTTTGTAAGGTACCATGTATAGTTAACACCATTTGCAAATTTTAATAATATATTAATTAACAATTATTATTGGATATACCAATATATTGTTAAGTATATATCGGATCATTTTAGATAACATTATTAGATGTTAATATGATTTGTAAATAAATATATATGTAGTATAATTTTTTTTTGTTTTAAAAATTGTGTTTGATTTGTAGTAGAATCCATTATATACAGCGGTGGTCAGTTAGTTAAATAACACACCCATTTCTTCGAATGAATTCTTAAAAATATCTAATGGAAGCAGTGTTAAATTGACTAAGGGATAGTTTATAGAAATGAAACAGTAATACATAAAGTCATAATTAATGTAAATAAATATCTATATTTTATTTAACAAAAAAATTCTTATCATAAAACGTAAAAAATTCTTAAAGTTAAGTGGTCATGTAAATAGCACAGTCCACAAACTTTGGCTTTATTTGCATCACAAAATAAAAAATTAATAAAAAATTGATTAAAAGCTGGTTTAATATTTTGTTGGCAAAACGTTTCATTTTAATTACTTCGGCACATCGACGAGATATACTTTCCCTCAAACATTCGCATCGATCTGATGGGATTGCAAGCCAAGCCTCTTTTACGACTGCCCGCAACTTGTCCAAATTTGTTGATTGATTTTCATTAATCCCTTTTTCGACATCTCCTCACAAATTCTCAATGGGGTTCAAGGCCGGACTTTGTGCCGGCCAATCTCATACACTAATTAGTTGTTCTAACAGCCATTTTTTATGCAACGACCGGTGAGTTTGGATCGTTATCGTGCATAAATTTCCTCTTAAGTGGCATATTATCATCAGCATATGGTTTCATTACATTTTCAAGTATGTTTTAATACATATATTGATCCATTTTAGATGATACTCCCGCCAGCATGTTTTACTGTTTTTAATGTGTATATTGGATTGATGCTTTGATTACGTAGACGTCGTACATACCATTTTCCATCCGATCCACATCGATTATAATTTGATTCATCGGTCCATAACACATTTTTCCAGAAACTTATGGGTTTTTGTATATATAATTTGTACTTGTAAAACTAAAATATTTGACGTAATAAATCACTGTGTTATTTAACTGATCACGACTGTATATATATATGTTTTGAATTTTTCTTGTATTCTTAAATGTATATATCTTTTTTTACGTCATATACATTATTATTATACGTTCGTCTATCTCTATATATATGTATATGTATATAGCATTGAGCTATTTTGGCGATATATATTATGATATTATCAATATTATATTACACAATTAATTGCTATTGTAAACGAAAGTTCATAAAATTAAAATATATATCCATTATTGGTTTGTTTAATGTTTAATGTTAAAATATGGCTATTATGCAAATTTAGATAGATTATAAATGCAAATATATATACATCACATGATTAAAAATATACATTATATTATTATCAGATATATATATATATATAGAATAAATTATAATTAGCGGATGTTAATGTAATTTAAATGCGTATAGCTCGCATAGTTTAATTGAAATGAAATAAAAGGTCTTGAACAGACATATAGGTATATTTGTGATCGATCCCAATACGTGATCTGTATATTTCCCAATGATTTATATAGTTTAGTTTCTTTTAGATTTAAGGAAATTAATTAAATTTTATTGAAAATTTCAGAAATTGCGTATTTTAGATTTTATTTCAATTAGATTTGTTTCAATTAAAAAACATTTAATACCATATATAATAAAACATTTTTTAAATGTAATGCTGATTTAAATAATATGATGTGTGGAAACATAAAAATCTATATAATCAAGGGGATTCGTTGTAATAAAATACTAAAATTACCATATGTGGGTTAATTTAATATTATTGTGAAATATTTTAACATATAACAAATGCCAATTGAAATCAAATTTAAGCGATTTTTTTTGTAATCCATGTATTAATAAATTTTAAATACGATAAATGAATTAATTTATCTTTTTTCTTGTATATATATATATAAGCATATTTGTGATTAGTTTTCTTAAAATTATTTGGGTTCTTAATATAGGAGTCTTCCACATATTATATATATCGACAGTAAGATTATGATTTGTAGATTGCATGACCGTTAAAAAATATTATATATTGGAATTAAATATATTATATAAGTTATAAGTCTTTCAATCCGCATTAGTGATTATTTTTTGAATAAGAAACTGCGGATGTATTTTATACTAAATTCGATAAAACATTGATTTTGGGATATTTTTAGCCAG
This sequence comes from Dilophus febrilis, assembly GCA_958336335.1. Classification (NCBI taxonomy): domain Eukaryota; kingdom Metazoa; phylum Arthropoda; class Insecta; order Diptera; family Bibionidae; genus Dilophus; species Dilophus febrilis. Next base: position 35,110,375 of record OY284469.1, on the reverse strand, counting down.
ATTTCTAAGAGGATAGGATATGTCTACATGTCTATAATTACATATGACTTATAAAAAAAATTTGGTCGGGCACCGAACTAAATTGTCCGGAAAATGGACTTTTACTAAATTTTCTATTTTTTCAAATTAAATTTTCGAAGAAAAATCTTTGTATAATTTAAAAATTCAATAAATTCTTAATATTTCATAGAAGAATTTCTTTTGAAGCAATACGGCGATTTTCAAATTTTCTTCTATGAAATGTCAGAAATTGATTGAATTATCAAAAAATTATTCGATGAAATTAAAAATTGAAAAAAACCCATGGCTGTAATTTGAAAATCAAAATCAAAATTTAAGTAATTAAATTTTCCGGAAAATTTTGTTTAAAAAAAATTATTTTTTGTATAATATCTAATTTGCTTTTAGGTATTATGTGACTTTCTATAAAATATCCTATCCTTTTTGTAATATCGCAAAACAATTTCCAGCTCACTTTTTCGATATTAAGAATATTAAAATTTTAAAGAACAAAATTAATCAAATCAGCATTGATGAAATATGAGATTATAAAACTATCTTATCATACATCGATCATATAAATTATAATTTTTTTCGTCGCACACTAAAATTAAATATGTTAGACTGGATCTTGAACTCCACATAAAGATATATATTATATATATATATCCATATTAGGATGTTAGTGAATGTTGACCATCATATAATTATATTGTTCTTATTTCCTGTTACTCGATAAACTATTTTTTAATATAAGTCTATATTCTATATTTAAATTGTATTCAAGATGAGTTTTGCGTATATAAAATAAACAATAACTATAAATATTTTGTACACTATTAGTAAAATTTTGAATGTCAAATGTAATATATATAATAGTATACATAGTACATAACAGCAACAGGTATAATGTTCAAATTGTTATAAATAAAGCAATTTGAATATACTATTATATGAAACCCATTGTTTGTATTACCAAATTGGTTAGCACAAGTATACACTCGTTTCGATACAATCATCAAAAAAAACTATATAGTTGTAATTAAATTTAAAACGTGTATATGAATTTATCGCATTATTGACCTTTTTTTGTATATATAATAAACTTATATATGTGCTTGTTATATATATATTATATGTGAATCTGCAGATTATGTATATATAAATATAACAATAAAAATAATAAGAAAATATACGCTATATATATAATAAATGATGTGTTTAAAAATGATAAGATTCCTATCAATCAATCATTTATTTTATACAATTATATAGATATAATATATTTATTAAAAACATTTCCAAACAATATATTTATTATAAACTCGACAGTTCGCACTAACTCACTTTATATTATTCGCATTTTATATAAATATTATATATATAATTTTATATAATATGATGATTTATATTTTAAGTGCATTTACATTATTAAAAATTAATTTTATTACATCACTTATTATATATTATATATGTTATAAAACAATTGAATTTATTATTTTACGGAATTAAACAACGACATATTAAAAACAAAAAAAAGTTTAATGATCGCTTCCAGAATATCAATTAACATTGAACTTGGATAAAAATGATGTGTGTATTATAGATATTTGTTTATGTATAATCATATCAAATATATAATAATATCTATATATATAGACAAAACAGAACGCGGTAATTCCATAAAGAAATATAATTATATATTTATTTTATACTATATATATATATAATATTCAGATTTTCTGTTTGTTATATTATTTATAATTTAATGCAACTAAAAATTAAACAATTCAATTTGTTATGCTGTGTATTTTATGTATATAGAATATGCACGTTTTACGCGCTTCATTAGTCACACACAATACCATATCTAAAAACAGGTGTGAAAATATATATCTAAATAATTTTTTTTTGCTTCTATACACCACATCGATATATGTAAAAATATATAAAGAAACCCGATGACATGATATATATTGATATTTTATTCTGTTTTTGTTCAATATTTATACGTATATTGTAAAAATTTACCTATATAAATTAATTTAGCATACTATAAAATTAATTATTCTATAGGTATTCTATACACAAAAAAATATTCATATGTATTTTGTTCATTTAAAAATTTTTTTTTTCTTTGATGCATTTTTATAATCTCCCGCGCGGTCAGAGAATCTTTTAATAAATGCGGGGTTAAATTTCCTTTTTGTCTGCAGATATATAGTATGTTTTATAAGAATCATATCAATTCATTTCAAAATCCATAACTGTTTTTCTACATTTCATATTTCATATATAATGCAAAAGACAAGTTTATCGTATATTATAAACATAAATAAATAATCGATTTGTTCTGGATTTTTTCCTGTTAAACGTCTTCAAATTTCCCGGATCCTTATTTGTATTGCGGGACCTGATGAAAATGTATCTGAAGGCACAAATGATAAGATATCCTATATAGGAATTTAGAATATTTTGATTTATACAACTATATGAGTTTTCTTTAACTATTATGTTATATTTGCTTCATTTGAAAACCCCCCAATTAATTCCCAATTTTTGGTAGAAGAAAAATTGAGTAATTTTTTCCAAAGATATACAGTGACTCAAAGTACTGGTTCAATGTTTGAAAATTTTCGTTTGAACTTGAATAGAGAAGTGAAATATGAAAATATTTTTTATATCACATTTTTTTTAAATTTCTTAATTATTTGTGAATAAGAATACAAAAATAAAAATTTCGAAAATTATTAATTCTCTTTTTTATTAACATTTTTGCAAAATTACTGCATTGGCTCAGTACTTTTGCTCATATTAAATGTATGTTATACGCCCCAAAAAATACGTTATATACCCTCTATTTCAATATTTTCTATATCCTCCCTTTGCCTAATACAAAGACTTGATTTTTTGGGATGTGAATCAAATATATTTTCAAAATCTTTTTCCAATATGTCGCTCCAAACTTCCAGAATTTTTCTCTATAGTTCGTCCTTGGTGATAGGATCATTAAGATAATATCCTGTGGTTTTTTTTAACAAATTCTGGGCGTGATCGATTATATTGATGTCAATACTTGATGGAAACCACCTTAATACCAATATGGATTTTTTTCAAACCTTTTCAGGGTTATTTTGGTGGTACGTTTGGGGCCACCATGCTGTTGAAATATGTTGACAGGTGCAGGCTCTAGCAAATTAATTCTTTCCATTATTTTTGTATTTAAAATAGAAATATGGGTGTTTGGATGATTTTTCCTTCAATTCGATGGAATTTGCGGAGTGTTTTTCCGATCACTCAGCCCCCACCGTAACCGAACCACTTCCAAATTTTTTGGTTTCTTGAATCCCTTGCATATAGTTAGCGGTTCGATATTTTTTTCCAAATCCAATTACGTCTGTCGGATGAAAATATATTATTTTTTTTAATTCGTCACTTAATACAATGTTTTCCTAGCCCGCTAGATTCCATTCGGTGTAGCCTTTGGCATATTCATAAAGCGATCGCATACTTCTTTCGGTTTGATATGGGGTTTTCCTTTATTTCCTGATACCCTTTCGCATGATTTTAATGAATTTAGAACCGTGAGAGCCGTAACTTGTGTGTTCTCATCCGTTTTCTAATAATATTTTAATTATATTGCATCTACGCTTTGCCCAGTTCGATTGCGTTGTCATAATGGAGCTGGAGTTATTTAGAAATATTTTTGGTGGACTACCTTTGCTTTTGTCACAGTCAATATTACTTTTATATCGTACTCAATTTATGGTATTAGAACCGAAAACGGCATTCTTGCAATTATCCTTGAGGTATATCCTTTCATTAGAAGGGCTTTGACATTATTTTTCGAGTATCTTAGTTAATGAGTTTGATTCTATCTTTATACTATTAAATTTTATAGAATACTAACCTAAAAACATAAAAATAACTATTTATAAGTAATGCATAATCCTTTTAAAATCATTTGTAACAATATCTCATACATTGTTAAACATAATGGTTATAAATTATAAGGCCAAAGTACTGAGCCAATGTAGAAATTTTGCAAAAATGTTAATAAAAAGAGGAATTAATAATTTTCGAAGTTTTTATTTTTGTATTCTTATTCACAAATAATTAAGAAATTAAAAAAAAATATGATTTAAAAAATATTTTGATATTTCACTTCTCTATTCAAGTTCAAACGAAAATTTTCAAACATTGAACCAGTACTTTGAGTCACCGTATAGCAGAAATTACATAGTAAAAAATTTTCCCTTTTTTTCGTACACTTTTTGGAGGAAAATCAGCTGTTTCGGTTTTATTTTCCATATGAAAATAAGAGATTGATTTATTTTTCAAATAATATACAAAATTGAAGAAAAATGGATTCTCCGGAAAACTTTGTTCGAAAACAATTATTTTTGTTCTATAATTATTATTGTTATACAATAATACTTTAGGAATATCCTATTATTTTGGTATTTAGGACTAATTTTCGCCACTATATAGTTTACAGTACAATACAATTTTTTTTGTTCCATACTATACGGCAGAATCGGTTTAGAGCACATAAAACCTCGAAATTCTATTGCCATGAGCTCGTAACGAAATAACTTTAATTTTAAATCTATAATATGTATTGTATACGAATATATGATTGCATTTCTTACGCCTAACATATATTTTTTTGTTCCATATATCCTTAAGCTTATAAACATATAAAATACCTATATCAATATCTCTATATGTATTTATATTTATGCTTTTGTAAAATATTTACAAAAGAAAATTTAATTTACGAGACTTAAATATATCAAATAGATATATTAATCATAAATCAAATAATATAAAAATATATAAATCATAAATCCGTGAATGTTAATCAGGATATAACGATGAAATGATCGGTACTAAAAATTACACGTTTTATTATTATTATTATTATTATTATTATTAATAAATATCTATAATATACATGTATATAAATAATTAAATTGTCTCGTTTCGTTTAAATTATGAATTTTACGTGTCATATTGATTTACGTGCATAAATACACGTTCCAAAAATTGTTATTACACCGTGATGTTGTTACCTTATATAATTATGACAATAACAATAATATTAGTTTTGAAATTTATAGCTTAAAAGAATACATAGGAAAATGTCTAATGGTAATTTATTTAACTCTTTTACTTTGATTGAATCTCTTCCGCATTGACCAAAAACCAAAATTATTTTGCGGCTATATAAACTGTGTGTTCTAGATTTTTGTTTTCTAATCTGGATCAAAAAAAAAAGATTGAATCTATATCAGGATATAATGTTAAAGAATAATATTATTTGAAATTGAACCACCTTGTATATGTAATTATAATTCTATAAAGCATATAAAAATATACGATATTTGTGGTCACCGCACGGTCAACATCCTAAAATGTATTTTGTTCATGAATATATAATTTAAATATATTGAGGACTTGGTGGTGCCGTTGATAAAGCATCCAACCCAATTGCGGGTGGTCACGAGTTCAAATCCTAGCCGGAAAATTTTTTCTGTGCTTTTTATGATTTGAATTCATGAACTAAGTCACCATTTATTCATTGGGATCAAATTAATGAATATCTTTGGTATATTGTGTCGGACGCAGCCAAAGATTTACAAAGTCTACTACACACACATACTCGCAATTATATATGAAAGTATATAACAAATACTCATCATCATTATTAAAATTACATTAATAATTATAATATTAATGATTTCTAATTCCGGTAAAAGCCAAAGGCCCTAGCAGCCATAGTGCTTATTAAAAACTAATGTTGGCATTTTACATACATCATTAGTTGTTAAATAATAATAATAATAATAAATATATTGACATTTTATAATATATACGTAACGTTTTTTTATTTAAAAAACATAAGTTTTTATTTAAAATTTCCGAGAATTTATTATTTTTATATATTTAATATTCATAAATCATAAAAAAACAATTTAATTTTTAATTTAATATCGCAGAATGAAACAAACCCGCATAATATATTGTGATATTCCATTCCAAGAATCCGACTGTCTAATATCCTATATTTAAACCTAATTTGTGTTATTTTTACCCATACATGTTATCATCGAGTTGGCTGATATAAATATATATAGTGTCGATCCTTCAAGATTATAACATATCGAAAAAAAAAACGATCTATAATCATTGGTGTTGAAATAAATATCGCGCACATTTGAAATTTATATACAATCCAACAATTTTTTTGAAATAATTTTTTAAATTATATTATATTTATTTTTGTTGGATGATTTTTATAAGTGTGATGATCAATTTTTTAGATCTATGGTATATGTTTATGAAATTATATATGAGATGTTTGTCATGCCATAATATACGACTTTGAAATTGAATAAAATATCTGTTCAACAATAAAATGATTGACAAATAATTTTAAAAATCTAATATCATATTTACAATTTTCAAAAAATACGTTTTTAATACCTTTAAATGCTTTTAAAAGATATATGATCATAGAATTACGATATACATATATCCGCAATAGAATCTCATCATCATATACAGACACAATCTATATTTTATTTAAAAATTGAAAATACTATAATATATATAATTTGATTAATTTATAACCGTTTATAAACATTTTTAATAAATTTGTAATAAACTATTATAATTTATAATATAGATTCATATATGAAATATATGAAATTCATTGCATTTTTCATATATAACCAATATAACTAACAATAAGTATGTGCTTCCTATATTAAATGACAATGTTTGGTCGTAAAAGATATATGATGACTTGTATGTATTTATATAATTGTACAACAATATTATATATATATATATATATAGTTGACTCTCAAATGATATTAAAGTGATAAATAATCATATTATATTGCATTCTTTTATTTGTTTTTATATAATAAAAAAAAATATTTAATATATAAAATCTATATATATTATTAATATAATTTATAACTTTTATATCACAATATATCACGTTATATAATAACATTTGTTTGTATTTTGTAAGATCATTTTTTGAGATTACAAAAATTTTAGAATTTAACTTTTAATAATATATATCGCCGATAAGTTTTCAAACTATATCATAGGTTCTACAGTCCAAATACAACCTTTTACAAATCAAATTCAAGTTTTTATAAATCAAATTCAACTTTTTATAAATCAAATTCAAGTTTTTACAAATCAAATTCAACCTTTTACAAATCAAATTAAACTTTTTACAAATCAAATTCAACTTTTTACAAATCAAATTCAACTACTACGAAATAAAAAAAAAACAAAAAATGTTTTAAACCAACCAAAATTTTTACAACAAACAAAAGAGTATCTTAAACTGAAAGGGTAGTTTTAAGCTAGTGCATTAACAACGGATTAAAATAAAACCTTGTCAATTAAAATGAAAAACAACAAATAGCAAGTGGAAAGGATTTAATGTCGCCAAATTTTGCGACAAATATTCCTTACCAAATTTTTACATTCATATTTTCCAATGCTAAATCCGATAGAAAAATTGCTTTCTGAAACGAAATTTTGTTCAACTAATCTAATGACGGAACCACGAAACAATAATTTGGTTGACGTTATTCTACGGTCCATTTATACGATTTACTATGTATATTATTCAAAAGTATATATATATTATTCAAAAATATATATATTTTCAATGACGGAGCATTAAATAATGTATCCTGATAATCCCAACGAAAGGATATTCTGATGGCAAATGAATGGATATGATAGCAAATGAATTAATTATAGTGTTGTTTCTTGAACAAAATTTTCCAAATTAATTTTTATTTTCATGTCTCATTTGAAAACTCAATTAATTTATGTTTTTTATAGAGACAAATTAGTAAATTTGTTAATTTTTTTTAGAGAATTATATCCTACGGTATAGAAAAAATGGAACAGACATTTTTTGGAAAATCGAATTTATCTTTTGAAAAAATTAATGTATTAATTCTTTATATTTAAAGAAAAACTATGAATAATTAAAAAAAAATTAGTATGGAAAATTGGATTTTCCGGAAAATTTTGTTCCAAAAAAATATTTTTTGTACCATAATTAATTTACTTTCGATCATATCTAACAGAATACTCTATCATTGGGATCGTCAGGACACATTATTGAATGCTTAACCATCATTGAATATATATAATTTTGATTAATATAAATACTGTTTAAAATACTTTTTTGTTTATTGTAAAAATTTTGTTTGTTTAAAACATTGTTTTGTATTTCCTAGCATTGATTTAAAATTTAGTAAAACCGTTTTTTTTTTAGACAAAATTAATCATAATAAATTAAAATATGTATTTAAAAATACTACAAAACTATTTTTACAATTGGTTGAATTTGATTTGTAAAGGGTTGAATTTGAATTGTAAAAAGTTGAATTTGAATTGTAAAAAGTTGAATTTGATTTGTAAAAAGTTGAATTTGATTTGTAAAAGGTTGAATTTGGACTGTAAAACCTGAACTGTATATAGAATCGTTATAGAATTCATTTCAAATGATGACTTCAAAATGAAATTAATGAATTATTTTTGAATTAATACGGTTTTAAAACTAACGGAACCCGAACATTACGTTTTGTAGTTTTGAAAATCGTTGTTTTTTTTTGTATTTTTTTAAAAAATCCTTGATAAATTATCCTTGAATTACAAAAACGTGATAAAAGTTTTTGAAAGAGTTTAAATTTCATGAAAATAATTACTATTCAACTTGATTCATTTGGTTACTGGATTCTTTCAAGATGTTTATGTTATCAAAGTATGATGATATGATATATATTTTTCTTGCTATATATAGTCCTAAACACATTCGATTAATTTATTATTTATTACCCGCAATCATCTACTAAACCCTAAAAAATTAATTTATTCAAACAGAAATAGAAAGAAAAGTCGCTTAAAGTATAAGAAAATGATCTAAAAATGAATTTATACCTGAAGGGGATGCAAGTTCCTTATATATGCTTATATACAAAATAATTAAATGAAATAATTTTTCGGTTCTCAATACGTACTGATGATTTTTTCTTTTGTATATATACGCTTTAAAAATATATATGGGCGATATAATTAAATAAATAAATAAATATGGTTTTAGTAATAATTCTAAATGTATATTTTATCATATAATAACCATTAAAAATGTGTAATTATTCATTGTCTCTCATAAATGGATCGATGGTACTAATAATAACCTATGCTATATGATATGTATTCAACTATTCATTCATTGATTCTTTTATAGGTACACTCCCAAAAATTCAATAAATAATACTCAAAATTGGTTGGGTATTTATAGAATATGATTATAAAATATCAGTTTAATTTTGTTAAAGATTGATATTCATACAAACGCAATTAAGATAAAAAAATCAATCGAATGACTGATTGAGTATAAGTTAATAATGTATAAATTAATAATGTTTTTTATTTTTGGAACTTATATAATTATCATTATTATAATATGATATTATTTTCTATAAGAAAATTTATCTGTTTGACGATTCATAAACGCTTTATAATATCAGCCCTTTAGATATAAATAATAATTATTTACTCCGTTAGAAAAAGTACAAGAATATTTTGAAGGAAATTATTTCATAAATTAATTTTAAAACTTTAAATGTCCATATGCCAATAGAATATACATCCTTAAGAAAACTTCGAACAATAATAAGAAATGATGTGTTGCACTTTGAATAAAACTCGTAAAAATCGATTATTTCTTCCCCAAAAAGGATTTTTTTTTGTTCTGGCAAAAAGGTTTTTGATAGCATTCAAAATAAACATTCATTTGATATTAAATTATTTATTATTATATATATATATATATATATAAATAATATAATATACTTTATTATACCAAT
>OY284469.1:34245455-34495455 GCA_958336335.1 Dilophus febrilis | reverse complement strand
AATTTATATAGTAAATATTAGTTTTATTTTTTAATCTCTTTATGAAATGTCGGATTTTTCTTATATATATATATATAGTTTTTTTTCCTATATATTTCTACTCTTAAAAACCGAATACATATCAAATATCTATAGCATGGTACAAGATAATATTATTAAAAATAAAAAAACAAATGTTGATGGAGTAAAAAAGAAACAAATATAACAAACGTTTATTCAAATATAATTAATATATGAACTTTTTTTCTTAGGAATTTTTTAAAATATTTATAGGAAAACTCTATCTTATATCGGCGATTTTCTATAATCTTATAATATGTCACTATCTTATCGTATAGTGTTTATATTAATTAATAGATTTGATAAAATAAACGGATCAACGGAACACCATATTCAATTTTCCGGAAAATCAACAAAAGTATTTACCCAATTTTCTTGGCATTTTCTTTGTATTATTTGGAAATGCAATCAATTTCTAATATTTCATTGATAAAATTGGAAAATCGCCCCTTTGGTTATATAGCCAATTTTCCAAACAGTGTACCTGTACCCAAAAATATTGTCTCAATTTTGCTAACTATATAATTGTTTTTTTTATGTTTACGGTTTGTCAAATGAAATCCATGAAATATCAGAAATTGATTGAGTTTTCAAATAATGAAACGAAAATGAAATTTGGAAAAAATATTTGGTTGTAATTCAGAAAATTCAAGATTCGAAAAAATAGTTTTTCCGGAAAATTTTGTATGATCTTGCATGGATTTTTTTTCATAAATTAGTTAATTGGACGTGTGTCTTTCAGAATATATCACTTTGTTTTGACAGTATCTTGAAATCATTTCACGAATCGCCCATGATAATTATCATATCATATCATTTATCATATCATGACATCATGAAAAGTTCAAAAATTATTACAGGGCACATCGCCTTTTATTATAAAGAAATATTTACTAAATCTTTTACACCCCGTAAAAAAAATCTATTAAAAAATTGTAATTGCAAATTTGTTGTTCTATATAACGTTGATTTTGAAATTGAGAATAAAATGGAAATGTAAAATACTATAGTTATATAATAGAGTTATTCATAGTTATGTAAAAAATTATAAAATTAAATTATTGAACTTATCTATATAATGTAATTTTACATCTTATATAATACAAATCTATAAATATCTCTGATATATAACATACATTCATTAAAATTTATCTCTATATATATAAAAATATATAGTAAATAAATTAAAACTTTTTTTGCAATTACATGCAATTATACAATTTTCGTGTATTTAAAACATTGAGAAAATGTGCAATTGCAATAAATATATATACCATATATTCATATTGATTATATAAACAATTATATATTATAATATATAATACACATTTGATAAATAAACATCATAAATTTAATTCAAATATTAGTTTATTATCAGTATTTGTATATCGATCATATCATTAAAATATAGAGTTTAAGAAGTATATAGATATAGAAGAAATATTAAAAATAAATATTTAGTTAATTTTGGTTTAGCTTTGATTTGCTTGTAAATTGATTTTTTGTTCTATATATAGTTTTTAATTGATTTTTGTGTATTGAGGTTAATATTGAAATCAAAACCTGGATTAATAAACCATAAAATCGTATGGTCACAAAATTTAATAATATATGAATTTGTATTTGATATGGATTTTTAATTTCATATTAAACATTAAGGAAAAGATTTCATAAAATAAAATTTAATTTGATAATTGATGCTTAAATTTAAAATATGTCTATTCTATACCTAAAATTTTAGTATTAATTAATTAATTAATTTCTAAATTAATCTTTCTATTGTCATTTAATATATGTCCTTAAACGAAATCATATATTCTTTCATATATATATATTTATGTATACGTATTATTCCCGCATGTATTTATAGTTATAATATTTTACAAAATACAAATAGTGAAATAAAAATTTAATATTTTTAAAACTGTCTGTATATACTTTTGTATGAAACCTCAACAGATTCCGTTTAGGTTTCTGCACTATATATATAAAATAAATTATATATACATGACTTCCATATATAATATAAATATATATCATATTTTAAATAAAAAAAATAATAAAACTTTTTTATGTACACTATATAAAAGTATAAAAGCATAAAAGCTACCGTTCAGAATATCACAGGTGAATATATAATATATATCTATAAACCAAACTACATAAATATAAAATAAACTTCCAAGATAAATAATGGATAAAAATATTTACACATTGCATTTTATCTTTATTGATTTGTTGTATACCGTAAAAAGTATATACAAATAATATTGTTTATATAAAGTGTTACATATGCATATGTATATTAATATTTATTATTTAATACATTAAAAGTGTAAATTTATACATGCATAAAATAATATATAAATTAATAGAATTTTGCATGCATTTATATATAACTAAAACTATATTATGTATATATTTCGTTATATTTGTATTAATTGGAATTTTCACATTGAATTTACATCAAATATTAAAAATATATGCACAGGTTAAAATAATATTTCTATTCAAATATATAGGTATAGGTAAGGTACGTATTTAAGTGATTACATATCCCTATAGTATTTAGATAAAATATATGTATATTGATTCGATATGGTTTGATTTTTCATATTTACGTCATTATTGTATATATAGGAATTTGATATTAAAATATCTATATATACATAGTATAGTATATATATTATTCAACAGACATTATCGATATGGATATTTTTATATTCCCATATATTAAATTTTAATAATGTATTTGCATTACTGCGAAAATAAAACAGTATAATTTAAATTTGATTATCGTAATGCTTAATATATGCTATCTATCTAAGTCTATAATATATATTTAATCATTTCACATATATGCCGTATATCCTCGCTGTATTGTATATATATATAAAACATAAGTATAATAACTAAAGGAATTCCTTTATTATCCATCCGCATACGTTCACATTTATGTTACCGTTTTTATGTAGACATATAGTAATAATATAATAGTATATATATATTTGAATATGATATACATATAAGAAAAGCAATTTTTTTTATTGAACATGATGACATTTTTATAACAGCATGATATCACATTTTTTTTGTTCTTTCAATAACACATATAATAATAATAATAATAATAATGTGAAATGAGGTGAAATTTATATATAAGGTGAAAAAAAAAAGTTGTATTTTATAAAGTGTGTGTGCAGTATATACCTATAACCATTAGAGAAGAAGAAAAAAAAGGTGTGTCTGATAAAAATATTGATAATGGAATAAGCATTTATTATCTTTTTAATATGTTAAAGTGTATATATAATTTTTTTTTTTAATATTAAAATGTTTTTTAAATTTGTAAGTTATATGTTATATATACTTTTAAATATGAATATTTAATTTTTTTTATCAAGATTTAAAAGTATCTATGTAATTGTTTTTAAGTCAATAGAGAAGAATATACAATTAAATTCCTAATTGAATTGTTAATTTGTAAATGTAATTAGGATTTTTTAAATATAAAAAATAAATAAATTCTTTAATACGGACATATATGCATATAACATCTAGGATCAAAACACCATTTCAAGTAATAACAAAAGACATGAGGATTATTCAATTTCGAACACCTGCTTTTTGGAAATTGGACCTCGTGTTTTTGAGTTATTAATTGACATAATTTGGAATTAAAAATTTGTTATTAAAAATTTAGATATATTATTAAAATATTTATGATTTTGCATTTCAGATTTTTATTTAGATAATGAATTACGAAATATGTTTTATTAAACAATGAAATAACAAAATTGTTATCTACTTATATACTTATATTATATTTACGATTATAAAGATTAATTTGATTAACCTTATCCTGATGTTGTTGTTAACAACCAACATAATAAAACTTCAATTTTGTTAATATGAAATTAATTATATTTCAATTTACGTATTGTATATTTACCTATAGCTATATTGTTTTCATCAATTATTACCAAATACATAATAAAATAAACATATAATATATAGAATTTATGAACAAAATCTTTGTAAAATGAAAATTGTATTTTAAAATCTATATATAACAAATTTTCAATTATTAAAAACGCCCAGACAAACATTATTGGATTTAATAAAATAATCTATATATCATACATCATACCATACAGCATACATATATATAGAATTTTTATAGTTCATGAATTTGATTGACACTTCGATGAATGTGATGAATGAATGAATAAATGAATATCTCATATTTAAATCGAATATAGCCATGTATAGAATTGAAAAATAAAAACAAATACTGCTTTTGGTTTAAGGTTTTATAAAAGAAAGGATATATGCAAAAATTTTTTTCTCTCAATACATAGTCAAAATTAAATTAAATTTTGTAGATTATTTTTGTTAGGATATATTTTTGATATAGAATAGACATAGCGCAATGACCTATATTTTACCATATTACTATATATGGTATATATTTTTCCATATATAAAGAATGGATTTTGATATAGAGAAATAGATGCTAAATTCATACATGTATCTCATACAGGGAAATATTCATCAATCCGATATATGTATGTATGTGCTTTCATAAAACCCCATTCGCATACAAACTTTTCCATTTTTTTTTTTTTTTAATATTACTCGCATTCAATATTATATTAGTGAAATGAAATGATTTTAATGTCAAATGAACAAAAAAAAAATAGAAAAAGTAATTTCGATATGTAAATATTTTGTATTTTTACGTTTACAATAGGAAACCATATATAGTATAGTAGCTATATATGATTTACCATCATCACATATTCGCAATGGAAAATGGAAAAATTTATTATGAATTATGAAGAAAATATATTATTAAAATTTTTTTATATGAACAGTATTAATGTGAAAATTTATACCTTATAAAATTTAGACTAAATGATATTTTTGTAAATATATTGTTTAAATAATTTGTTTTATTTTAGTTTATTTATTTTTAATAAAATAAACATTATTACTTGGTTATAAGAATCCTACTGAGGATATAAATATATATATATTTTTTTCGTGTTTTCCGGTTATTTTCGAAATTGTTACACACAGTGGAATATTTTCCCATATGGTTGGGCGTACGGCTAATTACTAACACCTTTAAAAAGCAAAAGATTGTGAAACCAACAACAGCAATCTGTTGTCGGACGCTAAAACTGATTGTCAGTTGTAAAGCAAAAATTTTTTTATATGAATCCTTAATCAATTTTAATCCTTAGAAATAAAATCGAAAAATAACGTTAAAAGATAATATTAATTTATATACAGCAATGAAATCTATGAATTAGAAATTTCCCAATTTTTAATTGAAATATATATACTTATAGCAATAACTGTATAAGAGATCAGTCACTATATTATAAAATTTTTCCTATGGAAATATTTTGATATTGTTTCTTAAAATATTGTTTTATCTTTAATGTATTTTAAATATTTGCTTAAAATACATTTTAGTTAAATAAATACACAAAATTGTGCCAATCCACAAAAATCCTTTTTTCTTTTATAAAAAAAAAAACAAAATTGAAATAGTTAGTTTTCTTTACAATTTTACGATTTGATTATCGTTAAAAAACAAATGCAATAATAATTTATTGCAAAATAAAGTAAATATTAATAAAAAAAAATACTAATACACCGAATTGTAATATTTGTACGCAGTATTTTTGATATATGAACGTTATTTGAACTTTAAATAAATATAAATTTATTTATAATTTACATAAATTTTTTTAAAGTTCTTAAATTTTGACATAGAAAATATATTTTATATAAAATTTATTGTGTGTGTATATACGTATACTTAAATTATATTAAATAAATATATATGGTATATATATGGAAAACGATCAATGCAATTGATAAATGCATTTCATCCAATTGAAATTTATATATATATTTAATGTTTATTTAATATATATGGATGTTAAAATAAATCGAAATTTTAATGCAATCGTATTTTATATATATATATATATATAATTATATATATATGAATAAATAAATATTTTTCATATATATTCAGATATATTATTATATAGTTATATAAATATATTAAAATATTTATTACATAGATATATATTTATTGGTTTGTTAAATATCTTTCTTTAGGTTCGTATATCTGTATATTATACGATGTATAGTTATATAAATATATGACGGCACAATCGATATGATGATGATTATATATTTGCTGATGCGATATAAACACTCAATATAATTTCAAATGAAATGGAAATAAGATATATATATTTCAGCAAAATGTATATATACACATAACAATAATAATAATAATGATAATAATAATAATAATAATAATCATAATAATATTATTATATTGATTTATATATCTTTTAAAATATTTCAATTCCTATAAGGATATACAATAAGTTTTTCCAATTTTGAATATTATTATATTATATATATATATATTTACATTACAAAAGTATCCGGAAATAAATATTAAAGTTATTCTATATATTGAATATTTATATAGATATTTAAGAGGATAATGTTTTATTTTTAGAAAATATAAAATATTATATACATTTTATGATGAAAAACAATATTTTTTTGTATAAATTTAAGAAATACCAAAAAAAATAAATATATTTTAACATTTATACTCAAGAGTTTTATATAATTTCGTTTTCCTTTTTTTTCATTTAATTTCATTTTTGTTTTATAATCTGGCATTTTTTTGATGACTATTGGGTCGCGGTCCCTTGATACTTTCTTTTTTGATATATCATTTTTAAATTATTCAAAAATATAAATATTTATTTAATGGAAACGGACGGGGGGGTTTTTTTTTTGAAGTATTGATTTGACTCATCAAGTTTATTTTTATTTTTATTTTTTTTAAACTTAAATTTACAGATCCTTTAAACAAAATTTTATGTATAGTAAATCTGTTTTTAATATTGCAAATGAATGATTCCTTATTAAACTTTTTTATATTGTATCATAAAATAAATAATTATGCGTAAACTCTACAATAAAATGGGAATTATATTGTTATTATACATTAAAGATTAAAGCTAACAATAAAATTCAGTAAAAATCAAGAAAAATCCCTTCTTATTTAAATATTATTATATTTACATTCGTATATACGGCAGTTAATATATTTCGACCTAAATTGCTTGAACCAAAAACAATATAATTTAAAAATGTCATATAGATATAGAAAAAAGAATGCAAAGGTCTTACAAATGACGATTGCGATTTTACATCCGCAATAACTGAACAACATCTGTGTTCTATATTGTTGGTTTTGTAATTTCTTGATTTTTACTTTGCCAGTAATTAAGGATTCAAATTCATGAAAATATAATCAAAATTTGAGGATGGATATTTTATCAAATACATCACAGAGTCAAAAATATAGTAAATGTTTATTATTTTTCTACGAAAAACAACGTTCTTTACACTATATATAACATTCATTCATAAAAAGAAAGGATTGTTTAAATATTAGGGCAATATAATCCAAAATAAAAGGCAATAATTATGAAAATTATTATTTATAACTTGTCGAAAAATAAAGAAGCTTATATATAATATAAATAATATTAAAACAAACGCTCATTCTACATAAAAAATATATTCATTCCAATTAAATTGGTGAAACCTTAATTAAAAAATAATAATACGGGATGATGCTTCTTATAAATATAATATATTTATATACCTTTAATTTAATACGCGTAATACGTATTTTATATTTATTCATATCATATTTTATACAAATAAAATGTATTCTATAATAAAATTTTAAAAAATCGACACAATTTTAACAAAATTCAAGTAATTAACAAATTCAAATTTCTTGTCATTCAAATATATATCACCCACCATGTATAACAAATAAAGTCATCCGTAATCATTTCATGAGTAAATATAGTATATATAGCAATATAATGTGTAAACAATTGTTTATATATGTATACAATATGCCCGTATATATATAAATTAATATTTAATTATTTATTTCAATATTAAAATTTTCTTTATGTATAATTATTAATATATCTATAAATTTATTTATATAACAATATATATATATATAATTTATTATTTCTATATGTATTTATATAACAGATTTAAGCAACGGCAAAGGCATAATAACATATAGATATATCGTAATTAGATTTTCCAAAAAATTTATTTTGATTTAAAACAACATCTGGTCCATCCAATGTATATATTAATAAATTCATTGAGTGCTTTTATATATACAATATACTATATGTTTATACATATATACATAAGGAAATTGTTATTTTTATTATATACATATATATTTGTCTAAATATCTTCTTCGTATATATGTATATAACTCTTTAATGTAAATAAATTTGTGTATATACCATCAATACTATACTATATATATATATATATATATATATATATTTATAAAGGCTCAATATATACATATTTGTATATATAATTTATAGAATTCGCATATTTTATTTATGTATATTATACAATTTCA
Source organism: Dilophus febrilis (assembly GCA_958336335.1). NCBI lineage: Eukaryota > Metazoa > Arthropoda > Insecta > Diptera > Bibionidae > Dilophus > Dilophus febrilis. Next base: position 34,486,868 of record OY284469.1, on the reverse strand, counting down.
AATGGTTGTGTGAATCAATAAAAGATTGTTTTTTTGTTTTCTATATAAATATATATTGTATATGTTAATTTAATAAAATTATATATGGTTTAGTATATGTATACTATAGTCTTCTTTTTAGTATTTGATTTATAAATATACTTAAGAGAGAAATTCAAATTTAACCAATTAATATTTATTTTATTTCTTATGAAAATTTCGTAATTATATTTTACAATTTCATTTTATATACCCGTATTGATCATGTTCGATAATAAATGAAAATTTTATTAAATGAAAATTTTATTAATTGAAAATCTTACTAAATACGAATACGATAAAAAGTGTAAAAGCTTTTTTATTGAAACAGAAACATCTTAAAAATGAAAATGTTTCATTAATCCTGAATAATAATAAAAACGCTTGAGTATGATAAAAGGTTATCAAGAAAAAAAAATGTACTTTAATAATAACAAAAAAAAAATACAGGGCCGTTTGAATAATGAAAATGAATAACAAATTTGGTCTACATGAGCAAAATTGTAACATTCATTAAGCAACAACACTTCAATTTCTTGATATATATTTCTCAACTTTAAATAATTCAATATATTAAATTTTTTAAGAAAAACATTGCCAAATAAATGGTTTGATCACATTTTCACAAAGAAATTTTGCATTTCCGGACTGATTTGCAAAAACTCTCAAAAATTTTAGATATTTTCTATATGGAAAATTTTAATATTATCATAATTTTAAAAAAGAACCACTCTTTTTTATTCAACGGAAAAAAAATAATCATATTTCAATTCAATTCTTCAATTAAATAAATTAAAAAATGTGTATATAAATAATTGATGTATATAGTTTTAAAAAAATAATTTCTCAACTTTATATTAAATAATAAATTAAAATTAAAAATACATAACAACCAAAAAAAAAACAACCATAAAAAAAAACAACGAATCTTTGTAACAATTTTCTTGTGTTATTGTATTTCAATTTAATAAAATTGAAGTGCTTTTTAAGTGTATATATTTATTTTATCAAAAAATTATATGTAGATATTGTTTATATTCAAAATTGTGTTATTGTTGTTCATTGATTTTAATATATATAGGGAAAAAACATAAAATGGAAACACGTGAACAGAACAAATATTATATAAATTATATGAAAGAAATAGAAAGCTTATATGAAATTTTGTCAGATAGGATATAATATAAATAAATTTGGCATTGTATATTATATTTATATGGTATATGTACGTATTAAGTGTATGTACACAAAAATAAAAGAAATTGTTTACTTTTTATATGGTATAACCAACGATTATTCTTCTGTTTTATTTTCCTATACCAGAATCATTTCCCAACATTAAACTTTTATCCTTTTTGATAAACATTTTTTATAGTTAGTATATAATCTTCTGAACAATACATTCGAAACAATATACAATAACAATGAAACAATACCTTGTTTATTATTCACAAATATATCTGATGAAATATTACAAAATTTACAAAATAAATGAAACATGTCCTTTAACTTTAAACCATATAGTAATGATTTAATATATGGATTTTTAAATGTTTTCGTAAAAATATAATTCATGAAAATTAAAAAAAAAACAAATAACACACTTTTCCTCTTTTTTACGACCACATTTGAAACAAAATTATTCAACTTCACTTAAATGATTTTATTATATTTTTTATAAGTGCATGTATGTTACGTTATATCGTTATATATAAATAAAAAGTGGCGCGTGTTTTATAGTCTCAATAAATTCATACGTTTTATATTACACATATATATTTTTTATAAATATATCCGAAATAAATAAAGTTATTTATTTACCATCAATCAATTTTTTGTCAGAATATTTGTATAATATATGTATTCGTCCCAATGTCGGTATTCGAGGAAGGCTGTTGATGATAAATATATATATATATATCTGCGATGTACAAAAGGTATTTGTAATATATATCCATATGTATTTATTTATTTTATATTTTATTTTTATTTTTTATTTTGTATTTTTTTTTTTTTTGCTTTAGATGTGCGGTTAACAACATAAGGGATTATGAAATAAATCCAGCAGAAAACCTTAATAGAAATTTTATTCGACGTATATATATATGTTGTTTTTATATACCATATCCTATATGTTCATATATATATGAACGTTATTATATGTATATTTGGATGTATATAGAACTAAATATGTATCCATACTCAAATATATATGGTTACATGCATGCATGAATAAAAAGACAAACGACGTTCATATATAATATATTATACCTGCAATTTTTTGTATATACGCTTCTATATAGCCTATACACACAAATTACATGAATAAAATTTTATATATATAATATATGATATAGCTTTATATATATGTATGGTATTATATATATATTGTATATATATTGTTTGACACTGAAAGATAAAATAAAACAGCTTTTATAAAATATATTTAGTATATAGGGTATATATATATGATGATGACGATACGATGAAATAATGATACGAGTGTGTTATATTTCTATGTATATATACATTACATATATATAAAAAGAAAAAAACTTTACATCATATGAAATAAATGAATCATATATAAAATGAGATAAAAGTCAACAAAACGGCGAAATTTTTATAAAGGGGCTAAATTTGTATATAAAATTGTATTGTCCTAGGATAAATTTATTTGCATATAAATAGCATATATAATATATATTTATATATTTGTTATATAGAGACGTATTATGTATAATATATGTGTATTTTTTATACAAAATATATATATATTTATAAAAACATTTTCAAACATTTATATATATATATAACTTTTTTATATATGCGAATTTCCCCATTTTTATTTGTACAATTTAAACTTAATGTTAATTTTAGGATTTTGTATATATGCCATATATGATGATTTACACTTAAATACTGTATATACACAATTACATAGTATAAATATATAAATTTAACTGTAAGTATAAAGAGAAAGTGCATATTAGTAATTTTGTGACTGTGTATTTTTTTCATAATATTACAGGTTTTGTTTTACACAAATTTGTGGGATTTATGAAATGTGTTCATATACCTTTAAATTGTTCGTATAAATTTTGATTATAAAAATATATATATGCGTGTATTCATTCATCAAGTGGAAATATTCAAAAAAATATTTTACATTTTTTAAATTTTTTCTATAATGTGAATCACACTGTGTAAGAGTTTATGATGAGCGGCATATATACGTTTTTAATATGTACGTCATATATTTTCCTATATACATATATATAATAAAATATAATTACAATGGGAAAACATACATTTATGTGTTAAACATAACAAATATATAGATATGCATATATATATAGATAACAAAAAACCCTGTACATTTTTTACATAATAATATAAATTTTCCATTTATTTTTCATCATTTCACATTTTTCTTCTATATATACATACATTTTTTTTTTTTGTGTTTTGTGTTACATCACACATAATTTGTTTTTAATTAAGTTAATTTAATAAAACATTTTAATGGGTACGACGACGACGACGACGACGACAAAATGATGATATTTAATAAATTATACATATATATTATATATAATGTACATTTAGTTGTTGACTTTTTTTCTGGCTATCTCTTGTTGATGTAAAAAATTATTATAATTATAAATGAATCAAAATATAAAAGAATACATTTTTTATTTTTAAATATAGTGAATCTAAGTTGAAATATTATTATATGAATATATGAGTTCAATATAGAAGAATAAAAAAAAATTGCTTAATTTTGAAAAAATTTTCGCAATTCATTTATATGCTCGTCTATGTATATTATATGCTAATTTTTTGTCATAGTTATTACATAAGGATTATCACAAGTGTAGCGCCCAAAACAAAATATATATATTTGAAATTCATGAATAAAAAATATATAGGATAATTATTCTGTAAATTTATATGCGAAATGAGGAGCTTTATTTTGTGACATTTATTAGTTAATGTATTTATATATATATTTTGTATGTAACATCATCATTGTCATTATCGTCATTTCGTATAATATTGATGTATATTTCATTTTTCTATTTTTTCGACAGCAATTTTTCATTATTCTATTTTTTGAATTTTCAAAGTCACTGAAAATATATTACATTATATATTTCACACTTTAATATATTTTTCTATTGTATGTATATATACACATATACATAGTTATATATAAAATAGAATGTTGATAATGGAAATACACACAAATTGTATATTAAATTATATATATACGTACTATTATTATTTCACATGTTTGGCTTTTGTCAAGTTATTTCATTTGTAAATTGTCTATATATAATACATATATGTTATGTATAATATTTTATATATGCGGGATTTATGTTTATATACAGTACCAAGCCGTATAGAAAAATATAAAAGTATATCATCTATGTGTGGCATCTGGTGAGTGTGTATCTAATAAATAATAAATTTATAATAATGGTATTTCAAGAGAGCAAAAAAAAAAAAATACAATAAATTATTAACTTTTTTTATATATATCTAAAATATAAGTATTTGTTTATACAGTAAAAATATTATTTGGTAATAAATATATTATTAATTTAATATCGCAATGTTATTTTAAGGTTATAATTATTTGATTTTTTGATTGCTCTTTATATACACTATATATAAAGCAATTATAATATTCAATGTTTTCACTTAAGTTGCATGAAAATTATCATTGTAATTTATCCTCTTTTCTTTTCAATGTTTATGATATAACTTTCTGATATATAAAAAATAATTACAAACTTATATTGATTCATAAAAAAAAGTTGATTTACAACAGTAGAAATTTCCTTTAAAATTATCCTTAATTATTTCATTAATAAAAAAATGTTTTCGCATTTCGCACAACCAACAATCGATTTTAGTCTTACTCTGGTTGGTTTCTTAAAACGTGGCTTTTACAACGGTTATAGTTATAATATAAATATGGTATTCTAAAACAAAATATCATATGATAAAGATGTAATATAAAAGAATGTTACACATATACAAAAAACAGTCAACAAGAATATCAAACATACAAACAAAAACACAATCTTATATAAAATAAATTAATTTCACTTTAAGAATCTCCTTAAAAATAACAAAAAGAAACTGTAAAAAACTTACCCGTGATTCAATTTGATACCATCTGATTATTATATGATAGCTTTAATTGTCAGCTATAATGCAATATGACAAAAAACAGTTCAATTACAGTTGATTACTGAAATAGAAAGAAAAAAATTGAATACAATTAGTTAGTTTTTAGTTTTTAATTTAAATTGTTAGGACGATACACGAATTTCGATAACCGCATAACAAAATAAATGCAAAGGTTAAAATATTCTTAATATAAACGATACCCGCAATAATATAATAAACATTTAATTTTATACAAAGCATAAAAAAAAACGATGCGACAATAAAAAAAAACTCATGATCTTGCAAAATAAATAATAAACTATAAATATTTATTCATTGATATTTTTCAATTTATTATATACACCAAAATGATTTAACACCCTTATACAGATAGAATCATTAAACATATATACGTTTATATAGAATCATTCAATATAACATATACTTCATTTAATATGCTTTCAATTTATTGAGAGTTATTTTTGATTTTTATCCACATATATAGAATTTATTTGTATATATTTAATACATCAATTTAGCTTATTTAATGAAAATAAATGTATATAAATATAGTTAAATTATATATGTATATATACTCTTCTATAGATATAATACATATGTTTATATAATAGCATATATTATTATATATGGTATATAGTATTTGTAGGATTAATGATTAATGATAAGTTGATATTTTTATATATATTATATATACTTTCTTTCATACAGTGAATTTGATAAATGATATTTGTTATATAGTTATACATACAATTTCTATTTAGTGTATTATTAATTTTTCTATATATTCACAAATATAGTAACAATAATAATAATAATAATTAAATTGAAACGTTCAATTTATGATACTGACTTCAAATATATATATTACGCACATTTGCTTATATATATATATATGAGTATATTAAATAAATCATATATTATTAAAGTATATATTAAAATATATTGAAAAGAAAAAGCTCTCAATAGAAAAGAATTAATTTGTATATTATATAATATGAATACAGTATAAATGTTAAATAATATGGGATAATAGTAATATTTAATGTTTTAATATATATATTTTAATGTAATAAATAGAAATGTTGGTAAATCTTTGATTAGCTCGATAATGCGAATTGCCAGCTCACGTCCAGCTTCCATAATATGAAAATGCATATGAAACAAGGACTAAAGTGATACAAGGAGACCTTTGGTAATTTTTTATGATATTTTTAAATATCTCTAATTTTATTAGAGAGCACAAAAATATCGGTATTTTAAAGTTTTTATTCATTTCTAACAAAGGTAACTCTAATATTAATAATACATAGCATGTAGCACGTTAATTTATCATAAAGTATACCAAAAAATGTTTGTGCAGTCGTCCGAGTTCCACAACAGCTATGATAAGGGTAAACCTTTTTTAGCAGGATAAGCGTTAAACAAAAAATATGGCAAAATGTACGTTCAAATGATATGTAGAGATTTTCAAAAAACTAAACAGTTAATAAACGTTTTTGTTTTATAAAAATAACTCTGAAATTAACTTAACAAATAAAAAACAGACCTACATCTGAAAACCCCCATTCATTTTTATTAACAAGAAAAACCGTGCATATCTATATTAAATACTTATAAAATCTGTGAACCCATATTCAATTAATTTCAATATTATATATAATAGATTGTGTAAAAAAATTCAAAATTGTGTAAAAAATATATTTATATACATAATAAATAAGTAGCTTTAAATATTTCATGAAAGTTTTCTTAAATTAACATTAAAATTTATTATAATATAGATCAAATATAGAATACCTTTATGTAATAAAGAATATTAATAGTAAAAGTGTATGTACATTCAATTCAGTAAAATGTATACTATTTCAAAAAGTAATAGATTATACTTTACCGCAATTTAAATATTTTATATACATATATAATAAATAAACAATCAATTTCGATGAAGTTGTGAAAACTTGAAAATGAATTTTATTTATTTTTTTATATATTACCAATATTTGCACACATATTAAACATATAAGAATAAGAAAAATGGTTGCATTTGGATGTTTATAAAAAAAAAATTCTTATAGATAAATAACCTTATTATTATTATTATATATGGTATATATGTTACGCAAATGTTCCCTTTTTCGTATTCATATTTATGTATAGTATATTAAAATTTAAATATATAAATATAGAATAATAAATGAAAATACATTTATATAAAAGTTAAAATGAGAAATGAATGTATATCTAAATATATACATATGTATAATACACCGAAAAAATGACCTAAATATTTTTAAAATTTCTTGTCATTGGTATTTTCATTCTTTATATTATTCCAAACATATACATTTTCCTGCATTCCTGTGTAAATTTTATTGTATATATTCTATATGTATGTATTGAAAATTTCGTGAAATATAAATAAGTATGTTGATGGAATAGATGCAGGTATTCATCCATATAAAACGAAGCCGAAATAATATATATTAGAATATATTTACGATAAGAATTTTTAGTATTAAAAGTTTGCTTAATTCTAATTCTTAAAGTTACCAAAAAAATCTAAAGAATGATAAAAGAATAATATAAAAGAATTTTAACATTTTGCAATACATTCAAAAATATTTCATAATAATATTATGATACAGTTTTTGAATTCTATTTAAATACACAGCCAATTATACTTCAACTACTTATCGCAACATATTAAAAGTTGTGGTACATATATTGAGTATTAAAAGGTATACAAAGATAGTTTGAATTGGGATTCTGAAATTTCCATATGTTCTGATCTACGAAAAAAAAATACATATTTAAAAATAATAGAATTCCGAGGTTTTTCGAGTGCGCTAAACCGAATATGCCATTTAGAGATTAAACAAACAGACTAACGAAAAAAAAATATATAAAGTAATAAGTCCATTAACATTAATTGGAAAATAAACTGAAATTGAAATCATAAAATTATTAATTGTTAAACTATATTTATCGAAATTATTTGAATTATTTTACAAAATAATTAAAATTTTATTATATCTACATTAGTTATATAAAATTATTTAAAACTTTCAGATTAATATACATTTATTGTATCTTGTATATAGCTTTTGTGGTGTATACCATATAATCTTTACTTATCTGCTCCATGTATATACGTTTGAATATGGATTTCAATTTAAAAGCAAATACATTTCTGTTTATAGTTTCTTAAAACTTTGTTTTGCAAAATATTCTGATTGTGAGATTTATACTTTAGAAATGTCTTTATATATATTCTTTTATTTACATATAAAAAATATTAGCTATTCAAACAGGTATATATCCCATTTATATATTTATAGATAGTTGAAAATTGTTGTATACAAATGTTTTCATTAATAATCCCAAATGTGAATAAACATTTTGTATTTATATATACATATATATATACTTTTTGATTGAAGGCTATACTAGATATAGACATATGTTTAACAATACCATTCTTGATTGTTATATGTATAAAGGGAGTAAATGGGAGATGTATATACCAACAAACAAAGTAAAATTGCTATTTAGGTATAATTTAATAAATGAGAAATATAAGTTTTCTAACCAACCGAAAAAACAGTAAAATATATAATACATGTATATAAGATTTTTTTTAAACAAAAAATTTCAATTGTATAAGCATTGTTATAGGAAAATATATAATTTATACAGAATTGATTTGTATATCTAAAAAAAAAAAACCTCGAAAAAAAACATTTCAAATTATAATCTATTTGGAATAGCGTTTAATTTTTTAAGTTTTTACCATTACTATACATATGTATATTTTTTAAATTTACATTTAAGTCACATTTAGATTACAATCAATTTAATTTTGATTTTTCATTTTGGAAATGTTTTAATTATTTTTCAACCAAACGATTATATTCCAGGACATTCATTGATAAAATATTTTGTTTTTATCATTTATCATTTTATCAACATACATACAAATACAACTTGTATTTTGATTATCTATTCATGTGAATGAAAGTTATATGAGGATGATGATGATGATGATGATCATCATCATAACATCATTGGTTAGACATGTACCTTTGTCAACATCAACGTTTATATATATATACACGTTTATATATGTATATATAGATATTTGAATACTTGAGATTATAAAGCAAAAATCTGTATATAGATAAATATTTAGTATACAATATTCAGTATTGTGTTATAAAATGATCCTTTTTTCTCTATACACAATACATATTTATTTATTTTGTCTAAAAAATGTTTATATATAGAAATATAATTTGTATATACACATATTGCATGAATATTATTACGCCTCATCAAATTTTGTATATATAAACTTAATTTTGTTGAATGTAATATAAAACTTTTCATTTGGGATAGTTGGTTTTTTGTTCCCAAAATACTATTCAGTCACTATATAGACATCAAAATATATATTTATACCTTGAAAATATTTATACATATAGTTTTATGGGTTTTATATGTGAGTGCATATCATCTATACATGGATATTTAAAAGGCAAACACAAATTATTTTAAATATATATATATGACATAATCATTAACATTACATTAACAACACGTTTCCGATATCACCAATTTTCAATAAATTTTCTCATATATATACAATGTACATAAATTGATAGAATATTTTATTCATCAAAATGTATATACATATTTGAATTATGTCATATTATAATTTGAATATTGGATAAGTTGCATAAATATATATTGTGTGTGTTTACATAAAGTGACAAATTGTTTTATATGTATATATTTGTATATTCATATATAGAAGTATTCAAATTGTTTGTAATTTTTCATTGTTATATTAACGATAATTGATTTACTATATATATATTGTATATTTTAAACATATCATACGGTATATTTTTGATGCGTGTATGAAAATTTGTAAAATATTATAAATATTATAATAATGGATGAAATACATCATTCTATAAAACAAAAACTTGATGAAATATACATTTTATAAATCAATTTTTATTTTTATACATTATATATTGTACATCGTTTAAAACATAGAAAATATAGAAACAAAAATAGCAAAGATATAAATATATAGTTACAGCGTTAGAATCAAATATAACAATATTGATCGGTCTTTGGTTATATATATATATGTATATTAATAACATTCAATTATGTATATATATATGTTATATATGTATATGATAGATACATTTCTGTTAAACTTTATCAATAAATCATGAGAAGAATATAGTGTTGGTTTTTTTTATTTTGTATGTATAGTATATAAATAAAATCACAAATTAACAAAATAAATTAAAGAAAAATGTATAATCTATTGATTTTTTATATATATATATTAAATATAGGTCAAAACAACATAGTAAAACTAACTTTTCTATTTATAGTTGATGAGAATAAAAAATATGAAACTTTTCAATGGAAAATGCATATAAGATTTTTTTTTCTATATTATCCTACGATATAAATTTTTTTTCAATATCACTTGAAAATCATAGATTTTAATTTTGTTGATTAATTAAAAGTCAAAAAGAATTACGAAATTTCGCATCTTTTTCAAGAAATTTTACTTAAACAAATTATTACCGAATAAAAATACATTATATTTTTTTGTTACCAATGCGCAAAAAACTGAATAAAATTAAATTCCCTATCCCGTCAAATTCACGGTTTACAAAAAATTGACAAATTTATTCGGTTTTTTGTTATAATTGAATAAAATAATAAAAAAAAAATGTGGTTGATATATTACACATACCAATATTAATTGTATATTTTTCAATTAATTATTCATTTATTTATTTATTTTTTTTATTTTAAATATATAATTTATAGAGTTTTATCTACAATATAATATGTTTATAATATACATAAAAGGTTTGCCTTCGAGTTATTTATAAAAAAAAATAAATACATCTATCTGTATATATATATAGTATAATAAATTTTAAATATACAACATGTGTCATTCCATTTGTCTAGCTAAGAGCTTTATATGCGGTATTTGTGTAAGTTTGAAATAAAATATATATATATAATGTGATATGCGACGATGTATATAGATGCATATAAGATAATGTACATCAAACATATACGGTTTAATATTGCTTAATGTATTATTAGCCTCAAGCAATTCTTTAGATTAATGCGATAATAAAATGTGTTTATTGGGTGGAAGGATTTCATATATGTATATAAATATATATGCGTATACAAGACAAGGCAAACAGAATATAATTTAAAACAGAAAATAAAAAATGATATACAGAATTTCCGGGTATCTCTTTAAAAACTGTAAAATGTTCATTCTCATATATATAACACTTCGTTCAATAATGTGTGTGACTAATTAATTAAAACACATTTTTTTGCCAAAATTCGTTTTTATTCATCAAGATAGTCCCCTTTTAGGGAGATACAATCATTCCAACGCTTTTCCAATCTTTCGATACCGCCTTTGTAAAACGATTTTTCTTTGCCTTCAAAATAGGCGTTAGTTTCGGCGATTACTTCATCATTTGAGCCAAATCTCTTACCACGGAGCATCCTTTTGAGGTCTGCGAAGAGCCAGTAGTCGCTGGGGGCTAAATCTGGAGAATACGGTGGATGGGGAAGCAATTCAAAGCCCAATTCGTTCAATTTTGCCATCGTTTTCATTGATTTGTGACACGGTGCATTGTCTTGGTGGAACAACACTTTTTTCTTCGCATTTATGAGGCCGTTTCTTTGCGATTTCGACTTTCAAACGCTCCAATAACGCTATATAATAGTCGCTGTTGATGGTCTGCCCCTTCTGGAGATAGTCGATGAATATTATTCCATGCGCATCCCAAAATACAGACGCCATAACCTTGCCAGCCAACTGCTGCGTCTTTGGTCGCTTTGGGCGGCTTTCGCCGGCTGCATGCCACTCAGCAGACTGCCGATTTGACTCTGGAGTGAAATGGTGGATCCATGTTTCATCCATTGTGATGTACCGTCGCAAAAACTCCGACTTATTGCGCGTAAACATGTCCAAACAGCTCTTTGAATCATCGGTTCGTTGTTGTTTTTGCTCCGGTGTGAGCAAACGCGGCACCCATTTGGAACACACCTTTTTCATACCCAAATGTTCGTGTATTATGGTTTGTACACTGCCTGCTGATATCTTCAGAATGTCAGCAATCTCCCTCACTTTCACTTTACGGTTGGAAATAATGATTTTCAGTGTTTTTTCAACGTTTTCCGGAATAACAGCGTCATTTGGCCTTCCAGTAGATGGAATGTCATCGGTGTCTGTACGACCACGTTTGAATTCGGCATACCAATAACAAATGCTTCTTTTTGATGGAGCAGAGTCCGAGTAATGTTTTTCAAGCCATTCCTTGCATTGAACAGTATTTTTTTTCATTAAAAAACAATGATAAATCAGCACACGGAATTGCTTTGAATTCATTTTTTTTTTAAACACAAAAACAGCGTCATTTATAGCACTGTAACTTGTAAACAAATGATCTGATTAACATATGATGTTGACAGTAAGCCTAAAAAGGTTGCCAAATGCGAAAAAAAATATTGATTTAGTTCTAGGGACGCCATCTATGTGTCAGTCACACACATTATTGAACGAAGTGTTATTTCATTTGTATAAGCATATGATTTAGAATATATAGTATAACAATCGACAGTATATAGAAAGTAGTTATACAATAAGGATTTCTATATTTAATATATGACATATGTATATTTATGGAAAATATTTCACAAATATATAAAACTATATATACATACCGACTATATATAAATAAATATATATATAAAATAATTAATGTAAAATTTACATTTTCGTTATTATATAATAAAATAAAAATTGTAAAAAAAAGAATATACAAGAAATATGCATTAAATTTTCAATTTGTTAAAATTAAATAATTATATCATGAATTTTATGAATTGTATAAGTAAATGACAGCCATCAGGACATTTATTTGATAAATTATTATGAGTGAATTGGAGGAATAAAGCAAGTAAACGTCATTCAGCAGTATGTAGCAGTATGTATGTAATACTTAAATTTTGAAAAATTAAGAAATGTGCGCTTAACAATTGAAAATTCCTTTTAGGATTCGGCAAAAGTCGTTTCTGTTGATTATATCTCATTTAAAAGTATTATGATAAATTTTATATGATATTTAACCAATTATTTAATTCTTATATATAAAAGATTTTCAAAATGTATTGGGATATTATTTTAATAAATAATAACATAATTATTATGTAAATAATTTAAGTTAATAAATTTTCTATGTATAAGCATTCATCGTTTGTTTATTGATTATTTAAACTTTTTTATTTCAATACAAAAAATCATAATTTACAATTATAATTCGGAATATTTATTAAGTAATATACATATATAAGCTAAATATCCATTATATAGATATAGTAAATATAAATTATTACAAATAATAATAAAAAGAAATTGAATATATTTCTTCATTATTATTAAATGTATAAAGTTATAAAATTGCGTATATCCATTAATAATCTTATATATGCAATATATATACATATATATGTATATAATTACAATATATATATACGATGAAATATCAAATATTAATAACCTGATATATAAATTAATATTTCATATAAAATATAGGCAAGTTAGTTATTTTATCATTTATTAATAAATATTTATATTCATTTTCTATATATTTGTATAAGAAATATTATTTATGAATGAATGTATTGTATATATATTTATATGGATATTATTATATTTATATAATATATTCTTACATATACAAATTTTTATAAAGATTTATGTCTCTATAAATAAAATACCATATACCATCATTTTCACATTGCTTTATATTTTATTATATATATATATATATATATATATATATATATATATGTTATATATATATAATATATTTTGTTCTCATATTGTTAAAAAAAACATACATTTCTTTATATACTATATACAAATATATATATACCAATAATGTACTATAAATATATTTATAAAATATATACTTGCCTAATATAACTAAGCTCGTCTATATATCATATATAATATATACTGATGAATAAATACATTGTTTTATGATATAAAATCTCATCTCTCTATATATATATAGTATATATAAACACTTTATGTACAACATTATTTGAGCAAACAAAAACCATATATATATATATATAATAATGTTTTTATATAGAAATACGAATAAATATATTTTGAAATTAATGCCCTCATATATATACCATATAAACATTTTCCTTTATGTACATTTCTAAGTGTATTATGTATATAAATATATTCGGGAAAAATTTATTACCGAATCTGTAAAGTTACTCAATTCCAATATATAATCATAAATATATGTGGTGTAATATATATGAAATATTCATGTAATATAATATATTATATATAGGTTACCATACATTAAAATTATATAGGATATATATATTACTTAAATCTATATAATTTTATTATAGATTTATATGTATCTATATATGAACAAAATGAAGAAGCAAAATATATATAAATTTCTTGTATTTATTATAATTTTTTATAAAACGCGTATAATCTCCATAATTCATATAATAATTATATACGAATTGTTACTTAAACAAAAAAAAAAAAAAAGAAAAGAAAATATACGATAATTATTATCATAATATATATGATGATGACGATATTTCGATAAATAAAATTTTCTTTCATTATTAACATATTCATTTTACACACAAAAAAACACAAACACATACAAAATCATCCCCCATTATTTATCATATTTCATTTCAATTATATATATTTATTATTTTTTGGTACAATATCTTACAGATATTAAATTATATTCATTTTAATATAACAATTATTATTTTATTGATTTTATATTAATATATAAATATGTTGTTAATTCTTATATTGTGTATATGTATATATCACATATTTATGATAATAAAATAATTTTAGGAAAAATTATTTTAATACAATTCATGACATCAATAAATATCATCGCAGTCAGTGTATATATTGTTAAAATTTCAATTAATTTGTGCGTAAATCTTAAATTAATTAAGATAAAAGTTGATTACAAGAAATAATAAATTAAAAACGATTGTCCAAACGAATTCAAATGTAATGATTCTCTTCTATATAAAAATTGTATAGGTATAATTAAATGATGGACTAAAACTGATTGTGTACTAAAAGATTAGTTCATAATCTGGTCGTTTTGATTGGGAAAAAATTGATATAGGCAAAAAATCGAAATGTATATATGAACGAAATAAACAAATAAAATGGATCAATCAATATATAGTTTGCGAAACAGAAATGGAAATTATATTGTAAATTTTATAAAAACATTATTAATTACAGGAATTTCGGAAAATTTGATTTCCCAAAAGCCTAATAATAAGATATATTAAACATACACATAAAATTCTATTAATATTTGGAACAAATTTTTCTATAAATGGATTTAATTTTTTTATTAAAATATCATTCAAGAGATCATTCAATACCACCCGAATATAATAATTATTATTTATTATACATAAAAATATATATTTAAGATAAAATTTTCCAATGTCAAATATTATGTTTATAATTTAAATGTTATCCAACAAAACAAGGAAATACATATATACGTATTGTATCGTAATATTCTATAAATAAAATATTCGATTACATTTTTTTTTCGGAAAATGTCATTAATATAATGTATTTAGATACAATAAAAAATGAATATCCTTTATTTTTACTTTTAAATCGTTGAATGTTTTTGAAATAATACAGGACGTTCAAGTCTATATACATATTTTTAATTTTAAAACAAAACGGTATTTAAACGATATTAAATTGCTTTTTCTTTTCATAAATTTCCATCAATTCAGGACATTTATATTTAAAAATATTGTCCAGAATATGACTGCATTAGAAATTCAAATTTACATAAATTATAGTTTATATTTCTCCTACAAACATAATTTTTGTAATTTAATTTAAAAAAACCAATGTTAAATCGTAGTTTTCGTTGTGTAAAGAATTAAGCAATTCATTTCATAAAAACAGTACCATTTTGTGGTGTAATAAAGGCCTAAAAACTAAAATTGGTTTTCCAAAATCAATTTATTCACAAAAAAAAAAATCAGAATATATTTTAAATAAAACCCGGTATATATGAATCAATAAGTTTAAATAAGAAAACCAAACCCGTGAGAATCGCTTATATACCGTTTTGAGTATGAGTACTATTTTCATATATTAAAAAGTTATATATTTAGTCATCATTTGTTACATGATTGCTACATTTAAATGTTAAACACGAAAATGTCTAATTTATGACAATGTTTTTGAATAATACAAAAATATAAACTAATATATAAGAAATGGAACAACAGAAATAATTTTTTGATTGATATATCCTATTATATAGTAAATAAAAAAAATGTTTTTGTGATAAAAATAAAAATAAATTGTTTTTGAGTATATATATTTTATAATATGTCCATCACTCATCTTATCTTATATAATTTAAAATTTGAATAGTACTTTGAAAAATTTTACATTTGTAACACAGATCAAATAATCTGAAATTATCATATTGTCGATTTGCGGTTTTTCTGTTAATGTCTGTTTACGTCAAAGACGAATATAAGTATATTAAATCATATATATGGTATATACATAATTTACAATTCGTATAATTGCATTTCCTTTATATTATATTTAATTTAATTTTATATTACACAAAAGGATATTGACGAAATTTAAATAAATTATATGGATATATGATCGTATGGATATACGTACAGTTTATTGCAAATTAATTTAACGTCAAATATATAATATACAAGCATAGATATAGTATGAATATAATATATATTGGAAAAGATATATCCACAATTCCACACCAAATATACATATATGTAAGTATATAATAAAGCACAATCATAAATGTGTAACATATACTCCAAATTCTATTATATTGGAGAATATTTATATGAATGTAATGTACATAAGAAACCCAATATAAATAAATAACACAATATACATATAGATATACATGCATTTGTATATATATTTTATATGTTGTGTACGTACTCATCGTATTTATTTAATCACACCCAGAAGCTTAGCTATATCCTTTCTTGTACCTGCTATCTATTCTATATATACAAATATAAATACATGTATTTGAAGCATAAAATCAAATCAAGTCTATATTACCTTTTTACCTATATCTATATATATATATATATATATATGCATATATATACATTTATTGTTTGTATCTTGTATAAATTTATATTTATATAACAAGAACATTTAATACACACATGTATGAGGATTTTCATGTTGCTTTCAGTTTGACAAAATTCAAAAGACATATATATTCTATGTAATATATAAATATACTTATTTAGGTATATTCCAAATTTAATATATTGAGTGTATGTACAAGGATATATACTTCAAGCATATATATATAAATGTCTAAAAAATAGAAGAAAAAAAGCACAATATTCAAAAAGATATATAAATACGATATAGTATATCCACAACCACACACACAATAAAATTACCTTTCTTATAAATATATGAATGTATATTATATAACTTTTATTATATAGATAAACAGTAAGTTCACTTACTTAATGTTTAATGAAATTAGGACCATATGTTAAGACATAAATATGAATAAACAAGTATATACTAACACAAAATATAAAACTATACATCAGCCAATTAGACAAAATGCCATCAATATTATGTGTTAAATACAGTACATGTAAATGGCAAACTTAAATATCGGATCAACGGCTATATAACAAAAAACCAACCATGATAATAAAACCAACATAATATAATAAGATTTCAACTAAATTTAGAACTGAATAAATAAATTTACTGTATATTGGTATATTATTATACATATTATTATTGTTCACAATATGGTAGAGTGTTTGTATATGTATATTTTCACCTGTGCGTATTCAATCAAGTGAAAATAAATAATTCCATTTACCATATTTACAAATATACCAACCAATATGCGAACTGTATATTTTACGTATATATATGCCTAAATAATTACATGTTTAATTTTATATCCACATATAACTATATACTATATATAGGGATATATGTCTATATATATTAATCATTTATACGTACGTGAAAAGTCATTTAACATACTATATATATAAATAAATAAAATAATACATCAAATTCATTCGTATTACTAACTCGCAACCCAATGAAAAAGCAAACAAGTAACTTTAATATCAAACCTAATTAGATTTTTTGTGAAATTTTATTTTTTCTGTTAAAAAAATGTTGACAACCAAATAATATCCGTATTTTTGTTAAGATTTATTTCCACAACCTTTAAATAGATTATTATTATTATTACGATTATTTTTGAAAGTATAATATATATAAGTATATAAATATTAAATAAACCATCTAAAAAATACACGTGCGTTTACGAATGCGAATGAATATATTTAGCGTTTTGTGAACGTTTACGCAGTATATGAAAATGGAAAAACAGACGAAAAAGAAAATAGTAAAATGGAAAATAACAAGATTCGTTTATATATATAACAATACAAAAAAAAATAAATAAAAATTCAAACAAATGTATTAGATTTGTATATAAAAAATAAAATAATATATAAAAAAAAAATTAAATAAAAATAAAATTATATTCTTTGTCAGATTTTTATCTCATATACACATTTGAAATATACACATAATAAACATAATTAGATTATCCGCATATATTTTTTTTAAATCAAATTTATGAGTTGTACAGAAATGAAATTTTCAATTTTTATATTTTTCAATTTCATTTTATATATATGTACATACAACAAGGTGCGGTTTTCTTAAAAGTGTAGATCTGCTGAAGATTGAATTCTATGATTTATTAACTATACAAAAAATATTCGTCTATATAACATTTGTTTGACGTTGGTCTCTAACTTTAAGTTGTGATCTCGGGAAAATATTTCGTATACAAATATTTTATTTAATTATAAAAACATTATGATTTTTTATTTAACAATATGAAAACGAATTTTCTATTTCTATTGAAAATGATTTTGTTATATATCAATTAAATTTTAGATAAATTGATTAAAATTGTATAATTTCTTGGGCAGTATTCGAAGTTTTCAATGAAGCGAATACAAACAATTCGACAATAAAAAGATACATATTTCTATGATTCATAATTTATGCGGTGTTTTATTATCAACACCTGTCGATTATCAAAATACATTTATTTATGATTTATTGAATTTGAATTTGATATTGAGCAATTTTTTAGGAATATCACTCGAAATTTAAGGATTTAATCAAAAACTGTTATAGAGAGATTTGAACTTAAAATCGATCGGTAGAGTACCTTATTTCGAACACCTTGAATATAAATTTTTTAAATAAAAATATCTATTCGAATTGGTATGTGTTTGAATAGCATCTATTTATAATATTTGCTATTTTTATATTAGATTCTTTAAGGATCTTCTAATATAACATAACTATATATATTTAGATATATGTATATATAAAAAAGAAATGATTAATGCATGGATATTAGATATATATATATATATGATTAGGTTTCCTATATAAAAATCCATTTATGCAGTCAACGAAATCGTCTAAAATAATAATTTTATTGTTTATAGCAAATGGAATTTAAATTCTTTCTTTTTTCTCTGTATTCACGTAAAATGTTCTTATATTTATTTCACAAATTATTTCGTTTATCAACAATTTTTTATTCACGTAAATCAAAATAACTTTTAGTCAAAAAGGTGGTGTTAATTTTTTAACAACAAAATCTACAAAGTTTTCATTTCCATACACTAACATTGTTTGAGTTAAGTAGTAAATAAATAAGTACATTTTTCTGTTTAATAATTTTTAATTTTCTATAAAATTAGTCAATATATATTTTTAAGAAATGGTTTTTTGCAATATATTACTTATTTAATAAAATATAATAATAATTTTTTCACGAATAACTTTCCCAAATATTACAAATCATGAATTAAATCCAAAAATACGTATACGTTGCTTTTAAACGCAATCTAAAATTTCAGCCGAAAAGTTTCTGTCACTTTGTAAAATTCCATTCAATTTCAATAAATTTAAATTGCGAATAATATTAATGCCTAAATTGTAGGAAAATCTTATTGTAAATAACCCAAGAATTTAAAGTTAAATATTAGATAAATAGTATATAGTCATATAATCAGTGGTCATTTTACCTTTTCCAAATAACAAAAATATACTGCTTATATGTATTTAATATGAAAAAAAAAACATGAAATATAAATAGTATATTACTATATGAGGTATATTTACAAACATATATGTATGTATATATTATTTACTATAAACATATGAGTATAAAAAAAGGAATTTTTTTTAATTAAAATGCTTTTATCATTTCAATTCTATATATGGATATATATACAATATATTTTGGTGCTTTGGGACATATTTCCTGTATATTTTGTCAACATATCATATATATTTTTTTATTGGCTACACAACACACACACAAATTTTTATAGAAAAAAAATATACACGCATATATAAATATAGTTTTCGATTGAAATCCATTCATTTTTTTTACAATCATTTTTTCGTGTATTGTATTTTTTTTTTTTTGAAAATAAATTAAAGTGGTTATGATCGTTCGTTCGTTCTTTCTTTTTTTTTTATTATTTATTTATTTGCAAAAAGAAATCTTTTTCTATATATATGCATTTAGTATACAAGGCAAGCAACATATATCCATCCATTGACATATATATATTTTTGATTATATTTGTACATATTTATACTATACTATATATAATAACAGTAGTATATGCAAGAAACAGTAGCAAGAACATTTTTAAAAGCATTAAAAAAAAATTATTGAAAAATATAGCGAATATCATTAAGTGTAAAATCATTAAGTGTAAAATACAAAAATTAATAACATTTACAAAAAGGAGCCAATTTCCTTTTAAACAATATATTCTTTAAAGATTGAATTACCGCAAAGTTCAAATATTGAGAGTATTAACTGTACCAATATTTCATATCCAGATACCATACACAAAATAATAAACGAAACCATATGATATTTTCGGATCTACATGGACAATGAAATTGCTAAAGGCCAAACATTGATTTTGTAACAATACATTTCTTATTTAATATATATATATATACAGATAGAGAGATATACAACATAAAGAATATTTTGATTGTTATACCCGCATTTTTTTCTGCTATATATATCTATATATGTATACAGACATTTTTTATATTCACATATCATATATATATACTATATAGTATAATATAAATAATTTCATTTATTGATATAGGTTTTGAGGGTATTTTTAGATTTGTATACATATCATCAGAGGCAAACTATATAATGTTATATATAGATATGGATATAGGAAACATTGGACGACCTATAAGGGGGATTTTTGAAATATTAATTCACAGCGCAGCCATAATAAAAATAATTTCTTTCCATTTTGATTTAATAATATAACAATAATATCAAACACGATTAAATCAACACAAAATTCAAGCATTAAAGAAACAAAATTTAATTATTAAATTTTTTTTAAGTGGTAAAATTTTAATTTAAATTGCAAAAAGTCGTATAAATAATTTACCAATTAAAATGGTTAAGGTGATTAGATCAAACATTATCTTTTCATAAAAAAAATAAACTTTAATATAATCGAATTAAATAATTACTTATAATAAATATGTATATAATCAAAAATTATATTAAGTTTAATTCGAAAAATTTTCTACATTTAAACGATATAAGGATTTATAATACATGAATAAGTAATTGCACCCAATATATATATATATAATTATAATTTATAACTCAAATACAGATTCCACAAAAGAGCACGCATTTTATATCAAGTTTATTTATATACGTATATACAATTATACATATATGATATATGTGAATGGGATGCGTATATACATGTAGCTCTGTATATGAAATGAAAATGAATTATGTATTATTGTTTTGTTTGTTATTTATTATCATTTAATTTCATTTGAAAACTTTTTCCGCTTTTCGATTTTCTTTTCTTTTATTTTTTTCCATTTTTTTTTGTTTATTTTGGTTGACATCGTATTTTTTCGTTATTTACTATATACATATACCAATGCCATTAAATGTATAATGTGTTTAATCCTTAATACAACATATACATTAAATATAATAATACATATAGCACAAACGTATGTTATATGTATATTATAGATGAATTATATAAAACAAAAGGAGCAAAAGATAAATCACATTTTTACGTGTTATGGCTTAATGTAATGAAGAAAAAATTGGTGATTGTATTTGAATACTAAATATAATAATATAATATTTAGGACTATTATTTGTTCTTCTTTTACTACATTTTTTGTAGCTTATATTTTGATATATACGCGGATTTTTTTTCTTTATGTTTTCTTTTTTTTTGTTTTTTTGAAGGTATGCGATAACAATCATAGAATTAAAATTATTTGGATATCATTTATGTTTACGGCCATGGTTATGTTTTAAGAAATCCCCCATGGATGTTAAAATATTTTCATAAAATTTTATTAATACAATTTTTGGATTTTTTTCTGTAAATAAAATTATTGTAATTAAATATATATGAAAATATATAAATGATGTATAATATAATTTACTTTCAAAATATTGAGGAAATTAGATAAGAAAATTAAAAGGTATAAAACTCTAAAACCAATCGTCATTTGTAATAGTTGTAATTTTATACTATGTAAATTTATTGAATTATTGATTGAAATTCTATAAATTCAGATTATATGATTTCTTTGCGCAGTATTAATTAAAACAAGGGATAATTTATTTGATATTTTTGTGTGAAAAATTAAAATGAAAGTTTAATGAATTTTTCGGAACTTTAAATTAGAAATTATGAATATATAACCAATTTAAAAATAACATTTTTATTCGATACTATATAATCGTGTATATGATCAGCGTTTATACACACACCTATTATCAATAAAATATAATTATTTTTGTTATTTATAAAGAGTTGAATAAAAAAAAACATAAACATTTATATGAACCTTTATATTTTGGATATACATAAATTGAACATTAAAAGTTTCGAAATAAAATCTTTCACATTTATTTACATAATATTATTATTTATTTGTATATATTAGATTTTTATTATGGTATATATATATATATATATATGACAGTAGAGTTAAAGTTTAAACGTATAAATAAATATGTTTGTATAACAATTATTTATTAAAAGAAAAACTAAATTAATTTTTAAAAATTGAATATAATCACCACCATCTCTATATACCATACATATATGACATGTATATGGATTTCATTATATAAATTAAAAATCTTTCACAATATTCACTCTTTGAATGTTGTATTTAATATAAAAACTTTAATTATATATAGATTATATAAGGAAAAAAATTTTATTTTATATTTTATAGTATATATTTTGAATAGAATATTTTTGATGTCATAAAAGTTTAATGAAAAATGTTTTATTTTATATATTAAAAAATAAATATATAATATGAAAATAAAAAGGATAGAATTTTAATAAAATATTTCAAATTTATATATAGAAAAATCTATACAATTTAATAATTTTAATTTAGGACAATTTTGGGTTCAAGTACCGACGACAAATAGATGATGGTTTTCATTTCAACTAAAGACTATATGTTTTATTTTTATTAAGTGTATGAAAATTTTGAAAACCTTATTATAAATTAATAATTTTTTATGTACATAGTCCTTTAAGAACTATGAATTGAAAAAAAAATGTCGTTCAATAAACATATGTTTCTAGAGATTAATCTATAACAATATATTATGAAAAATTTGATATCAAATTATAGATGAAATCTATATTATATAATGTTTATATATATTTGTATTTTCAACTCCATAATATTTTTTTTTCAAACCTAGAATATAAATCTATATAATTTAATAATATACAAGAAATTGTGCGTTTGTATATCCATTTTATTTATAAAAAAAAATGAAAAAATATAAAATCAAAACTCAAATGAGGAGAAAAAATATGCGGAATAAAATATGTGACTGATCATATAACGACGAAAAGCATATACGTTTTTATTTTTCATATTAAAATTAACGCCGCATCACTAAAAGAATTTAGTCACGTTTTATTACACACAAACATACTGTGTGACATTGTTATTCTTTGGATGATGCCTGGTGGTATATATATATAAGATATAAAATAAAGAGATACCAGATATATTTAGATGTATGTAAAATGTTAACAATATATATATACGATGAGTATATCTTTTATCACATAAATGTTTTCAAACTATTAATACATTTGTTCTGTATATTTATATACATAGACATACGTCTATCTATCTATGTATATATTATATGATAATATACACGATATTTATTTAGATCGCATGTATATATAGTATATACAAAATAATAATGAAAATTGTTGCGGGAAAATATTTCCGCCATTATTATTTTAACCACAATATTGTCGCTTATCAGCTTATTTTTTCATATGTTACACACATCATATATAGTATAGAGATATAGAAATTTCACATATGTAAGTATATATATATTTAGAAATTTTATTTCTTAGAAAATTTTCTCTTGTATTTTTTATTATTTTCTGTATAGATGCATATATGTTACATATTGTGCTTTCTCGATGAACATCTTGTATACGTACGTATATACATTAAATGAATTTCATTATTTATATATAGTAATATTTATTATATAAGTGTACCCCGTGTTCGTATTTACTAACAGCAAGGATATTTTATTTTATTTATATACAGTACAGCACATACACGTAAATTTGCTCTTTTATTTTTTGTCATAATTTAGTAAATTGTGAAGAAAATATATATATAGAATAATACATATATAGGCTTTTAATATTTTTTATGTATATATGACTCTATATACTCGACAAAATCAATATAACAACAATAACCATGTCAATTTTATTTGTGTTTTCAATAGGCATTTTCAATTTTTTATTTTTATTTTCAATAAAAACTGATTGCTAATGTATATAATACAAAATTAATCAATCAATCTTGAAACCCCGTTTTTTTTTGTACTGCATTATATTATATAAATGTTCATGAAAAGATTCATACATTTATATGTGAATATGTTGTCTATCATTCTTAAAGTTATGAGATGGTAAATTCAATATAAAAATGGATCTGAATCCATTTTTGATCCTTATTATATATATATGAAATTAAGAGAACATATATACCGTATATATGTATATCTGAAATATTGAAATATATATTTATATGTTTGTAGTGAAACATATGCTGTTTGTATAATACAGTAAACATTTCACCGAATGTATACATAATAATATACGTGAGTGATACTGTTGTAAAATGTATATAGAGATAAAATTATATATGCGTAAGCAAATATTCATAAAATATTTTACTAACCGTATGCATACAATAAATAAATATGTTACATGTTATTGATATTTTTTTATAAAATATATTTCCCTATGTAGATGTCCTAGGTTATATTGTGTTATATATTTTTCTATATAAATCCAATATAAATTGTACGTTTGTATAATTATTTTATAAAATATTTTATCATTTTAAATTTTGTAATAAAAGATATGGTACGTATACAATCAAAAATTAGTTTGATTATTTCGTTGCATCTATAAGTTTATATATATCAAGTAAATATACAGACCTTAAATTCATAGACAAATCTGGATTTTCATTTGATTCTAACATCGATATATCTTACTTTAATCCGCGATTTCTAACTAAAAATTTATTCAGTTTAACAAAAATATTTATGGTAATTCAGAATTATAACAATTGCAATTATAATTATAAAAAGCTCATGGAAATTTTATATCTGTACGAGTATATATTCAAAGGTTAATATATAAATGAATAATTCCCATTTTTAATGTTAAATATAAGCCTATAACCATCATTTATTTATACATACCATATATATATATATATATATATATATATATACAGGGTGTCCCAGTACAGGGTGCCAACCCGAAACAGGCAGGTTCTACACCTCATTTCCAATCAAAAAATGTATGGCCACCCCATGTCTATCTCGCTTGGTTTTCGAGCTAGCCCGAAAAAACGATTTCATTGAAGTTCATGGTAGTACGTAGATGTTATTTACCATATCTCAGCAACCACTTATCGGAATCCAATAATTATAACCTTGTTGGAAAGGTATTTTAACTATCTTTAACTCTTTTGAACAACACAAACTTCGGCGACAACCCGTTTTCATGCTATATCTGGTCAAACACAAGAAATTTCAACGACCTCAAATATTTTTGTTATTTTGCAAGCCGAGAACTATAGAACTTTTATATTTATCAACTGTCGGTTTTTAGAAAAACTTCTTTGATGTTTTAGCTTTAATTTGATGTACAAACTTTTAAATTATGTCATCGCGTTCTAGAGATATAACGAAAATAATATTGAAATATGACCAAAATAATGCAAATTTTTCAAAAATTTAACACACATTTATTAAATTAAATTTAAATTTTTACTACAAAAATTGTTCAAAATGGGGTCCATTATGTGATCGACATATTCGACACCGTTTTAATACTACCCTAGTAGCCGATCGAATGTGATTCGGATTATTTTTTAAAACTTCAAACGCATTATTAATGCCATTCATTAAATCTTCCCTGATATGAACTGGTGTTTTATATAAACTATGTCTTTACAAACCCCCCATAGATAAAAATCTAATGGTGTGAGGTCTGGCGACCGTGGTGGCAATTTAATGGGCCATTTCTTCCAATCCATCTTTGACCGAATGTGTCATTTAAGTGTTCTCTTACACTTCGTGCAAAATGTGGGGGTGCACCGTCATGTTGAAAATGAATGAATCGCAAATCAGTTAAATTAACATCATCGAGTAAATCGAATAACCTATTTCGCAAAAAAACTAAATATGAATCTGAATCCATTCGCCCAGGTAGAAACTATGGAATAACTAATTGATTTCCAATCTTTCCTACCCATACATTGACTGCTATTCGTTCCAGAAATGCGTGTTGCCGAACTGCATGCCGGTTTTCCTTTAACCAATGATGATTATTTTTAGTATTAAATATCCCTTCACGTGTAAACATTGCTTCATCCGTATATAAAATTTGATTTAATATCCTGGGATCTTGTTCATAACAACGAATCACCCAATCACAAAAAGTTATTCGGGGGACGTAGTTTATTTCTTTAAGTGCTTGAATTTTTTGCAAATGATAAGGATGTAAACCAGCAGCCTTCATTGCACGCCAAGCATAGTTTTTACTTACACCAATTTGGATGGCTGCTTTTGAAATTTATTTTTTACTGTTTTTTACCGTTTCAAACTTCCGAATTATTCTTTATAAAACAAACTTAATTTTCTAATGAATATTAAACGTAAAACAATGTAACGTACAAATGCCGAAGAGATGTAGCACAAAAAACAAAAGAATTGAATGAATTTATGACGGTAATAGATTTAACTGTTTTTATTTCTAAGTAACCATTAAATTAATTGCAATCCCTTGACGTTATGTTACCTAGATAACGCGATAACAACAGAACATTGAACTTTGCAATGTAATAAATGTGTTTTAAATTTTTGAAAAATTTGCATTATTTTCTTCATATTTCAATATTATTTTCGTCATAACTCTAAGACGAGTTGACATATTTTAAAAGTTTGTACATCAAATTAAAGCTAAAATATCAAAGAAGTTTTTCTAAAAACCGACAGCTGATAAACATAAAATTTCTATAGTTCTCGGCTTGCAAAATAACAAAAATATTTGAGGCCGTTGAAATTTCTTGTGTTTGACCAGCTATAGCATGAAAACGGGTTGTCGCCGATGTTTGTGTTATTAGAAACAGTTATAGATAGTTAAAATACCTTTCCAACAAGGTTATAATTATTGGATTCCGATAAGTGGTTGCTGAGATATGGTAAATAACATCTACGTACTACCTTGAACTTCAACGAAATCGTTTTTTCGGGCTAGCTCGAAAACCAAGCGAGATAGACATGGGGTGGCCATACATTTTTTGATTGGAAATGAGGTGTAGAACCTGCCTGTTTCGGGTTGGCACCCTGTACTGGGACACCCTGTATATATTTGAATCAGAAAAAAATTGAATTAATTCAATAGAAAATTATTATTCACTTTTTTTGTTGTTGTTGTTGTTTTTGTTTGTTAAACAAAAAGTAAACCAAAACCATCATTTTCCATAAAAGATTTTAAATGATTTTGACATAATTTATATATATATAAATATATATATATTATATTTCATCTCATCAACCGAGAAAATTTTAATTAAACTTTTTTTCAACATTCTTATCATTAGATATGTAAAACAAAAAAAAATTTCTATATTCTACTATATCTATACATATATATTTATTTACCCTTGGCATATCATGCGAAAAATTTCATGTTAATCTTTTCCATTATTATTATTAATATTAATATTATTCATTAACCGCAAGCCACAAAAATATGTATTATAAAGTAAAGTATATATATATATATATATATATACCGACATCATTCTTTATCTCACCATATATATATGTACATTTTATTGTATTATATATAGTGACCTATCATATACATTAAAAATTCATATTTTTATATATATATACATATAAGTATATA
The DNA here is from genome assembly GCA_958336335.1 of Dilophus febrilis. Lineage (NCBI taxonomy): Eukaryota > Metazoa > Arthropoda > Insecta > Diptera > Bibionidae > Dilophus > Dilophus febrilis. The sequence goes on along the minus strand of OY284469.1, from coordinate 34,457,798 downwards.
AGTACATACTATATATATATATAGAATTATCCTACTGTATAAATTATTGTTCATTTACATTTTTTATTAAAATTTCAATTGAAATTATTATTATTATTATTATTATTATGTATTCAGCATAAAATTATCATTTATTTTATTTGTTTTTTGGATTTACCCTACGTTTAAGGGTGGTTCATATCTATGGTATATATAGGAATTCTGTAAATTGTAATGTTATGTTAATATAAAATTATTAGTATTATTCAAATAATATTTTAAAATTGGTTAGCTTCGGATTAGACTATAAGTATAATATATTGATGAAAATTTGGAATTTGACTTCGTAATATGCAATAGAGCAATATAGGACGTATGGTTTTATATATTATTTTGCAAATATTTGTTAAAGTTCATTTATTTATTGTGAAAAATGGCTTTATGTGTAATAATTTTTTAAATAAATCGTTAAATATTTACATATACAATATATTAAACTATATTTAAATATTAACTATTTCGACTATATTGTACATTTATTAATATTAAATAATGTAATATTAAATAAGGATTACTGCAATCCATATGGGAAAATTTAAATGCATTCATAAAAGATGTACCCAATTGATAAATCTGGTGATTCTATGATAAATTCAAAGTCGATATTTCCGAGATAGGGAATTATTCTGGAGAGGAAATATTTCATAAAAAATATTTTATTTCTATTTACAATGATACAATATAATATCACCTTTTTATAGTATACCCTTTACATTTGTAAAAACATTAGGATTGAGAAACTGTCACAAAAGATAATCCGGATATTTTTGGTGTTAATCCTAGAAAATGTATAAAACTCAAGGTTTTTATATACTTCACATTATATATAGATATATTTATATGTTTTAATATATATATATTGTATATGAAATATGTTTATACAAAATTATATATAATAACTTATCGCGTAATCAGTGTCACAGAAATATTCAATTTGTTTACTTTTCATACTTTTAATATTAAGCATACATTTCGGTGATCCATATTAAGTTACAACATCTCTACACGCAAATATAATTCAATCAAGAATTGCAACCATATATTCAATAAACCATCCCATTAAATCCATTATCAATCATCATTATATATAGGTATATATATATATTATATAAGTATATCATATGCATAATACCACGCATTCATGTTTTATTTCTAAACACGCTAAAAATGAATTTATATATGCGGTATATATACGTGATATAAGTAATACAAAATGTTAAAAATAGGAATTTTTACAGGCTATTTGTTATTTTAATGATGTTATAAATTTCTATATACATATATATTCACCTATATCTCGCAAAACAATATATATTATTATATAAATAAATTTTTTGCCGGAAAATTCGTGCCACATATATGTATATATAATATACAATACAATAATAATATATAATAATAATAAATCTTCTAAAATAACACTTGAAATTTAACAATTCAATTAGTAAAGTTATTTTTATTTTTTTTTTGCTTTGTTTTGTTTTTCTTTATTTTTTTTTTACATTGTTTATATATCGGTCATGATCTCTATATATATATATAGCATGGAAAAATGGAAAATTCTTCTAATCTAAACTATATATATAATTTATATATATAGTATATTATATAAATATATAATATAGGTATAAAATGGTATAGATATAGACTTGTATATAATTATTTAAAATACAATACCCCATATATATTTATAAAAAGTTTTGCATTTATTTTTTATTATATATAGTATTTATTGTACATTATTTTGTATTCCTAGATATACTTTTAGATATATTATAATAATAATAATAATAATAATTTTGTTATAAAATAAAAAGTAAATTTCTTTTTTATGTTTAATTGGTCAAATTATTGTTTCTTCGCATATACATTTTTCTTCTTTTTTTTTATTTCTTTTTATAATATCTTTAAATTATTTATTTAAATATTGGATGAATCGGATAAAAATAAGTTTATTATAAAAAAATATAAATTATATTTGTATCAAATGAAAAATATTATATTTCTATGCTATTCGCAATGAGGTGTAATAGAAATGTTAAATTTATAATCTTTTAGTTTGTTTAGCATTATTGAAAAGTTTATATATGAATTAAAATTAAAAAAATATTTGTATATATTCATTATATAACAATTATTAATAATATATGTCTCATTATAGTCAGCAGTTCTATTTTTCTGTCCATTTTTTGTAAATATGTAATTTAGTTATCAGCAATAATATTATTTAAATTTAGTAATAAAGCATATTTAGTATATTGTGTTTAATATGTCATTCAAATAAAACGCTTTTCTGTATATATAATAAACGGCCCCAATATTTTTATGCATAATATTCATACCTGTCAACTTTTGGGTGACATTTCTGCTGTGCAATACGAAATGTGTATAATGTTCCAGTGCGTAATACTTATACAAAATGTGTTTAGCATTTATAACATACTCGAAATCGGAAAATTAAATTCTTAGAGTAATGTATAAAACAGGAAAATCTCTATGTCGGTTATGGGAAATTGGTAGCGATATTTCCAAGCAGGTATTCTGAACGGAATATGTCCAATTAGATGTTTTATAAAAAAAAAAAGTTGGTATTGCTCCAAACTAAATTTTCCGCAAAATATACTTTTTAAATTTACATCATAGGGGTTACATCATAGGGGTTTTTTAAAACTTTCGTTTTTCTTCTGAAAAGTTAAAAATTCAATAAATTGTTAATATTTCATCAGAAGAAAATTTGAAAATCACCCTATTGGTTCAAAAGATGTAGCCGATTTTCCATTGGAGTCAGGGAAAATTCAAAGAAATTTTAGTCATAGTGACCAAATCGTGCAAACATTTTATACAGTGCATAAAAAATGAGGCAGATTTTACGAACACTTTTTGCAAAATCGACTATATCTTTTGAATCAATAGGACAAATTTTCCATTTTCTTCTATGAAATATCAGAAATGGATTACATTTTAAAATTATTTGAGGAAAATGAAAATTTAAGTTTCACTTTTCTTCTATGAAATAACAGAAATTGATTGAATTTTCAAATTAATTCGTGAAAATGAAAATTGAATTTTCACTTTTCTTCTATGAAATATCAGAAATTGATTGAATTTTCAAATTATTTGGGGAAAATGAAAATTGGCCAAAAACGATATGGCTGTAATCCGGAAAATTTTGTTTGAAAAAAAATGTTTTTTTTGAAAAATAATTAATGTGCTTTTATAGGCATGGCCTATAGGCCTTTTGAAATATCCCATCCTATTGTTAATATGGCAAAAAAAACTATTTAAAATTCGTGACAACATTCTCATGACATCAATACGTATACGATATACTGTAAGTAAAACGTAGAAAATATTTAAAAATCTAATATCGTAATAATGTTCGTCTATATCTATATATATATCAGAATGTAGGGATGTGAAAAAATGTGTCAGTCTAACCCAAAACATAAGATATTCTTAAAGTGGAATAGGTAGAAAAATATATTGGACAAAAAAACTTTTAATTATTTGTTTTTTTAATTTTAGGATTCTTTTTTTTTCAATTATAGTTTCCTTTACATTATTTGAAAATTGCGTACGGAAAACCAAAAATCTGAGGTTATCGTATTTTACTGTACACGTAACATTAATACAAATTTTCAGTATTATGATTTTTTGGAAAACCGGCTATATATTTCTTGTTGAGTAAATGAAGCGATTTAATCGATTTCTATACTGTATATGAAAATTAAGTTGCAATTCAGAGAATAAAATTGCAACGTTTTACAATGTAACTAATGTATAGCAACATGGAAAAGAATATAATTTGTGTGACTGGGTTATATCATTGTATTTTAAATATTATCTTTAAATAAAAAAAAAATAATGATATAAAAAAAACACGAATTTTTATAAATTACTATATATAAAAAAAATTGTCTAACAATTTTTATGTTTTACAGATATCAACAATTGATTACTTTCATATATATACTTTATAAAATTGAAACAAAATACTATATAATTTTTTCACTATCATAGATAAAAAATACAATTCGTTTATACAAAACAAATGTAGAAAATAAAGTATCATATATTGTATATATAAAGAAAATTACTGAAATATTCAAATGAACATTTGTTTTACAAAGCAATTTTCAATTTGAATTTATTTCTTTCAATAGAGCAAATGTATCTATACATACGTATATTAATACACGGTATAGTAGAATCTTAAAATATAATATATATTATAAATGTTGTTATTTATATATTTACATCGTTATATATTAATTTTTTTTTTAATATAGGGACATATAAATGAACATAAATTTCTTATTATTTTATACATATCTGACTATAAATAAAATATACATATATTATAAATTACAATAGAAACATTAATCTACATGTGAACCATAGATATATATATATAAATATATAGAATATTTAAATGTGAACTACATATAGTATATATGTATTCATACCTTTTTACAATTGTAATGTACAAATTTAAATTTTACACAAAGGTAAAATTACTAGAATAATTGAAAAGAAACAGGTGAATATACATATTTTGTATATATAGAAAACTTATAAATGTTGATTATACGTATACAAAATTTGAAGTGCACACCAACACTTATATATCTTCTATTACATACTCTCTATATATTGTATTTTGTACAACAATATATTTATGTACAATATATATACCATATATATATCATTTATATGCAAATTTTCTACTTTAAATATTAAATACTTATATACAAAATATATTATACAATCAGCATTGATATATATAGGTATATTTTATGCAACTTGTAGTTTAATATGAATATAATACACATATACAAAGGATCCATTTAACATCTAGAATAGAATCTTTGAAATACACGTGTAACATCATCATAAGTGTATATAATACTAATAAAAAATTATATATATACCTATTCATACCTTAATGGGGAGAATTTATATGATAAAAGAGGTTGTATATATTTGCAAAAAAAAAACTATAAGACCTACATCAACAATTACCATTTCAATATATATTTTTTGATGTTGTGGAAGTTTTCTTTTGACCATTTTGGATATGATATTTTAGTGAATTACGTATCCGTACATTTACATTCATTCATTACCTTTTCCAAAATTGATCAAAATTAATTTAGGAATTACATCCCATCACTTTATTAGAAAGATAATAAAAACCAGAACAATTTTTAAATCACCCTATTATAGGCGATATTTAAACTTCACAAACTGAAATAGTTTGTTTAGAACATTGCAGAAATTATAAAGTGTATATAATAAAGGATGAAATTGGTATATATGCATAATACAAATTAAAGTCCATGTATATGTTTTACAAACAATAGAAATATATATAGAAGATGAAAACTTTTGAATTCACCTTTACCAAATATAAGAAAATTTTATAAAATATTATATAAAAGATAATAAAAAACTTATAGAGACTTCTGCTTATTTATATATGCGGTATTCACTAAACAAAATTAAGTTTATATAAATAAATATCCTTAAAATTTTCATTTCATTCACATATTTATATTTACTTGATTTATATACAAACTACAAAATTATTACATATATATTGGCCAAAAGATAAAACCAAAAATATATGGTAAAATATTTTATTCGTCTAAATTGCATACTCATATACACAATTATTTTTAATACATATATATGTATATAATTCATGAACTTAAATTTAAGTTATATTTGAATTCTATTTTTGACTTCAATCTACACAAATAATAACATAAACTATTTCAACTCATGTAGATTATTATAAGAACGAAAAAACTTCACAGATGAGATGAAAATCTAACTGAATATATATATAATATAATAAAAAAATAAATTTTGTATAGATGATAAATAAAATTGCATAATACATTTTGAATTTTATGGTGTATTACCAAAAACACATCATTGAATTTATTATATAGACTTTTATATATGGTATTTTGAAAACGATTCTATATATTAGCATTACCTCAATTTTGAATGAGTTTATAAATTCTTTAAAATTAAAAATATAAATTTGTTGTGCATTACATTACCGAATATGATGATTCAAATTTGTTTATATAGTTAAAATTATACACATACGTTTCGATTGAATGGAAATGCAAACAGAATTTGGTATGCATTAAAACAAATTTAATATTTTTCATTCAACAAATCCATATAGATATTTATAAAAAAAAAGATGTCTATGTAAGTAATTGAGATTATGACATTTTCAATATTGTAAAATTATTTTAATTTCTAAAGCAAAATACTGCACTTAACGTACCGATTTCATAATCACATTTCCACTCAATTAAAATTCATATATATGTATATTATAATATACAATATTTGAATCATTTTAAGCTTTTATATATATGCTATGCAATTACCTTTATCTTTGCATGCGGTGTCTGCCTGCATATACATAAAGTTTATATATAATTTATATAAATAATACAATTAAAAAAAAACTCCTTAATGAAATAACAATAATGAATAGAGTAGATTTATAAAATGTTCACCGTGCACAATATGAAAATACAATATATGTATATTGTATATATAGTATATATAAAAATTTCTTATAATAAAGTTTAAACTATATTATAAATTATATAAGAGGTGCGGTGCAAAAAATGCTTTTAATAAACGTATAAGCAATTTAAAATGCATAAAATAATAACCATAAAGGTGCATTATCATATTTGCCATTATTATTATTATTATTATTATTATTATTTTCTGTGGATAACGTTTAGCATATTCATTAATAAATATTATATATGTATGTATATTTATTTGAACTATATTTCGAAATATATAAAATAATGATTTTTATGACAACAAAAAACACTTACAATAAAACCACAATTTAAAGTATAAAAATGAAATAAATTTGCTGTATTGCTTTATTTTGTCAATAAAAAATATATACCATTTAAATTGAAATCTTAATGAAAACAAAAAAAAAATGATCGTGACAATCATTAACAATTGTAAATGCAGTAAACACTGCAAATTGAACAAATTATAAGAATAAAATCTTAAACGAAATATTTAATTACATATAATCTGATTAAAATAATTTTAACATTTTCCTTGGGAAAACCTAATTAATTAATTTGGGATTCTTTAAAATCGGATTCCTCTGTATATATTCTGTTATTAAAATAGGTCAAAACTATAAACTACTATATATTTGAAACAATATTTGAGAGTTAAATAATCAGTTAAATATCGCACTATGAAACATTACAAATAATCAAAAAAAAAAAAACAAGCGCTTTTAATACCGTCGATTGGGCTTAGAACCCATAAACGCGGTCCTCATTTATTGGTTTCATAATTTGTTGTTTTTTGTGGTGCGCTTGTAATTATCCGCATGGGAAAACATTATAAAATAATTTTTAATAATTTACTTCAATCAATGGGTACGTATATGAGCGGTTGTTTACGAAAAAACACAAAACATGACGATAACCTCTTTTATATACATATATATATATATATATATATATATATATATATAATTATATTAAGTGAAAACGATTTCATTATTTATGATTTTAAGCAAAACAAAAATAAAATGGATAGATCTACAAGTTGAAATATACTATAAATATGCATAAGAAAATTGTATATATAGATAGATATAGTAAATGTTTTATATATCCATGTATTTTAACGTTTAATTCATCTATTTATAAAATTTTATCGTATTTTTTTTCTATGTATTTTATCCATATATTTCCATTTTTTTTTTCATTTTTTTAATTCCCGTATAGTATATCGTCGCATATATATTCGATATTGATTATCACTGAAATACATATACATCTCTATATATTATATATATATGGAATAGTAAAGAATTTTTCTTTTATTCTCAATATAGCTAAAATATATATGTATATTGTATATGCTTTCCCATGTCGCATATATTATAATAAAACCATGGTAATTTTATAGTATTTTGTGTGTTATAAAAATAGGAATGTATTATATATATACACATCTAAATGGGATACTTTACTGAAATACATAATAATATATATAAATAAAGTTTCATATACCAAAATATCAGAGTGCAAGATACATATAAATTTTTTTTTGATTCTTATGTACAAAGAATTGGAGGTTTTTTTTTATGTTGTTGAAGCATTATTATATTTATATATGATAGCGAGATATATAAGACAATATATATTTTATTTATATATGCTATATAGATATCGGTATCTACTATATATATATGGGATAAAATGTAGGAGAAACAAATAATATATCCCAAGAGTGTGATTATACTTAAGGAATCACTTATTTTTTCAGATAGATCTATATATAGTATTATTAAACTAAATATAGAAGAAGTTCGATTTTATTTCTATATATCCACGAACTGTTCTTAGTATACAACCAACAATTTATCTATCTATATATCTGTCATATAAAAAAAATTATGTATTTCGTACAACAAGAGATTATTCCATATATAAAATATAAATAAAAAAAATTATTTGAACACATACAAAATACATTTATATAAAAGATTTATATATACATTTAAATTTTATTTTTCCATTTTATTTATATATATAAAACATAGAAATAATCAGTATATATATTATCGTACAATTTAAACATGTTATAATAAAATAACAATTATTTACAAATGCATATATACCGCGACTGACTGATAATCAAAGAGTAAAATAGAATTTTAAATCTTTTAAAACCGCATAATGTTATATTCTAATGTAAAATGAACATATTAATATATTCAAAATGGTAATCTCTCTATATATATATAGAGGATCTTATACGAATTTATTTATCCGACTCGCTCAAATAATGTAAAGAATTATATATATAATAGATACATGATTTATTTAGCTTATAATAGTAAATGTATATTATACATATATAAAGAAAAGGTTATCATACTGTTATTATAAATAAAATATTACCTTTAATTATTTAATAATTTTTATTACTTTTTGTATATGAAATATAAGCAGATCAGATTATTATAGACAACAATATGAATAACTTGTTGGACAAAAGGAAATGTATCTTATATAATAATACCTCGTATATATATTATTAAGAAATATATGAATACTTAATTATACAAATAAATTACTGAAATTTTGTAGAAATACATTCAGAAAGTGAATTATTCAGCAAATAAATAAAATAAAAAGAAATTGTTTGATTTTGGCAAAAACAAACGAGATTAGAAAAATAGATGATTTAGGCATGAAGATCGATAAATCACATAAAATTATCATAATCGTTAGAGAATATATACAAACTAATTAAATAATTAAAATCATATTTATATATTTGCGGAAAGGATATACAAAATTGAACTCTCTAAATCGGTATATTTTTTGGAATATTTTATATTCAGACATCATAACAAAAGTATTAAAATATTTTAAGGAAAACATTTTACATAATTTTATAAATAACTTTTACATACAATAATTTTTTTTCCCAAAAATATAAACCAATACATAAAAAAACACAAAATTCTTTTCAAGTTTTAAAAGAAAATTTCTTTTTAACAGGATTATCTCATCAGTTTGTATTATGTAATGTGTAATACCAAACAAAACAAATAATGCAAAATAATTTCTAATGAATATATATAAAATTTTAATTTTACGCAATTATTATTTTATAAAACATATTTATTTTCTTGCTATATGTATATAAATCAATTCCAAAATAATTTAACTTTTTAATTATTAATTAATTATATATACAATGCATAGATGGTCGACCTATCAAATTATTATCGTTAATATAACTATACTATATGTACATAATTATACTTTAATACATTTCGCAAAATTTTCTATTTATCTTTTTATATAAGTGTCTTCATCCGCAAAACATTATTATTTTAAAAAAAAATATATTTTTTTTTTGTGTGAAAATGGAAATGAAATTAAATCTTTAATATGATTTCGTTTCCCAAATTATATCAGTTCCAATTCATCAAGGATAACTTAATAAGGGATACATTTTAGTCCTAGTTTTTACTTTAAACAAATATAATGAATGAAATTCTGATCTTTATGACAGATACGATTATTTTGATATAGAACAAACAAAATGAAAATTTCTCAAATTAATAGCATATTCTTCTATATTGATAAAGTATGTTATGTATGTATATATAAATTCTTTATATAGAACCAAAGTTTTAAATTAAGTTTTGTCTTATTTATTTTATATCTATTATTATTTATAGTATGCGAGACAGCATACCATCGACCGTAATATTATATACATAATTAGACATATATTCGTTTGTACATTTATACACTTGTATAAATAAAAATTGTTGGATATAACTTTTATTATGATAATTCTTATGTTAAAAAGAAATAATAAATTACTAAACTTAATATAAAATATATTTAAACATATTTTCTTGATGGCTATAAAAAAACAAAAACAAAAATAAAATTTTACAATAAATTTATTTAAAGAAAAGTGTGTTTTATATATGTACCTATTGTATAAATTCATGTAAAATTTTAAGCCAAAAAAAAATGAATAGGTACACAAAATGATTTATTTGGGGTTTTTTTTTTTCAACTATTCACTTGAGTAAATCCTTTTTTATCAAATTTACCACCGCATTTATATATCAAAATTATTATTACATGCGGATATAAAACAAACCGAAATTTTTTTAAAATTATTTCAAAAAATATATAATCATAATTGCGACAAAAAAAAACCTATATTTATATTTATTTTGTTGAAAGATAAGTCACGCATCGTCCTGTTAAATTATATTATATACATATATTTATGAGATCATATAATGAAATTCGAATATTTCAAAAATTGTACATACAAAAAGAGAATATAGAAAAGAAAAGTAAAAAAATTATTTTAAAGAAAAGCGATGAGAATAAAAATATTGTGTAACAATAATAATAATAATATTAAGAAAAAGCCATGTCGTCGTCGTCGTCGTCGTCGTTGTAGTCGTATAATGTTATGTAAATTTTAACTCCTCTTGTTTATCTTATTGTTATGTAAATTTTAAACAATTTTTTTTTCTATTTTGAAAACACCATTCACATCCCTAAAGCCATATAATATTATTAAAGTCAAAATAAAAAAAAAAAAAAAAATATACACAAAATATTTATCGCAAAAATTTGAAATGTATATATACATTACATTACATTCCATTTAATATATAATATAAGTATTAACACATTTAAAATAACATAAAAGTTGATTCATGGGTTTTGTTGTAATGTTATAAATATTTACAAATATATATGTATAAAAATAAATAAATGAAATGAAAAAAATTTGAATGTGCGGCAATGTGAGTTTTTGTTGGTTTAATAATGAAAAAAAAAATGTATATTACCAAAATACAAATTTATTATATATTTTTATTTTTCACTTTTTATGAGATGCAAAAAAGGACATAAATAATTTTGTTATTTTATATTTATTTTTTTCTTGTAAATTTTATAAATTTAAATTTATTAAATTGTAATGAACGCTTGCTTGCTTGCTCTTCCTTCGTATGCTAAATTAAATCAACATGGTTTTTTATTTTTAAATTCTCATCTTTTAAATTTATTGTAATATTTTCCAATTCATCTATTATTATTTTTTTTTGTTTGATATTTTTTATCTTATTGTAAAATTTAAGAAAACAAAAATTAAATTTAAAATATTTAACTTATACTACATGTAAAAATGTGTTATATATTATGAATTCATCAGGGAATATTTTGTTCCTGTAAGTTTTTATTATAAAAAATAAAATGTGGTATTTAAAAGGGATATAGAAAAAAATCGTGAGGGAAAAAATGTTCATTCAATTACATATATGTTAAATATAGTAGATTGTGTGTTTCATCGACTCGTTTTTACAGCAATTTATAATTAAAATATTGATCATCGTATATACAATATATTTTTTTATAGCAAAACATGAATGTGATAATATTGGAATTAAAAAGGGAATTGACTTTAACATCAATAATATAAAAACATTTAAATACATATTTATATGTTTGTTGTTAATCTATTTTTCATATTTAAAATTAAAAATATTAATACATTGCCGGTATTACTAAAATAAAAGTTGCATTGCTTTCATAGGAATTTTCCGAGAAAATTCGATATTCAAAACAAACAACAAAAAAACCAATAGTCAATTACTAAATATATAGTACTCAAATTAATTGGAAAATGTAATCCGTTCTTTGTATGCTGATAACGAATTAGTATACTATAATAGATCATCCTTTCGTCTTTCGGTCACTTTAATCACTTTTATCCATATAACAATAAATAACATAGGTTATGATTTCAAAATAAACATATCAAAACCTTTCTTTTTCATATTTCTTAATACAACTATACAAATTATCTATAAACTGCTATATAATGTAGGTAATTTAATAAATTTCAATTATATATGATTGGTGATTCAAAATTTTATATTGTACCATTAAAGTTAAGTAGAAAAAATTGTATGTATTTATATATTTTTAGACATTTTTATAATTTATAAATATGTATTACAACGTAAATATCCGCCGGACTTTGAGCGCAATTACTTATATTTTATGTAAAGCAAACTATCTATAATTAGATAAATTTGTAGGTAATAGGAAAAAATACTGGGCATTTAAAAACCAAGTTCTAATTTATACATGATAGTATATTTTCATTTTTGTATCCATAAATTTGGTTAATAAAAACATATAAAATATATATTTATAGAATCGCATCAACTAAATTAAACATAAATGGTAAATACAGAAAAATACAAACACACAAACAAACATACACATAATGATGTTGATAATTTTATTTTGAATATTAGATAAATTTAATCAAATATATATATATATATATACGAATATGGATATAATCATCATGTACTCGTATTATATAACTATATGTAACTTTTATACATATAGGATTCAAATTTTTTATTTATTATATAAATATTCGAAATACGCATATATACTTCCATCATCCAAACTTCCATAATTTAATAAATATATTATGCAGACTCGCTATTACAGCATACAACATATAGTCTCTAGAATAAATTTATTAAATTTCTTACTGACTATATCCATACATAATATAAATGTATAACACACAAGTTATATATAGATATAGTTTATATATAAACAATGTGTAGAATAAATATTGTGTGTTTATTATAATAATATGTAATAATGTATATAATATAATTTTTTTTTATTGAAATTTACGTACATCCATCCACATATTCATATATATATATTACAGTACTATATTATTTTTATAATATATTTTTATATCTCTATATTATATGTATTTCGAAAAATTTTTTATAAAAATGCATATTCCGTCGTCGTACTACGTATATATATATTGTTAGATATGATACATTTCAGATATAATACGATCCGAAATGAAAATGCGAATAATGTGTATAATATGATATGAAATAATATTATATGATATGATATGATACTGTATATATACTTCTTGAACTTACTATATATGCATATATTTGAATTTTTTTTCTATATAAGATATGTATATAATAACAATAATGCAATAAAAGCATATATACTTTGTGGAGTTACGCAATATGTTGAGATACTAAATTATTATTAAAATGTATACAATATTTGTTTTTGTGTCATCGCGTTTTTTTTTTCGTTTTTATCATATATGTACTATATATTCTATTTGTCAACATATCGAAAATATACATATGTTCTATATATCAGGTACGCGCATATATATTGTATATAGCTTTTTCAATCCTATATACTTACATACATATATAATATCATTTATTTTTGGTAACACTTTTGCTCCCCCAAGAAAACAGAAACAGAAATAAAATAAAAAAATACTGATATGCATTTGTGTATATCTACATTTAAATCTAGATATGAATCCAGGACCGATCCTTTCCTACAAAGCAAACGTTGCACTTGCTGGGGGCGCGTCTTTCGGGGGGGTTTTTAAACTAGAAGGACGAATTTCTTCTTTAATTCACCAACTGAAAAATTCTTTAGAATAATTTCGCCAAAAATAAAACCCGACGTGTCCAATTTGTTTTAAATATTTTTTATAATATATTTAACATTTATATATTATAAATGCGGTATCCAGAAGACTTGGCCAAAAAAGGTAAACCTCTACAAACAAATTATGAGCATTATGAGCCTACCTCTGTGGAAATGGCTATACCTATACCTACCATATATATGCCATATTGGGAGCAAATATTTAGACAGCGTAGGGCGTGAAAAAGAAAAGAACCTCGCCTGTATGTATCGCTCTAATGATAACATTTTTTTGCCATATTGTCATATGAAGAAATTTTAGTGGCCTATACAGTGTTTGAAAAAAAAACATATGTATATGAAAAACACCTTAAAATATAGATATATATGTGGTTTTTCCATTTGTTTTATCAATCAATAATAATGAAATGAAAGTGAAAATAAAAAGAAAAATATAAATAAATAAAAGTATAGATAAAAAAAAATATATGTATTTTATACACATAAGCTCTATAAAGTCAAATACTCCATCATCATTCTTTTTTTATTTTTTCCCATATACGCATATATAATACTGAAATCGTTTTTGTTTTATTTTACAATAAAAACATTCAAGTACATTTCTTCTATGTAGTATATAACATATATAGGACATTAAATTATAAAATATATGTTTCATTTTAAATGTGTAGATTGAATGAATTCGAATGACACAACTTCAAACACACACACACAACGAGATATGATTTTCGCTGAACATTGAGATGGTTGCTTTTAAAAGAAATTTACTTTTATTGCTTTCAAAAATAAAAATGAAATTTATTTATATTTATAGATGAAAAACATTGAAAAATTTCTGGTTACAAAATTTAATTATTATGCTGCCAAATATAGATTTTTTTTTATTTTATGTAAACAGCTAATGTAAAATTAAAGTTGTTTTTTTTTTTTGAACAATAATTATTATAAAAGAACCCTTTTTTTATTTTAGTTTAATTATTGATCAAATAAATCAATTAAAAAAATTGTATTTTACATGCCGTTTTTTTATTTTTTGGAAATGTATACAAATTATAGATAAAACAAAATCGGGGATTTTAGAATAATTGATTGATTAATCAAAAAGAGGATGAGAAATGACTTTTATATACGGTATATACTTAAAATAATGGATAATAATCTTATATAATAACATTTTGAATATAAAAGAATCCATAATTTCATATTGACTGTATATTTTGATGGTTTTCTTAAAGTGCGGATAAAACAATGGAAACAAAAAGATAACAAATTTAATATGATATATATACGACAAGTTTGAACCGATTGATTTTATCATATATTTATGCATTTGTTTTAAAATTAAAAAATATTTTAGGAAAAAATTAGAAATTTTTTTTTAAAACGTTAATTGTAAGATATTAAATACAATTTATGTGGTTTTCCATTGACCAAATAAAAATGAATTGGATCTATAGCTATATCTTCCAGATTTCTATTATGTTTTTTACTTTGAATTCTTTAAATATAGGATTAAAGATCTCAAATATCATATAATGTGCTTTTACGATTGCTATAATTTTATTACCATTTTCCATTTTGTGATTCTCATATGGATAAAAATTCTATATAAATTGTCCTTTTTTTTTGCTTATTATACAACCTATTTATAGAATTTTCTCCAAAATTAATTTTATTTATTATATCTTCTTATTGTTATACAAAAAAAAAATATAAATATAAATCTACTTTTAAGATTAATTTATTAACGTGTGTGTGTGTGTGTGTGTGTGTTTCTGTAATAATTTTTTTTCTTTTTACAACAAAAATAAAGCATAAATTGATATTATTATCCCCTAAAAGTGATACATAAATAAATGCGGTAAGATAAATTTCAATCAACCATTTCCAAGTTATTTTGACCCAACTATAAATGTACATTATATGTTAAAGTCAATGAATATGGGGTATCGTTTATTTTATATATATATATATATACCATCAGATATATTATTGATTTAAGATATATATAGATATATTTATATCAATTTATTAAATGTTATATATATGTATAAGAAAAGTATAAATGTATCGATTCCAATAAATTTTTCGTATAAATAATACATTATATATTAAACTTTCGATATTATATTCTATTTTTCTTATATATATATTCATTTATATTTTGTTTTTTATATTTTGAAATAAGATTCTTTCTATATAATATTTCGTATAAAAAATGATTTTCGCAAGTGTACACATTCCACCTATATATAAATATATTAATATTAATAAATACAAAATGTAATAAATTGATGGCGCGAGATACATTATATTTACAGAGGGGGTTTTGTAATAACAAAAAAAAATTGAAATACGTTACAAAGATTATCAAAAAATTGTTGATTTTATTCAATACATATACAAAGTTATTACCATTAATGCAAAAAGGAATGACATTAAATCTTTTAAATGTCGCTAAAGATTATGAAAATAGCTGTATGATTTGACAATGGAATTTAAAATAAATTTTTGTTAATTATAAATAGCCATTGTTTAATTAATTAAATAATTAGAAATTCATAATATATTGATTCAAAAAGTGTTTTAGTTAAATGAACAATAAATATAAAGTCAAATGAATTATAAATAAAATAGTTTTATACAATTTAAAAAACGTACATTGAATTTGGTATGGAAAAACTTAAATATTTACCCTAGGATGATCGTATAATAATATTCTTCAATATACACGAATGTATGCAGCCGATAAATAATAAATATTTTGATAATTGCACTTATGGTATACTTAATGTGAAAAAAATATAAAAACGTATAAAATGGATATAAATCATCAATGAATTTAAATCACCGATATAATAACATCAAAATAGAAAACGTTGACAAAACAAATCAAAGAATGTCAAGAACAAGAGATATACAGTGTTTGTAAAATATAGATTTAATATATGTACATTAAAACCAATTTTATATTTATGAGAATGTTAATACATTAAAAGTTTAGTACTATAATTTTGAATGAATGTTCAACAAAAAATCTTATATAGGCAATTTATTAAATGTATTTTATCTAATTATATATTTATGCGTATACGTTCAAGTCATTATAGTATTTTTTATTCACATATTTCTCTATGTAAATATATATGTATATATAGGGATACAAAAATAGGTACATGTTATACTATATTATTTGTTATATATAATTCATGTATTTTTATTTATAAATTTTTTTTTTGTATTCGCAGATGTGTTTCTGAAAAGTATATGAGGGGCTAATGCCCCAGACACACATCTATATTAATCTATTTTATATCTCACATATGTATATATATATGGGTATAAATTGTTATATATATATGTATGTGAGATAATATTAATTAATGACAACGATACATATGTAAAGGAATGGACGTACTAAAAGCACCTCCACCAAGACCGCCCATCAGTGGTATTGACAGTGATTTAGCGAAAGTAGTAAAAGGTTTGCATATAGTATTATATCTATATAACTATAAACATATATACATATAACATTTGATAAATATTCCACATTCATTATAACTATACACATGTACGTGTCTATATATGCATGTGGTGAAAAATTAGTTCCAATTTTTTTTTTCCCAAAAAAAAAAAAACAATCGCATCCTCTCACATTTTTCTTTTATTTTTTTCCCCATATATAATATATATATATATACCTATTTATTTTCTTATATATACACATTTTTTTTTATCACATATATACATGATTGTTTATTGTATATATTAAACATATATATAGTTTTTCCATTATATCAATCCTATATCCATCCATATTTACCATAAAATATATAACACGCTTGTAAAAAAAATAAAAAAAAAAAATCTTTTTACCAATATTATAATGAAAAATAAAAAAACAATAATATTATACATATATTTTTTAGATGCCTATGGTATATTCATCGATAGTGGTAGTCCAGATTCATATCTTTTTAGTTCCGAAACAAATAGTTATAATAATGAAACGCTTTTTAATATAACATTAAATATTAATAGTACAGCTATTACAAATGGAACAATCAGCGATACCCAAGAAGATGTGGGTGAATTAATTATTATGATAATAACCTCAATTATATTGGGATTAACGATATTAATTACAATAATAGGTATGTGCCCCTACCACAGTGCCGAAATATACTATAACTGTATGTTTTGTATACGCATAAATAAGATGTATTTATTCAATTAATTGAATGTTTTCATAAATTATTATTATTATTATTATTATTATTAATAAAATATAGGTAATGTGTTTGTAATAGCTGCCATTATATTAGAAAGAAATCTACAAAATGTTGCCAATTATTTGGTAGCATCACTTGCCGTAGCTGATTTATTTGTAGCATGCTTAGTTATGCCATTAGGTGCGGTGTACCAAGTAATTTCACATTTATTTCACATTATAAATACATTTTATTATTATTATACATTGAAATTATTATTATTATTATTATTTTGGTATAATTTTGGGTCATTTGAGAAAATATTATATTAAATTTCTATTAATTTATATAAGTGTAAACGTACTACACGTTAAATTTGAAGTTAAAGGCTCTGTATCGGAAAACTTAATAATGTTTAAAATATAAAAATAAAGGAAATAGAGAAATTCGCTAAAATTATTAATATTTTCGCATCAAAATTATTGGCAATTTTAACATTCATTGTAGCGATGATTAAAAAATGAAATTAATTTGTACAACACAAATCCTATATTGAAAACCCGCAAATAAAAAAACAATATAATAGATTTTAAATATTTTGTTAATAAAATCGAAATTGACTTAAATTTAGCGAAAACATTAATTTCTCTTAAGGAATCTTACATTGCTTATAAATAGTAGTTAATTATTACTATACTTAATAAGTTTTAATAGATTCTTAATTACAATAAATAATCTTTTTTGAAAGTATAAAAACAAAATACTACTATTTTTTCTGGACCAATTAAATTCTCATATACCATTGTATATATGAAAAAAATTCATTCAATTATATATAAAAAAAAACTCAATGAAAATTGTATTCGATTAGGAAAAGGATAAATTTATATATTAATCCTTTTCTAAAAAAAATATAAATGTAGATTAGCAATCAATTTTATTAAATTTACATTTCATATGTTTATTTTTTTTTTTTTCGCCCGCAATTTAGATTAGCGAAGGATGGATTTTAGGACCTGAATTATGTGATATATGGACATCTTGTGATGTTTTATGTTGTACAGCATCAATATTACATCTTGTTGCAATAGCAACAGATAGGTAAATAAAAAAAATTATTAATTTAGATTATACAGAAGATTATCGCAGATATTATACAATATTTTTTTTTTTTTTTTAAATAAATTTATATATTCTAATATCCTTCATAAATATTTATATGTATACACATATACAAATTAAAAGCCCTTTTTCATCTCAAATATATATCTATATACTAATCGTAAGTATATATACAAAATAAAAAGTACATCAATTCAATAAAATCATATATATTTAAGCATCTAAATATATATAAATATATATCCGTATGTTAAACGAGTACATTTCACAGAATTATTTGAAAAGATTTTCCATATATTATATAGAAATATTTATCTTATTTTAATACAGAAAAATCCTATAAAATTCTATATATATATAGAAATAATAATAGAATGTATTTTTTATTATATATATCTATATATATTTTACAAATGAAAAATATTAGCCTAAATTGAAGGATATAGAAGAGAAAAAAAAGGTTAATATAAAGTAATTGGAAGCGTAATATATGGGTGATGTGCTTATATTCATATGGATTATATTTATATTTATATACTATATATACATAAAACAGAATTTGGTATTGGCATTACAATAATATTTCCATCTATCTGAAGATATATATATATATATCTATATATGCGTATATCCGCCATATATGAATGTGGTATATGTAATCTATATTTATATATATGTGAATGTTTTGCAAAATAGATGTGTGACGTTCGTATAAATATATATATATATATATATATTTACATTTATTATTATATAGAATAGAAAAATAATGTATGAATGTATATATATTGATAAGGTGCGGTAACAGCGATGAAAATAAATAGGATTACATTTTTACCTATTCAGAATTTATTAAGAATTTGAAATCGATTTTCAAATAAATGTTTGTATGCGCAAAACTTTTCTTTTCGTTTTTTATTTTGATTTTTTTTTTCTTTTTATTTATAAAACACATTCATAGGATGTTGTGTATTAAACTTTACGTTTTTCATATTATTACGTACCAAACATAGATAATATAGTATATGAATGTGGAATTTCTAATATAAAATATGCGTATATATAGTTTATCATATACATATATATCTGTATATAAGAAGAGATTCATATAAAGATGCGAGGATGATTACTATATGCCTATATATAATAAGATAGAGATATAAATATATCCATATAACAATTTTACATATGTCTATATTGAAATGGTATATTTAGGAGGTTATGTAAATATATATATATATTATAAGACACAAAAATAAAAACTTTAAAACTTATTTTATATATAATAATAGTTTTTGTTAAAGTTTTTTGTTTTTTTTTTTGTTATCACAATCTGTCCTTCGTCTTTTGTAAATATATGCAATAATAATAATAATATATAAATAAAATACATAATACAATTCTAAAGAAAACAAATGTACTGTGTTCAATTACACATATAGAGTTTTTTTTAATGTTATTCAAAGCAAATGTTTTTTTAGAAATCAAATGTTTTCTCTTTTCATTTTGTTTTCTTAATTTAAAGTTATATTGAAAGTTTCTATCAAAATTATTAACCAAAAATTTATTTTATTTTGTAGTATTTCTTTTTTTGTACATTTTGTAATTAAAAGTTTTAAATAGAAATTCTTTATATAAATATATATTTGTATATGGGGAAATGTATTGGTGTGAATTTTTCCAAACCACGAAAGATAAATATAGAATTTTCAATTGAAAATATGTCAATTTTTCATTATTAAAATTATTATAAAAATGTGTTTATGAAATCATAATTAAAAAAAACCGCACCTTTGACATTCACCTTTATACAAATTACGAATTAATTATATCACAACATTTTATAAAATATGTTAAATTCATACTATAATATAAATTCAAAAATAAAACATTTCAAACAGATTTTGCAGATATCGCTTTTTTTTTGTAAATTTATTTTAGTGATTTATCCTTATGTAATTAATGAGAATTTTTTTAAAATGGAAACATAAATCAAAACCTTGATGTAAATAATATTTTAAAATTTGTATTGCATTACATAAGCAAAAACACAAAAAGAAAAAAGTGTTTACTCAAAAGTTTAACAATTTATGTGTGGTATTATTACACAGAGTACGACGATACAAATATATAATATATTAATAAATAATTCATATAATGCGTCGACCCTTTATTTTTTTTTCTCACTAAATAAGTACATTAATAAATTTTATAAAATATTTAAAAATATTTATGATCACAAAATATACATTCTAATACATTATTTATTTAGTATATATATATACATATATTAATATAAAAATACCCATCATATACTATATAGATTATAGATATATACAGAGTACATACACGTATATTAAATTCCATATAGACTGTGTAAACAAAGAAGATGGTTTTTTTTATATATTTTTTATATTAAATTTTATATACTTTTTCAACCCTTTATGTTAAAGATAATATTTGATTCTCAAAATGAATTCAAAAAAATTTCAAAAACAAAAACATAACATTTCATATAGTATTTTTGGTTGATTTTTGAACAATTTGAATTTTGTAAGTAACCAATCGGAAAATCTTTTTAACACTTTTTTATTACAATTTTTAAACGAATGTATTAGTTGTAAAATTCTCAATAAAGTTTCACGACAATACTATTATAGATCCTTTTTCAATAATTAAAACATAAATCATAATAATATAAATTTTCAATCGAACTAATGAATCAATTTTAATCAATCAATGAATAATATATGGGTTAAGTTTGTTTAAATATTCACGTAATCACGTTATATATATAAATATAATAAAAATATTATATAACTAAATATATATACTTCTACAATAATTTAACCGTAATATTAACACTTATTTATGCGGTTACTTGAGTTTTATTTCAATAATATAACTTGGATATCCACCAACATAAATATACATATATAGATATTGCATAATATTCACAATGTAACGAGAGAAAGATTTTTTGTTAATTAAATTTTTGGGTTTAATATAAATTTTGAGGTTTTTTTTTGTTTTATTATATTGTTTTGGTAATTTTTCTTAATGAAATATGTTGGATCTGATAATGTCTATAGAGCAGAGCAAATATTATATATAAAATACCTCCCAGCTATATTTAGAATATATATATATATATATATATATGCGGTATTAAAAAAAAATGAAACATGAAAAGTAATATATTATAAAGTGGATAGAATTTACTTTTATATATACGTACCTATAACCTATCTATCTGTATATATGTATGTTTTATATATACACTTGAAAATTGAAAAATTTCCCTTAGGTCAAAAATGGTATATAATGGCGGTATGGAAAGAAAAAAAATGTTTTTATTTTTTTTTATTTTTCCGCAAAAGTATATAATACCATCAAATATGCCCATAAACATAAATTAATGTGACCATGTTTGTATATGGTATATGTTTATGTATATATAGTACAAAATAAATGTAAGTGAAAAGAGGTTTAATATAATTAATTTCAAACGATTTATATAACGATGTGTGCCATTGTAATAATAATTGTTATGTAGATTTAAGTTTATATAAAATTAAAATCCTTTTCTTTATTGTATACTATATATGCATGCATACCTTATATATGCGATGTTTAAATAAATATATACCATATTTGCCTTTCATATATATACATACATATACAAATACGATATTTGTATATGAAAGGCTAAATACATATATTATATTATGCATATATCTTTTAATATAATAAATGTAATGTCATTAATTCAATTTAACTTCAATTAAAAAATATTATGTAAACAGGTTAATGTTTTATGTTCCGTATTCCGTACAACTGTATATATAAAACATTTACAGAGATACAAATAAGCTTTTAATGGTTGTAGGTAGTATTTTTTTTAAATTACACTTAAAATTAATCTTGATTTTTTGCTTTTTTTTATATATACCTCGTAACAAATTTGGTCACTTTTTATTTATATAGAGAGAGAGATCATGTTTTATCTTGAACTAATGAATTACCTTTTGTAATTGTTAATTTTGATTAAATTCTTTACAAATGAATATTACAAATTAATGTAATAATAACTTTTCGTCCAATCAATACGTATATACTAATTCGAATGGTAGTTATGAATGTTCCTCTAAAATTTATGATAGATTCAATTTTATTATAATAACGTTATTTCCCTTCACCTAAACATTTTTCCTTCAATAATATAGAAATGTTTGTGGTACCAAGAAACATAAATTTATTAGTATATATTAAAATTTATTTTGTATCACTTAAATACCTTTTTTCCCATTATATATATATATTTATATATATATATTAAATAAGCAATACATCACACATTTCGACATGCTAATGATATATAAAGTTTCTCATTATAAGTCTTTATTTACGGTGACATTTCTGTTTAGATACATCAATTTGCATTCGCATAGATCTATAATAATAATAATAATAAAGATATGATAACTTTAATGAAATGGAAAAAACTATATGGTGATAAAGTTATTTGTATATATAGTAAATATATGGAAAATATAAAAATTATTATAATATATTTGTATAACCAAAAAATAAAACTTCCGGGCTTAGGTTTTATCGCTTTAACTATATTCTATATATATCCACACATGACATATATATTATTAAGCGAAATATATAAACAGAATCGTAAAATTACCAACTTTAAATATTATTATAAAAGTTATGTCACATATGAGTTATAATATACAAAGAAACAATCAATATATATACAATATACATTCATACAAGATTGCTTTCAAAACTAAATATATATGTTGCTTAAATTGAATTATATTAAATTGATGTTGAAAACATATATCTCCACATGTATATATTTGAACAATATATAATAACTTAATAAAAAAAAACAAACTTTCTATATGAACATATACCTTACATAATACATCCATTTCAAAATAGAACTATGCAGACAAATAACTTATCTTCTAAATATACCAATATCTATATATGATCTGATACACAATATTTATTAGCTATAACAAGATATATTTATATCATAAATAAAATAAAAAATAAATACTATATCAAACTATTCCCACAATATTTTATAACATATTTTGACGTATCCTACAAATATATTTTATTATTTATATAGATATTTTATTCAATACATAATATCATAGTATATATATGTATGTATATATTTTTTTTATAATAAAGAAAATTGAATAGATCATATATATACTATATTTAATATAAAAATAAATTTAGTTGTTTGAAAGAAATATATATTCGATATACATATCGCATATATAAAATGTATATATTATATATATATATATATCTTAATTTATATCTAAAAGAGTTGGGCTAAAAAAAGCAAAGCAAAACAAAAAAAAACGAAGGCCAGAATTTTTACTATCATAATATCTCTCTATATATATACATTCATATATAGCACTTATTTATACATGGTATATTTTCAATTCTTATACATTTTATACCCTTCTTACACTTGAAAAACTTTAAACACAAATAATTGAATAAATCAAAATCTCTTATGTGTGCACGTATATATTATAAATATATATCAAATAGGTATATACACACAACACACGTATATATATATATTAATAATAATATAATAACAATAGGATAGCAGATAAACAACTATCTACTCTATATAATACAACAGTTTATAGTTAGCTTATTCTCATATGTCCAATAAAAAAAAAAAAAAAGAAGGAAAAAGGAAAAGTATATAAAAACACAAAAATACGTATAATAGAATATATTCTTTAAGATTACGCAGGCAGATACTAAAGCCACACAAATATTCACATGCATTAAACAACAAAAAAAAAAAAAGAAAAGAAAACATTTCTAATTTTTTTTTTCTTCCTTTTATTTTCAACAGCTTTTTATTCAATCAGTGAATTAAATTCCAAAGTTGTTCTATATTTATAGGGAAATGGATGTGCTTTTTTTGTTTTTTTAAAGAAAAAGTGAAAACCTTTCCTTTTTTATTTTGTAACTATATATTCCTTATTTTTTTTGTGTTTTATTTTTTTTAAAGACAAAAGATATAAATGTATAAAGAATTTGTACGGTATAATATGAATCAATAAGGTATATTATGTGTATATATATATTCAGTTGAATCTTTAACTTTAAGATGATCCTCTATATATGTATATACTTCTTTCAGGTTAAAAAATATATAAATACAGAAGAATTTTCCTTATACAATTCTTTTTCTTTGTGTGTGTTTGAGAAAATTGCTTACTTTTCTTTAGATATGCTTATTTATACATACACATACACTTACCGATATATAGTATATATATAAATCAAGGGTGTAATATCTCAATGTACATGTAAAATATACAAAGAAATAAAAAAAAAATATACCCATCATTTATGTAGAGTGTTATACGCTTTTAACGAATATCCTTTGTAATAAAAAAAAAAACAAAACACAAATCAAATGGAAAGTTTATCTCTACAGAAAAAGAATAAAAAAAATGTTAATATGTAGATATATAAAGATAAATATGTAGGTAGGTTAGGTAGTTATATATATATAAATTTATTTATTTAAAAAAAAATCACTATAAATATCATTTGGTGCGTATTGATATAGAAAAATCTGTGTATATAAAAATAAATCATGTTAAATTCCATTTTCCATTTTCATATAGAATTTTATATACATAAATAAAATACATTCAATCTCAAAAACTATACATATATGATACTTTAATATATTAAATATTTCTATTTAGATATTGGGCTGTAACAAATGTAGATTATATACATTCAAGAACAAGTAAACGTGTTTTTATAATGATTTTTTTGGTATGGTTTGCGTCTGTGATTGTTTCACTAGCACCGCAATTCGGCTGGAAAGATCCCGAGTATTTGCAACGAATAGAACAACAAAAATGCATGGTATCACAGGATGTTGCCTACCAGGTATGAATTTCAAAATTTTTCAATTTTTTTTTTCCATTACAACGTCTTGGTATGTTTTTTGAAAAATGAACAAAAATGAATGGATTTCGATAATCGATAAATAAAAATATGCGCATATATGTATATTAAATATTGATATATGGAATGAAATTATACAACAAATTATAAAATGTTTTAATAATTTGATATAAATAACGTGATGAAAAACTTAATGACATATTTAATTTCATTTTTCGATTTAAATATAGAGTTATTTAAAATTAAGAAATAATAAGAAAACTGTATAGTTGATCTATGAGACTTGAATATTTTCTAAAAGACAACCTTATTTAATGCGAAAATTTATATTAAAATGAACATTTACAATAAAAATCTTGAAAAGCATTGGAAAATTCTAAATTATGAAAACCAAAGAAAACTCATTTAATTCTAAAGCGATTATCTAAAATGCAATAAAAATTTTTGGTGACATTTTTTTTTAATTATTTACTAAAAATCATGAAAAATAAAGGAAAATCTTTTAAAACTATCGCACGAAATAATAAAATAACTATATTATAAATCGCATAAATATTTTTAATCTTATACTTTATTTTATATATATATATATATAAATAGGTGTTTGCAACATGTTGTACATTTTATGTTCCTTTAACAGTTATATTAGTTTTATATTGGAAAATATATCAAACAGCAAGAAAACGAATTCATCGAAATCGAAGACAACCCATTTCAACAAATAATAATCAAGTAAGTAAGTTTCAATATATACATATATCTCCATTCCATATATAGTATATGAGAATGTACAATTTCAATTTCAACCCATATAATAATTTATATATATATATATTCAAAAATAATATAAATTATTCGATTTTACCCTCGCAACATACAATAAAATTTAAATAAATTTAAAAGGTATATATATAAAATATGCAAGAATGTCTATGGATATATATAAATTCTATATAGAATTGAACCCATTAAAACTATATTTAAAAAGAAAAGAAAGAAAATACATTCATTTTCTTATACATATACTATATATTTTTTTTTTTTTCAAATAAAGTTATGTGTTAAAAATATAAATTATTGAAATGATGTGCGGTATATATTTTATTGATATATTCATGTATATAGTTAATAAAATATTATAATTTATATATATAACGTTCGATATAAGAAGGTAAAATATAAAATGTAAGAAAAAAAAAGATCATATTAAAGCTATAAATTTATTTACAAAAAATTATATTTCATAAACTTTATATTTATATACACTTCCACCCAATAATATGATAATATATACGAGTGCAGTAACTTTAAAATATTTGTATAATATTTTATTCTATTTCTATAAATATTTATGATATAAAAATATAAATAAAAACGATATTATCGTATATGTAATTCATTATACATATTTTACATTTATCTACCTATCCATAACTACATATATTAATATAGATATATAAATATACCATGTATATAAATATATTTATGGAGAAAATACACAACATTTTTCTATATATAATATATAAACCGACAGACATTTATATAGTATAACAGACATTTGGGATATGCAAATTTAAAATATATTTGTTTAACCGATTTACAAAA
The DNA here is from genome assembly GCA_958336335.1 of Dilophus febrilis. Lineage (NCBI taxonomy): Eukaryota > Metazoa > Arthropoda > Insecta > Diptera > Bibionidae > Dilophus > Dilophus febrilis. The sequence continues at coordinate 34,429,705 of OY284469.1, read as the reverse complement.
TGAACATTTATTTACTTATCGCTTTGGTATATAATATATATGTGAAATTTTGAATGTGTGTATGTTGAATGGTATATTTTATATATCTATAGAGATATATTTGTTATTATGAATTTAGAATATTCATATTTGCGTCAGACCAATTTTTCCATATTAAATATGTTATATTTCATTTTTTTATGTGTTCACGTATATATCATTTAAAATTGTTGTATTCGATGCATAAAATACATTATTATTGATATATAGAGAAGAATTTGTTGAAAAGATAAAAATTCAACAGTATATAATGTGGAGTATTATGGGAATTCTATATATAGCAAAATAAAAAATAAAACATATTAAATCGATATGTTGAATATATATATTCGAGATTTACAGATTGTGTGCGGTCATAATCCTTTTGTTCTCATATAACAATTAAAGTGTATATATGATATATAAATTTTTCTAAATATGCAAATTATACTATATTATTTTAAAATTATCTTAAACGAAGTACAGTGGCTATATGTTTTATGTTTCATATTTATGAATTAATTTTGTTCAATAAATGTGTTTTTGATTGCGTTTTATTAACAAATAAATTCTATCTACTATATTTATAGAAAATTCGATAATGAATGGAATTTTAAAATATCCAAAAAAATTGTTTATTAATGTAATTATCGATCGCATAAAAAATAATCAGAAAGTTTTCCAAAAAGTTTTATTCTTACACGGTATACAAATTATTTTATCCTTATATTTTGTCTATTAGAAATTTTCATAAATGATTTCAGAATTTCCGAAAAAACTAAAATTTATTAAATGGTTTCGAATGAAAATCATATAAATTGATTTATTGAATTACGTTTTTGTACGATATATAAAAATTAGTTATTTCAAATTTTTCGTATAGTATTGATTATTGAATCTGATTATTGCGATTATGAAAACGAGACCGGAATAAAAGGTCTTTGAATAATAGGCTTCAAAAATCTGAAAGAAATATCTGTATCCATAAGAGAAATGAAATATAAAAAGCAATATCAAACATCAATATAATATCTTGTTTAATGTGTAATGGATGCATAAGACCAAAATTTGATTACAAAGACTTTTCATTAATGAAATCTAAAACAATCCACTATTTTTGACTGCTTTTGACCAATTTTTGACTGCTTTTAATTGTAAAGTCAAAAAGTTTGAAAACCAATTAAAATTATACATAATTGTGTGTTGGATTTAATGCAAATTTTCAATATTTTATATAAGTTATACATTTTTGATTTTTAACGAAAATAATATACAAATAAATTCTATAAATAAAATATTGTTATATTATTTTTTTTTTACCATAAATAATAATTTAATGTTATATAAATTCCATTTCTACAATTACAAAACATTTTAAGATATATTTTTATATATAACCAGTTTCAAATTTTCCGTTTTTAATAATATATTTTAAAACTCTAAATATAATTATTTTATTTAATAAGTTTATGAATTTTTTAGGAATATACAAAAATATTTTGCAATATAATATAATTAAGTAATTACCGATAAAACTCGGAAAAAAATTCTTTTTTAAAATTACTCTGGAAATTTTCTTGACTTTGTTATGTTATAATTTTTATTATAAATTAAAAGTATATAATGTAAGAAAAGATGATGTATATATAGGGGATGTGATTGTTAAATTTAATAACAAATAATGTTAAGAATTCATGCGGATATTAAATGAGTGTAATATTAACCTTTTAAGATTATTTGTGTATACTGTATATATATATAGTCAGTTGAATATACATTTTTTCGCCCTATAATATATATTTAAAATTATTATAAAAATATATATATGGTCTTTCCCAGCCCCATTTAATAATGTTTAAAAATATATATATAGTTAAAAAATAAATTAATACATACTTGGAAAAAGTTTAAAAGAAAATTTGTTTTTTGTGTTTGTTATTATTGTAAAATGTCAATATTTTTCAATGTATTTATATAGGTTTAAAAAATTTAAAGAAATGTAATTATATTTCGTTACTTTAACTTATTATATATACCATACATCGCAAATAAATTTTTAGAGGGATGATGATTTTATATATAATATAAGTTTGCTTATTACGAGTATAATTATAATAATTATAATAAAATTAGATATATAATTTCTTTATAAAAAAAAAATCCAACACACACCTGACCGAAAAGTTGCAAAGTGCTAATATTCCAATTAAAACTATTAATTAATTTTTTTTTATTAAGATTATCTATGGTTGAAAAGTTAAATAAATCTCATTGTAAAATATATGTTAAAAAATACAATTATAAAAATGTAAGACAGTTTCTATATCGAATATGCTAATATATGTATATATATATATAATACGTTATTAAAGCTGAAATTTATAGAATAAGAACTTTTGATAAATATTAACTTTTAATTTAACAAAAAAAGTTTACTTTTTATTTTTTTACTTATATAAATATTAATACAATTTAAATTTGGTTGATTTATAGGTATGATACATGGTGTGATAAAATTAAATTTATTCTATATATATATAACTGGTATTCAAGAGTATATATTTATATTTTCACAATTTGTGTAAAGTTTAGTTACAAAACAAAATAGAAAAACGGAAAAAGAAAATACCAGTTTGATTTTTATTCCAGCAATACATCATAAATATGTATACATATCTGAATATGATTACGACTTTAGGTTAAATTAAAATATAATTTTCCTTTTCAATGAACTTATACAAATTATTGATTATTGTGTTAATAAATATATAATATTATATATTATCATATATAAATAAAGCTTGATTTTGATGAGGTATAATAACACAAAATATATATTCGTTTTTATATATACGATAATAAATACAAATCTAACAACCTTAATGAATCGCTGAGTCAAAAAAAAATGTTTACAATTAGAATACTTTCTAAATAAATTTATTGCGGTTTCCTTTTGAAACGAAATTTTAAAAATATTAAAAATACCAAAAAAAAACAAAAATACTTAAAAGATCGTCGGATATGTTAAAATATTATTTGTATAGTAAAATGTAAGGAAAAATAAATGACACAGTTCAGTATTTTATTTATTCGTATAAATGAATCATCTTAATTATTATCTGCATCCCTCATGATTATATATATATATATATATATATAGAAACTATTCACATTTAAGTTTTTATAACAATGTTATGAATAAATGTTATAGTCAATTATAATACGAATACAATTAAATTTAATATGATTGTCTTATCTGCGTTTAGCACCCAAATATGTTATTTTATACAAATATATACATGATTCATATATACAAAAGTTAACATTAATATAATAATAAATTATATTATTATATATTAAATATACTTGTATAATGAAAAATTTTTCATTTTTACTTTTCAAAAACTTAAACATATATAGAAATATTTTTATATGTTGTGTATATATTTTAAATGAAATTTAAAACTTAATAAATGCAATCATGTGTACAAAGTTTTATTATATACTGAAGTTTCATATAATATCATTATTATTATCCTCATATATGCTTAAAATTTATCACATATAATTTACAAAAATGTATTATATATACCATATATACAGAATAACTTTCTCGTAAATCATTAAATTCGAATTAAATTAAATTCAGACATATTAATATGAGAGATTTAAATCAAATTAAAAATAAAATTAGTTCTCTATACATCAACAAAAAACAAATATATTGTAAAAACAGAGATAAGGCGAATGACCACAATTCAATTGATTTTGTTAATGTTATTCTAATGCATGCCATTAAATCAATTTCTATTCTTATAGTCTCTTGGATTAATAAATATATAATATAAGATTTTAGCAAATTCAATCAAAAGTGTTTGCATTAATAATTATACTATACAAATCATTTTTCTAAATTTATAATTCAGCTCATTAATATCTTTCATGTCTCATTTGTAAGTCAATGTACATCTGCGGAACGTTAAAAGTTAGTTCTAACAAATTCATAAAAAGTATTGTGTATTTTACTATAGAGATCTGTATCCTGTCAGAAAGGAAAAACATATACGTTATGGATTTTATATTAAATATTATTTAAAACGAAAAATAGATTCATATATATATATATATATATATTATATTATATATCATATAATTTTTTATGTATTTGTATATCGTAAAATATTGACATAACGACAAAATATACATTTCTGTTTTAAAATGTTTGTACGTTAATGGATTTATGTATATATCATATATCATAATATATTTTACACCAATTTGCTCGTATCATATGTATATTTTACTAAATCAGAAGTACAGATTATAAAATACATTTTATTTATGCTAAAACATTTTCTAAATATATATAAGGATTTTTAATCCTTAATTAAGTAGAACATGAAAAATCTTCCGCATTCCCTCAGGCTTCAAAAATACAAGACAATCTAAAAAACCGAGTAATTTTTAAACTGTATTTTCCAATATAGAAATGTTTTTATCTACACATATTTTTTAATAATTGATTCGATAATATTATTTGTATAATATTTTGAATTTAAAAGAATTTGGGAACATTCTATTGAAAATTTTTCTAAATGCAAAATAAAAAAAAATTGCAACACGTAATTGAAGATTTATAAACGGGATCAACTAAAACACATTGTATAAAGAAAATGTATATAAAGTATTAACATTATATTAGTTTAATTACATTTTTCGTAATTTCAAACGAATATATTCATGTATGATACTTTATCATTTATGGTATATATAACATTAAAATTAAAATAACTGTTCAAGACATTGTTTAAATTTATATATTACATGTAGTATGAATATGTTTTTAAATAAACGACTTAAAACGTAATGCACATTGTATAATAAAGCATTGTAAACATTGTGACTTTTCACATATGGAATATTATACAAGTAATAATATATTAATTATGTTAATTAAATATTTTTTTAACTTGAAATAAATGATAGATGACACATATTTTAATGAAAATCCTATTACAATGCATATTACATAATCTCGCAGAAGAAGGTTTTTCAAAGAAAAATTCATATTAACTTCATGTATATAAAAAACGAAAATCCATTAAAATAAATACACAACATAATTTTAATTTTTATACTCACAAACAATGTGAAATTATTTGAAACATTTTGGCTATAAAAAATACTGATATTAAAATTATACGACACTACCTACACTAAATTCTATATCTATTATTATTTTTTTAATTTAATAAATCAATTTCATAAATCTTGTTTGACTAAAATATTTCTGTTTCTTCATTGTATATTTCGTTTATTTTATTTTATTTTGTGGATATTTTTTACATTTTCTCTAAAAAGTAAAATAAGAATTGAACATTTTATATAACGAATATGGAAGATGTGGAAGGAAATATTTGTATATGGCAAAATTAATATTAAAGTTATGAAATATTTAAGCAATGTATTGGAAATTTTCTTCTTTTCAGAACTGTGTTGTAAATGATTTATATTGAAAAAGGAAAGGTTTTCAAAATAATGTTATCTTTTCATCATCATATTGAAAATAATCATATATATATGATTTAATTTTTCTACATCAATTTACATTTTTTACAAAAAAATTTAAATATAAATGAAAATCTTGTTTTATTTATCATGGAAAATATTTTGGAAAATTTTAAATAGTGCACTTCAAAACTCTATACCCAAATATTGAAATCATTGATTCTAATTCTATATTGAGAAACCTAAACATGAAACATTTATTTCTGTTTTTCGATAATTAATCTGATCTTTTCACACAAATAGAGATTTTCTCCATGTCGTTCAATTACTGCCCGAATAATTTTCAGAAAAAATCCAAAATATTTCTATACATTGGTATATGAGTAAAAAAATTTAAAGTTATTACAAATTTCCATTTAAAACAAAATTGAAAAGTTAAATTATTTAAATTGAAAAAATTACGCAAAGCTAAATTCCTTTAAATAAACTGAATATACCATACATGAAAATATAATATTTAAAACAAACATTATTACATGAATACAATAAACTATAATATAAAAAAAAAATCGTTTATATTTATATTATAATGAAATTATTTTATTGTTAATTACAATTATGTTGGCTCGAAATTGGTTAATGAAATTTATTCATGTAATATTGCTACATACATACAATATGCATAAACTTTATAACGTTCAATATAAATTTTGCGGTTATGACTCCCTGTTTTTTTTACATATAAATTATTGTATACCATTAAATGTACGGAAAAAGGATGTATAACAATAATGTATAAAAAGTTAATTACATTATATAGATATTAATAACATTAAATTTAATTAATTAAAATTCATTTATGTTTATAAATGTTGTTGTTAAATATATATAATAATTATATGTAGAAATATCTTAATTTAATTTATTTAATATAATATATATGATGTGTGAGAAGTGAGGACATGAGAGGATATGTAAAATGTATATATTTTTGGTTAAAATTTATGTATAATAGATTATTGTGCAACTATATGTTGTATATAAAAGAGACAAATGAATGTTAAAATATATCTATATAAATTATTTACAATAATCATTATATATTATACATGAACAATCTAATTTATTAGATGATAAAAGTATATACAGTGCTTTAACAATTTTAGATATATAAAATATAAAATATACTTATATATGCCTATAAATGTCAAAACTTTATAAGGATAATTGTTAACAATATATAGGTGTATTTGAAACTACATATAATATTTAAAATATATATACATTTCTTTAATATATACAAAAAAGGATATATGCACATATATTATTTAAAAATAAAAACAAAAAAAGTGCCTTATCAACGAGCATATGGTTAAGTGTCACTTTATTGATATGGGTGATAAAATAGTGATAATGATATAGAGAGAAAAGCTTATATAAAAAGTGTGTATGTATAATATATATATATATATATAACGGAAAAGCATTAATACTAATATATATTTATATAATATCTATATATATATATATATATATATCTATAGTGTTGAACTAAAAGCCTTTCAATATAAATCTTTATTTTACCTTCTTATATTTATCTATACTATTTTATATATATATATATATATAGTCTTTGATAAACATTATTAATGTATATTATTATAGAAATATATATGCGGCATATACATATTTTATTGCCTTCTTTTACTGTGTGTATACTATATATTCTACTTATTGCATATAAATACAAAATAATTCAATATGTATATATTTGGCTTTTACTGATAAGAACGGACAAATTTAATATGCTATAACTTATTCGAATTTTTTTTTTTTTAGTTGTTGAGTTCCTTTTTTAAGTGGTTCGTTTTTCTGAAATGTCATGTACGCGTGGTTTATATGATTGCAAAAATATTTGAATATAAATTTTGCAAAAACATCATACAATTGAATAAGTATTTTAAAATTAATTTTCCAAATATTATGTTCAATAATAAATGTCTGTATTAAAACTATTTGCCTTCGCATAATTAGAAAGTAAATACGTGGATTTTTATAATAACTTGTTGGGTATAGATTTCTTTAAAGAATTATCACAAAAGAACACTACATACCGATAAAAAATGATGAGCGCTAGTTATTTAGAATTTAAGCAAAATTTTCCATTAAAAATATTTAGAAAAAAAATTAAAAAATAAAAATAAGTACTCACATTGAGTTGAAAAACTTTTCATACAAAGTAATTTCATTCATTGATTGATTGTTAAATATAAAATTTGACTAACCTGAAATGAAAAGAAAAAAAATTATAATTAAAAATAATTTATTCATTATATAAATAATTATATAAGGGATCTTTATTTTTTTACATACATCTTATAAATTAATACCTTATTGAAAACAGTTTTAATACATTTTATTGGAGTTTTTCGTTTATATACACAAAATTAAATAGAAAAATGTATTTTATTGAAAATGATTTTTCAACTTATTTTTTTCTTAAAAAATGTACGGTACGATTTCGATACACGATTAAACACTCACAATTATATAGATTGCAGACGAACGAAATTCAACACCTGATGGGATTAAATATCCTGATTATTTAACACACCCGGCGATTACCGAATATTGTTTTATTTTTTAGTATAATATACAATTTGATTTAATTTATCCAATTAAACTATATAATTCAAAAATGTATAAGTAAAAGAAAATCGAATAGATAATCAATAACAAATTTTATTATTGATATTTTGATATTGATTTTTGGATTATTATTGATATTTTATTACGTTTTGATTTTTTTTGTTTTAATAATTCTAATTAAATAAAAATGACTTGTTTTATTCATCTACCGCTTATAATTTGTTGATTACTAAAGCAAAAACACGCACAAACCAAAAAAAAACAAGAAATGTGTATACAAAATTTTTGTGGTGAATTTATTTTGGCCGGCGTTTTACCACTTTTTCATCAAAAACACAATTCACACAATTTTAAGAGAATAAAAATGTTTTTTATAAAATATTCACGTTATTATACAAAAACAACATACAGATACAGATTCATATATTATTTTATAAAAATTATAATTTGTTATATTATGGTTTAATGAACTATACGGAGTTTTATTAATTTTATTTGTATTGTTATATGATTGAAATTTTGTATATGTACAATAAATTACTGGTTATTTTTTGATTCTATACAGTACAGAGTGATAACGAGTATAGCAGATAATGTGTACATAATTGTTTTCAATACATTAAAGATAGCGTGTATGTTAAATAGTACTTATGATTTTCCAATTTTTTAAAACACCCTGCCGACAAGCTTTACTTTTACATTTGCAGTAATGTACATTATTATATATGTTGTTGGTATATATAATATGGTAAGCATTCAATGATTAATTTCGTTTTAAATGGAAAATTATTATTACATTTTCCATGGACGAATTAGTGTATTATATTTTTTAATCAATTTACAAGAGAAATTATACAATACAAAATTATAGGGAATTTTTAAATGAAAAATTATTTAAAAAATCTTATATAGATATAATTTAAAATAAAATTCATAAAAGTAATGTATTATGTAAAAAAAAATTTAAAACCATTTTTTTATTAATTTTCCAATGAAAATGCCATAGAAAAGCAAATTAGTTTTAAAACTTCCGTAGAAAACTTTGTTTCGGGTTGGTTAGTTTAAAGAATGGGTCAAAATTATATTAGTAAAAGCTTCCAAAATTCGTTCAATTTTATTTTATCTTTGATAACAATTTTATTTATCTTGAACTTTATAAAACAAAATTTTAATTTTAATATATTTAAAAAAATCACTGTATTTTTTTTAGTGATAGATTTACAAATATATTAATAAAAGAATATTTTCATAAAAAAAAAGCTTTGAGATATGCTCGTGATATACACGATCAACAAACAACCAAGTTATTCATAACATTTTTCATAATAGACTTCCATGTATTAAGTAAACTCAATATGAATTCCCATTCGATTCTTTTGTGTGTACAGAATGATCAATAATAATATAATGCTATATTCAATTGCATAATCGCAGTATATCAATATTTATGATATCTATACTGATTTATCCAATAATATATATACAAATCCAACATTATATATACAAATATGACGTTTAATAATATTTTGTCATGATAATCATATATAACTATATATAAGAATTTTTTTGAATAGTAAATTACCCCTAACTATATATAAATGGGTTATGTTTATATTCCTATTCAATGTATATTCACAAGAATAAAATAGCGATTGTGTATGACTTTTAGTAAATATAGTATATACATTCATATATATATATATTCATATTCATACCATTCAAATCCTTCCGAATATAAACGTATATATAAAAGGACATTTATATATAAAATAATTTCGATATCGGATCGTATCGAGAAAAAAAAATTGTTTTAAGAGTAACGATAATAGAATGTGAATAACATTGTTACAATACGGAAAGCAAAAAAAAAACAATATGGGATTTATATATCAGCTTTTATATACATATATATATATATATTCTATACATCGCATATGTACATATTATATAAGGTTTATCCATTTATTACAATCGCATATAGATATAATATAACCATATGGATGCAGTAAAAAGACAATATGTATAAATATCCAATGTATTCGATAATCATAATATATAACAATGGAATAAAATCTAATTGTATTGCTAAATAAAAATATAATATTTTTGGTATTTAGATTGGTTATATTTTTACATGTTACATACCTATAAAAAGCAATTTCAATGCTCTTTTTCGGTTCAAAAGATCATAATATTATTCAATCATGAAAAAAAAGTACCGTGCAATAGAAAAATAGTTTTTTTTAAATTCAATCTAATTTTTTGTCTAAATCAATTATATTTTAACTACGATAAATAATTTATTAATTTTACATTTTGTTATGATGAATATTTTAATTAATTTTAAAATACATTGATTCTATATATAAGCTAAATTAACAAAATATCCTTTGTATAAACAATTGTGCATAGAAAATAAATAAATTAATTTTTCGCTATACAACCAACAATCTGGTTTTAGCGTCCAACAACAGCCTTCTGTTGGTAGTTTCTTAATTTGTGCGGTTTACGGTGTCGGTAATTAGCCGTACGACCAACCGCAAGCAGAAAATACAACTCGGTGTTAAAATTCAGATTCCAAAAATAACCGAAAACACAAAACATATTTTATACATTCAGTAGGAAACCACGACCCCAAAATTTCGTTAGAATTTTTAAGTTGGCATTTTTAACATTTGCACCACAGAGTTATATTAATTGTGCATATGTACCATGAAAAAATTCATCAATATTTATATGTATATATGGAAAGAATTTAGCTCATATAAAAATATAAAGCACGACAATGTTATATATGTATATAGTAATTTTATTAAAGAAAACATACGACTCTATATATATAAATATTTTCAAAGCATTTCTGAACCCCCTTTTATATATAGCAGCATTATAAATATTTTACACTTTGTAAACACATATCGTTTATAATAAAATACTTCATAATTAACTAAAATATAAATATATATAAAAAAAAATATAATACCGCAGTAGTTCAAAATTATAATCTGTATAAAGTAAATTTAGTGAACTGCATATATAATAAATGCCATTTATGAAAAGTATATGCATATATGTATAATAATTTCTGTATATTTATATACTTTAAGTGGATTCAATGTTGTGTAACATAAACTCTTCAATTCACCCACTAAATTTTTTAACCCGCAGTTATATACCATAGAACCCTATATAACAAGTAACATTTATTAATTTTTTACAATCATGAGCAATATTTGCGAAAAACTGTTTATAAAAAATTATGAATTCATATGCATATATATATTATGTATATATATTCACTAATTGGATTTTAATGCTAATTCGCATATAGTTAGACCATCATAAAACAACAACTTTTTTTTTCTTTTTTTCCCCTAGACTTAACGAGGAAACAGTTTTTTCCATATATTATATAATTAGAAATAACAAATTATTTCCTTATATAGTTGTTGTTTGGTTTATATATCATTTATATATAGTTATATATTATTTAACGTTTATGGATGAAAAACAAAAATAATTAAATTAACATTTCGTTCTCTTGTGAATATCCTTTTTTTTACATATATTACAAATTAATTCTGATATATTTCATAATTTTTTTATTTAAGATTTTTTTTTATGGCTATAATTAATCAAAAATTAAGTCTATTTATGTATATTATAATTATTTTTATACATAAAGAAGCTTCCTTCCATCCATAATTGAATTTATATTTTATTGTAAATTTTTTTAATAATAACAAATTTAGCTTATAATTAATCTATAATTATAGTTAGATTCGCACAGAGAAAGGGATTCACGGTATTGTCTCATTATAAGTTCTTAAGATTTTTAATTGTTTTGGTAATAATCCAATTTGAGATATGATTAGGTTTAGTCCGGCGACCAAAAGTTACTATACAGTAAATATGAAACTTTAAATAATATGAAATTACAAATGAATAATTTCCTTTGTAAACATTAAATTCAAGTTTTTTTTTATGTTATTTTATTTAAGAATTTCTTATATATGCGATTCGATAACTTAAAAGAGATTTATCATGTCATATTTTATTAATACTTATTTTATATATATAGAAAACTTTCACATGTTGCATTGAAAAAAATTTCATCATATTTTATTCATTCATAGAAACTAAATACATTTACTGTTAGGATATTTATTGCGTGTTTGATTTTTGTTTTATAAAAATTTGCAAATTCTATATTTAGAAAAAATTCGCACTCTTTATAAATTGAAAATAATCCCCACCTATATCCTTCATAGAAAATTGTGTGGAAATCATCCCTTTAATGCCCATATAGCGATTTGTGATATCCGACCAAATGGTACAACAACAATATAAAAAATCATCATCTTAATATAAATATAGATAAAATGTTATTGAAAATGTGTTTATACATGATACATGTATATCGAAGGATATCGATGGTTATTTCTTCTATCAATTACAGTTTGTTTCATATATTCATTCAACGGTATATATATATATTTATATATGATGATGGAAATATATGTATTTAGGTTAACCCCAATGCAAAAAAAATAAAAATAAAATAAATAAATAAATATTTTAAATAAATCAATCTTCAAAAAATGGATAGTATAATCAACACAAACCTTTTTTTATACCATCATATATATACATATATGTGTATATGTAACAATCCGTACTATATATCCATACATCACTATTTGGAATGTGTGCAAAAAAAAAAAAAAATTTACCAATAAATATAAGACGAATCCATATATATATAGCCTCATATATATTACAATATATATACATTTCTGAATAATTTACAGATGTGATAAACGCAAGAGCGGATGAAAATTTATTATCACAATCAATAAATCGATTTAATCAAAAATAAAAAAAAAATAAATAAAATATTAATTTATTTTATTTCTATATATTTTCTATACTTTTACGGGGTGATCCCGCATAATACTTAAATGATGGAATTCGCATGAAGGAAGGATTCTTTGGTTTATTTTAAGCTAAAAATTGGGAACTCACTGGGGAAGTCTTTTGTATATCTTTTTGACTCATCATTTTGCGAGGATGTATATTTTAAAAAATTCATTTTTCCGATTATAAAGTTGAAGTTTAGCATTTCTATTATAATCCTTTATTATAATCCTTAATATTTAGCATTTATATTATAATCCTCATTTCTATTATATAATATAGAACTTCTATAATAAGTCCATGTATTTTACGAGGTATTGCTTTGTATAAATAATTGAACTAATAAAATCTATGATATTCTAACAGTTATAAACTTTCAGTAAAAAGTGATTATCCTTTTAAAATCCGAATTTTGTTTGTTTGTTTGTATTACGCTTAACTTTTTACATTTGAAAATTTTACATGTTTTCCTCGATGAAACCAAAATTCTTGTTAATTAATTTCGTTCCGTAACAAAATTGCACGTTTCAATTTTTGGTTTACCATCCAACAAGGAATTGACTTTAATCGTTAAACGATTTAGCATCCAAGTCTCAATCACCTTGTTTATATTCATGAGATAAAGCTTTAATCTATATATATAGTATCGTTATGGTGGCAATGGTATATATACGTATATAGTGCAATGTATAATGTATTACATTTTGTTGTATGCGATCCACTATACCAACAATATATTTTAATTGTTAAACTTTAATTATGTATATTCTATCAATATATTAATATTTTTTACTATGAATTTGTATATAGAATATATATATACTATATTTTATGTATTATCTTAACATAAAATTTAAGCCTATCATCTATATTTTATTGTCTCTCATCATTAAGAAGGCCGCCGCGCAACCATATATATCCATATATATATAAAAAAAAGAAATATTGTTAAGACCGTGTCGTTTATATAATAGGAATATATCTTATATATATATGTAAGATTGTAATATGGAATGAACAATATTATAAGATGAAAATATAGAAACGAAATAGACATTAAAATAAATTCATTCCATAAATTACACAACTATAACAATTTCAACATATTATCGATATATATATATATATATTTACAAACATATAATATATAAATAAATCTATATATATATATATGAGAAGATAATGATCGTATATATTGAATATGTATAGATATATTTTTTTTTATATGAACTCTGAACTGAACTTTATATGAGTATATAATTTATATATTATCATTTATATATATATGCATATAAAAAGCATATATATACAGTATCTGTTGGAAAAAAAAAATAAAAATAATAAAGATGTATAAAAGAAAAGAAAATTTTCTTTATCATTAGCACATTAAACATACATATATCTTAACTTTTTTCTTTTCGGTTTTTTTTTTCATTCATAATACATATATATAAAAATGAAAAAAAAAAATAAAATATAAACCACGTGCATTTTCATCGTAATTTTCCCACATTTAAACATTCTATAAATTTAGATTATATATGCGTATATAATGAAAATTATACAAGTATAACTACGTATATACGCATAATGATTACAAAACCATAATATGTATATATTGTAGTCTATATATATTTATTATGTATAATAAGTCGCATGAATATTTACCATAATATAAAATGATATATATATGTATATACAAATATACATTTGATATAAAATAACTTTTCATATATATTTGTACGTATTATATACGTCGCGAATTATATTCACGTATAAAATATATTCGCACATATATATAATAGATATTTTAAAATACATAACATAAATATATTTGGAATATTCATCGTTTTCATTTTCAAAATATTATACATACAGATATGTATTCATACATTTATGTATTTGTATATATAGGTAATAATTGTAATAAATGCGATGGCAAATAATATGTACAGTACGTATCGGATAATAAGGATTATCAAATAAGAACTATCTCAATTTGAAATAAAAAAAACAGTATTAGATTTCAATATTATGTTTTGATATATTAAAGATTCATAAAATGATAGATTCATAGATTAACTCTATATGGATTTTTTTTTAAATTCCATTTTGGAATCATAATTTTTGGTCACGTATATCCAACAAATTGTTCAATATGTTTTTTTATAGATATAAAATTTTGTCCTATACTAAACTTAATATTCGGAATTTCAAATTTAAGTAAAATTGTTTTACGAGTGATCTACCGGAATGCAACCAAAAATGTAAATCGACTTCGTATATAAAAAAGGATAATTATCGCTTATGTGGAATAATGAAAATTCATTAATATAAATATTATAAATTAAAGCTATATAAGTCAAACATTATTCAATGTCGAAAAATTACCAACTGAGACACAGACATTCATTTGAATGAAAAAGGCAAAGAATCAATATTTAAAATAAATTAAAAAAAAAATCATATTAATATGTCACAAGATTTTCTGTTCTTTTACTTCAAGTTAAAGATATATATATCCCTTTTATTTGATAACCCCATTAATGTATATATAACAATTTATATTTAACCCATTCTATTATGAAATCCATCTCGCCGCATATCTATATCTATATATAAATAAAGAATATATTTGTGTATTATCAAACCCTATATATTTATATATAAAATCAGTATACCAATATAAACATAATTGTGAAACCGTCTTTTCTATACTCTCTAAATAAATATTTTACGTGTAAACATCAAGCATCACGGATGATGATAATCATATAAAGTCAAAAAGTTACAAATTGTAATTATTTGCAAATTAGATTATTATCATCTCATCTTATATCTTAAATACATATATTTATTTATATATAGACGTACTTATATACATCTCATCATAGTATCTCTATATAAATCTATTCCTATACCCAAAATTTAAACGAATAAACCATCATCATTCGTTTATATTTAAATATATATATGTATGTTAAAATTGAATATATATATATATATATACCCGTATATGTTGAGAAGTAGCGAATATTAAATATATATATATATATATATATAAATGAATAATTTTTGTATATAATAATAATATAAAATTGTGTGTATATATAAAATGTAATAGAAAAACACAGTGTTTTATATTATTAATATATACATTTATAATATATTATGTATATAATATTAATATTTATAAAATAGTTAGTATATATAATACATATACAATTTTGAAAAATAATAAACATAATAACAATAACATTCTATATATAATAATATACATGCATTTATCTATATATAAAAAGGATACGGATGTTTTTGTTAAATACATATATAATCTATATATATATTTAGCGATGAAAATCATTGAAAATGATGACAACGCATAATAATATTCCAATTTATTATTATTATTATTATTATTATCGTTGTATATATATACCGAAACATATATAATTTGGTATATATATACTTGAAAAAATAAATGAAAATGAATATAATAATAATAATAATAATAATAACCCATGATGATGATAATAAGCATATTAAATTTAAATAAATGTAATTATATAATACGCGAGTGAGAAAAATTTTAAATTTGTCTTTATATACATTTTATATACATATACTAACTATACACATTTAAAATTTGTACAAAATTACTTTCTGTATATTAAAATTATATTAAATTAATAAACAATTTGATATGTTCGTGATATGGCATGCAAACCAAAAAAAAAAAAAGGAAAAGTAAATTTTAAGTACGGTATATAACTAAATGTATGCAATTGCTTCTTAATTATATCATATAAATAAATAATTAACTGAATTACTAAATCATGTAAGATAATTTGTTTGATTTAATTTCACACACTTCATCATATATATGCAAAGATTTATAATTATTCAATATAAATTCAAAGATTTATTTACAAAAATTATCGTAAATATAATAAAAAAGGGGTGTTTTTGTTATTGAACTCAGATAAATTCTTTTTTGTTAATGGAAAATAATATTATTTTTCTCATAAATAAATATACATTCAAGTATACCGGGTGTCCAATATAATAAATGAATAAGTGGTTTTTTCTCGAAAACAAAACGTTTTGGAAGAAATTGTCCTAGAATCCAATTTGTAAAGCACTCTGGGGACCGTCTACTAACAATCAATGTAGAACTTGAAATCCTTTGGTTAAGGATTTAAGTACCAAATTAACATTTTTTGAATAGGATGTCTAATTTAATTATAAAAATTCCAAAATTTAGCTAAAAAATTTTTTTGTAAACATACTTAAATATTATTCTAAATATTCTAAATTGAAAAAAAAAGTTTTTGATTTTAATTTTTATAATTAAATTAGCCATAAAAAAAGAAAAAACACCTGAAAACAAAAGTGTTAATTTTAAGCTCTTTAATCTGAAAACGTATTCAAAAATGGGATGTCCCATTAAAAATATGTTAAATTAGTCCTTAGCTCGGTAACTAAAGAATTTCAATTTCCACAATGATTGTCATTACATGGCCCAGAAAGTTACATACAGATTTGGTTCCATGACAATTTCTTCTAAAACGCTTTGTTTTCGAAAAAAAAACCCTGCATTTATTATATATGAAATGCCCAGTATATGAAAATCTAACTATAGAAATATTAATGTAAAAATAAACCAAAGAACATAATCTAAATATAAAGTAACAACTATAGGAAATACAACTGGTATAGATTATATATAATAAACTTAAATTTGAAAATGTACAATTTTCTCAAGAATATACTTTTCAAAAGTATATATTTGTTTACTATATATTATATATATATATGTTTATTTTATACATATAAATTAAAAATCAACAATATATTACAATGTTTTGCCAATTCACACAAATCATAAAGTTATATTATAAATTTTATATTTAGCTATACTATACAATAAATGAAAATATTATTATTATTATATTTTCAGACCGTTCCACAAAAAACAAAGTCACGTTTAAGACTTCGTATTACATCAAAATTTTCAAATCAAGGAAAATCTGCTGTTTCCTCATTAGGTTTAGTCGAAGGAAATTCAACAAATACGGTGAATACAGTTGAAGAAACTGAATATAGTAGCAGTGACAAAAAAGGAATTGAAGTAACAACATTTACAAATGGAGATGAGGTATTTATAGATTTATATACTATAATATATATAGACTTTATTTGATTATATATCACCAAGTAATATATGTATAATATTAATAATATGAGAATATTATATTCAGCTATTCTATATTCAGTATATATATATATATATATAGATAAATCAAACCACATAATATGATTCAGTAAATTGTAACATACAATCTACAATTGCAAATATATATAATTTTAAATATAAATGTATATCGTAAAGTTGAACATATAACGTATTATATTGCATCGTACCATCTCGTACCATCGTACATCGTATAAAAAAAAAGTGAATATATTAACATATTTTAAATGAATATATTTTAGATGTGCAGGATAAATTTAATAATACAGATAGTCACTTTTATACAAAATTTATTTATATAAAGAACACATACGATGTTAACAATAAAATGAAAAACCAAATTTAACTTTTTGAACTTAAGCGAATGATACATCTCAATGATATTTTATGAAAATTATAAGGAGAAATATTCAGTTTTTCAAATATATTAATATAAATATTCTATATAATGTTTACTGATTTTGATCGGGATAACTATATTCAATTTATTTTTATTTATTTTAGCAAATATTTATTAATCTCGGAATTAAAATAGAATACAATTTAAACTCTGTATACATACAGATTGTAATTTTAAAAAGCAAATAATGCAATTTACCAAACTTGAATATTTCCAATACACAAAACAAAAATTATTATACAAATAAAATTCGGTAGCCCTTGAATAAATATTTGCTAATCAAAAAGGACATTCTGTTTTATTTGAATAATGAAACACCATGTCGAGTCATATGAGAAAAATATCTGAAATATACACAGTGGTGGACAGTTAAATAACACAGTGATTCATTACGCCAAATATTTTAGTTTTACAAGTACAAATTATATATACAAAAACCGATAAGTTTCTGGAAAAATGTGTTATGGACCGATGAATCGAAGTATAATCGATGTGAATCGGATGGAAAAGTGTATGTAAGACCTCTACGTAATCAAAGCGTCAATCCATTATACGCATTAAAAGCAGTAAACATGCTGGCGGTAGTATCGTTGTTTGGGAAGCGCTATATTGGTCCAATACACAGAATAGAAGGAAAAATGGATCAGTATATGTATAAAAACATACTTAAATGGAATCATATGCTGATGATAATATGCCACTTAAGAGGATATTTATGCACGATAACGATCCAAACTCACCGCTCGTTGCATACAAAGATGGATGTTAGAACAATAAATTAGTGTATTGGATTAGATCGATGCAAACGGTTGGTGGAAAGTATGCCTCGTCGATGTGCTGATGTAATTAAAATGAAAGGTTTCCCAACAAAATATTAAATCAACTTTTAATCAATTTTTATTAATTTTTCATTTTGTGATGCCAATAAAGCCAAAGTTCGTGGAGTGTGCTATTTACCTGACCACTTAACTTTAAGAATTTTTTACGTTTTAGGTTCAGAATTTTTTTGTTAAAGAAAACATTTAGATATGTATTTACATTAATTATGAAATTATGTATTACTGTTTCATTTCTATAAACTCCGTTAACACCGCTTCCATTAGATATTTTTAAGAATTTAATCCAAGAAATGGGTGTGTTATTTAACTGACTACCGCTGTATAAATGTATAAATAATTTAAAATAGATGGTTGTTAAATTATACATATAATAATAATGAATCTTTTCTATACATATAAAAATATTGAAGGTAATTTTTTTATTTTGTTCCTCTTCTGATAATTTTATACAACTAATAAATAATAAAATAAATTTGAAATTTATTTAATGTTCTACCCAAAAATATAAGGCAATGAAAATCAATTGATTTCATGTATACGAAGAATACCTATAAATACGTATATAACCTGTATATATTTATCAAGGAGAAAAAGAAAAAACTTTAAAAGTTTTGTAAGATAAAACTTCAATATATGTATGTATATTAATTATATATAGATCTATATAAATAACTTTGGAACATTGCCAACGTATATAATAAACTTCCTGTTTCTTTTTATACCCAATTATATAAACATACAGATATATATTTAAATATAAATAGTATATATGATTCCGTATGGTCAAATAATTGAATGAAAATGAATATCACGTTTAAATTTAATTCATATATTTATATATATATTGTATTTATTCGGCAAAATTTTCTATATACATATATATATATATATAATTATATAGTTGGATGTGGTTTTTTGGTTAATCATACATGTATGATTGTTTGGTTATATATATAGTAACATAAATTGCTTATATATTTAGTATGTTATATAATTGCAGTATTGTATATAAAATTACACTATACATATAACAATATATATATATGTATAAAGGACGTATTGTTATGGAAAACCGAAATTGCATTCCTAGAATATGCAATGATTGAACATTTTATATATAAATATTGAAAGTCATGTATATAATAAATTAAAAATTAATTTTAATTACACATAAATAAATAAATAATTACATTACATATATATAAATAAAAACTACATATTATTCAGATGATTTTGATTAAGGATTATATAAGGGTTTAAGCACAGATTTTTGTTTGATTATGTTACGCTATATCATTATTTTTGTGGTCTTCTATAAGAGCATTATCAATATTTTAACATCGGTTCGTTTACTCATAATTAAACAAAGTATTTAAAAAATTCAAGCCTTTAACAAACTATCATTTTCTACAAAAAGAAACAAAATAGAATGTGTATTAATCGTTTCATTTTGATGTCATTGTCAAATGATTTGTTAAAAATCAAAAAATCTATAATAAAATTAGAGTGTCATTATAATGAATATGAAATTCTAAAATATCCCCATATACAAAAATCTACACTGCATATAATATTATAAATAATAAATATCGATTACAACATAAATCTTTCATCATTATAATTATATAGACTTTTATTGTATTGAAGAATTATTGATGTGTCTGAATATTATATACTATATACAATTAAATTTTAAAAAAACAAATAGTAATATCGACTAGAGATATCATATAATGTCATTTTCATCCATCCATCCATTATTTGCATTCAATATTTATATCTATATGATATATATATTATTCTGTCATAAATATTTAACATAATTTTACATTTTATATTATATTTAATAACTTTGACATACAAAACATTGTGTAGATATAACAATAAGGGATTATATAATATTGTATATAATCAGTTCGTTTTTTTTTGTTTTATTGAAATTACGTTTTTTTTTATAATCTGTATTTTATAGAGAATCTCTAATGTTTGAGACATATCACATATATAAAAAGACTTTAGAATTTTTTATTGTCTCCGTATATATACTGGAAAATTGAAGCGGTTTTTTTTTCATTTCTTATATCTTTATCATAAATATATACAAAAAATATTCACCATAATTCGTTTTTCTTCATCGTCATTTATTATATAATATTTGTATATATTTGATGTATATTATGTAAAATTATGTGTCGATGTTAAAAAAAAGTATCACCGCATTTACATGTGAGAAGAAAAAAGTATTTTTAAGTACGTATATATATTACCTTAAGTATGTATTATATTACATTTTATATGTAAAAAAAATAAAATGAAGATGCGATTGTATAAAAGACCTATTATACCACATACCAGATGACAAACTCTAAATATAGAGACGCGTATATAATTTGATATATTTCTATATAGGTTTACATAAAGTATTTATTTATTTCCACTTTATGAATTTAAACCATGTGTTTTAAATATTTACACACATACGGAATAGAGTATTTATTTTGAAAATATAATACATTTCTTATACAAAATAGAATATATATCATGTAACATATGCATATGTCAATATTTTCCCTTATCGCACCACCGGATATATATGAAAAATACATTAAATACAAACTTGAAATAATAATTTTATATTTTAAGGGTTTTTAATATCAGATGTATCTATTTGAATCGTTTATACTTATTCGGTTTGACTTCCATTTTTTTTTTGTATTAAATTAAATCTCGAATAATGGATCAGAGCATATATGATTTAATTATTATGATAATATATTTTTCCATTTGCATTTTCATTTATTTAAATATCTAGGGTCATACATCATCAACAAGTCATATATCAACTGTATCACATCAAGTAGCTAATCAAATATCAAATAATAATGGTAATCAAACAACAACAACAACAACAGTACAAACTAACCAAAATCTATTAGCAACGCCAACAATGATAAATCAACAATCACAACACCATTCAATAAACAACAACAATAATAATAATCAATTATCAACACCGGTCATTCATGCATTGCCCATTAAATCAACACCGATCAATACAGCGGTAAGTGGTGGTACACCAAATCCACATGCTCAAGTGCGAACACGCAAAGAAACATTAGAAGCGAAACGTGAACGAAAAGCAGCAAAGACATTGGCAATTATAACCGGAGCCTTTGTTGTATGTTGGTTACCATTTTTTTTAATGGCAATATTATTACCATTATGTGAAACATGTCATATCAATGATTCAATAGCCGGTTTATTTTTATGGTTAGGCTATTTTAATTCAACATTGAATCCTGTTATTTACACAATATTTAGTCCCGAATTTCGACAAGCATTTAAACGGATATTATTTGGTACCCATCGAACGGCATATTATCGTGGTGGTCGTCTATAGTATCTAAATGGTTTTACATTTTATATTATATTTTATTTTGGAACTTTATTATGTTAGTCATCGCATGAGAAATCAAATCAAATCAAATCAAATTAAATGAAATCAAAATTTAATATTGCATTTTTTATGGTTTGTTTTTTTTTTTTTCTTGTTATATAAATAATAAATATGTTTATTTTTTGTTATGCATTATTTATTATATGTTTATATATTTGTTTATTAATTTATTTATGTTTTTGACAATAAATACAGAAAAATAAATATCAAATAAAGTCAAAATCCATCACATTAAAAATCAAAAAAAAAAAATAAATCAAAAAATTGTAAATATAATAAAAAATAGAAATATATAGATTCCAATTTTGTTCAAAACAGTTCAAATAAATTATTTGATAACAAGCTCGAATTATTTGATATATTGAGAGAGAAAAAATGAATTTTTGTGTTCACTAATACCGTAAGTATATTATTATTGGATAAATTTAAAACCCCGCATATTAATATGTTATTTCTTATTATGATCGAATCAATTTCTATACGATAGAAATTCGAATTTAATTAATCTAAATTTTAAATTGAAAACTTATGCAAAATTAAAAAAACAATAACAGAGATTGAATTGGAAAACCAATAAGAAAACAAAAAGACCTTAAGCGAATATGTCCAAAACCAAAATTTATACAAGAAAAAAACCTTTCTGTTTTAAATTAAATTGTCAAACTAAATTTTGTAAATTGCTTACAAAAAATCTGTACATATATTAATGCGAAAATTTAATGGTAATATTTCGATTTCATTATTCCCTTTCAATATATATACAATATTATTTAAACATAAAAGGAATTTTATAATATTCTCATTCTAAATGTTATAAAATTTTATAATATTTAATCAAACAAAAAAAAAAGTATATACACACAAAATTAAAATCCAGCATAAAATCGCAAACATAAAATTCATATACATATATACAATCATAAATTTCAAAAGAAAAAATATACATTAAAAAAAACCGCGTTATAATTCAAATTTAATATGATTTTTTAACCAAAAACTCCAAACCAACCCAAACCATACCAAAAAAAAAAAACAAAATACATACACATTTATTTATTTGAAATGTCATATATATTTACAATTGAAAATTTTTAATAAAAATAAATAGGTATATAAAAATCGTCGTCGTGTATATATGAATTGAATAAAATTAAAAAATAAAGCATACACACACAACATTTTACCATATATACGAAATATTATTATTATTTTTAAAAAATTAATATTGAAAAAAATAAAAAAAATAATCATAATTTTTGTTATACATATTTATATAAATATATTTATTTCTGTACAAATTATATTTATTTTAATATTATTTATATAATAATATATAAAGAAAATGAAAAAGAAAAAAATGTAACATATAAAATTTGAGTACATTAAAATATTTATATGTGTACATATTAAAAAATTTAGTATAAAAATATAATGAAAAAAATTGTATTAAAATATATATATTTATTTGAAAAGAATTATAATTTTTTTTGTTTTATTATATTATAAATATATTATGTTATAAGATTAATAAATAATAAAAAAATTATCAAAAAATTAAATTAATATTATATATATAAGTATATTTATTACAAGAAAATAAATTCTGTTAATAATGTGTTATATATATATATGAAATTGTCATTAAGTTTAAAATAATTTTGTACATAAAACAATACAACTGAAAAACGATATTACTTGATAATACTATATAAGCAATAACCATAAAAAAAAATCATACAACACTATTCAGAAAACATAAATTTAACATATACTCAAAATGTTCATGTAACGCGTTAACATTTATATATAGAAGAAGGTATCAGTTCAATTGGATAATCTGGTAAAATTTAATTACATTCGAAATAACAATATATTATTTTCCCAAAAATACCTATAAAATCGTTGAATATTTTTGCATTTAAAAATGTAAAAGTTCTCTGATAAGCATCAATAAAAATAAAATAAATAAATCATAATAATTTTATTAGTATATTCTCTGGATATCCGATTTCATATAAACGACTGACAATGAGAGTGAGAACGATTTAATTTATTTAAATTTAAAGCATCCATCTCAGAATCAAAAAAAAAAAGTTGTCTCAGATTCAGAAATGAAACACTTTATTTCAAATTTCAAACCCATCCCCAACTAAAACTAAAAACTAAAAATTTTATTTTAATGAAATATATATTTTTTTTTCCTAACGCAGATACGATATTTGTTGAAATAAAAGGAAATTCAGATAAATAGATAAAAGGATATATACAGATAAAAAGAAAAACATATTTATAAAAGGCAAATGTAGATACAATTTATCTTTTAAAAGATAAAAGAAAATAGGGGTATTTGGTCTTTTGCAATAATTTGATTTTTTACTATGCCTTCAATATGATAAAATATGATTTAAAAAATATGAATTCATTTAAAATTCGCATACAGTAAAAAAATTATTCAAATTCAAAGTAATATCTTAATAAAAATACAAAGATTCAAACAAAAAATATATTAATTAAAAATTACATTTTTCTAAATATTAAAAGTTAAAAAATGGTCATTGTATTATGAACAACCGTGAACATACGAAATTAAAATATGAAATAGATTTATTTGGAAATATCATTTCATGTTTTATTTGAAAGACAGATAAGCACTCGCTTCCTTTCGATCATATAATCAAATAATTCATATTGAAATACACTTATTTTTGTTATCCCAATTTATGTTTTGTTTAGAAGATTCGAAACAATAAAGTGAAGTTTACAGATCATTATTGAATAATTAAATAGAAATGTATAAGAACAACCAGACAGGAACCAATTTTACTGATACCGTCTCTATGATTACCATATGATATATAAAATATGTAAATATAGAAAATGTTTGTGTAATTAAAAACATTTAAAAATACTTCATTAAACAGAAAAGAACATACCATTTTTTGTTTTTAATAATTTAATTGTGAAAAAAAAGAAGATATTAATAAGAAAAAAAAGCAACAAATATGAATAAGTAAAATAAATTAATATTATATTATAATGAAATGAAAATTTTATGTAAATCTTTTGTTTATACTTTCTTTATAAAAATATATATATATATAGAAAATTTGAAAATGGATGCCAATAAAAATATGATAATAACATAAAATAAATGATAACTCAAAAAATCAAAAAAAAAAATTCAATAAAAATGAAACAAAATTAATTTAATTATAAATATAACAAAATTTGCGTTTTTATTTTATTTTGTTTTGTATTCATCATTGATTACACTTCAATTATAAGGGAAATTTAAAATCAGATCCGAATGAATGATATGTCGTATTTTGTCTCATCAATAATTGTATTATGTTAATATTTTAAGTAAATAATTGCATGTATACATAAAATCCTAAATTCATTGATAATCGTCCTTAAAAATATTGATACACTATCGGAATGTATAAACATTAAACATTATTTCCAATAAAAAGGTACACAAATGTTTACAATAACCATATATATATATGTATATACAAAATAAACTCTACCCGATTTTATAAAATTAAATACCCCTATAATAGAAATAAAAGGTCATTTAAAATAAAAGCCTAAAGTGTATATATACATATATAATATAATGACCAAATAAATTTATAATATAACAATAATAATATTGAACAATATTTGCTAATTAATGACTTTATCTTAGAAAATATACCTCCATAAATATACCATATATATAACTAAAAGAATACATTTTATATGATACATCGAATACGGTCAATACATAATTGATATAAAAATGTATATATGTTATATATATTCAAATTATGTTTAACCTCTATCAAATTTCTTATCTTTAAACATATTATGATAATTATTAAATGTATTAGCATTTAACTACAATATATACATTTATTTTAAATATAAAGCTTATAGAATATACATAAATATTACAATTTTGAAATATTTATATCCCACATCCAATAATAGTTCAGATATCCGCATATATAAATATTTAAGATAAGAGAAAAAGGTACACATTTTATCATTGACATATTTTGGTTTATATATAATAATTATAATATTTTAATGATTCTATTTAACTTTTTTTTTTAATTTCGATTTTTTAAACGATTAAACATTCCAATTTATTTTATATAATACTAGTGTTAATTAAGCAATACAAATATAATTATATCCGTAATTATTTGGGAGGAACCTTTGATAATATCTTTGTACTTCTGTATAGTTATCTTTATATTAAATTAATCTAATTTGAAATCATTATTTAAAAAAATAATTATTAAAAAATTTTATTATAAATGGACTAAGATTCTTAAAAATTCTTAATATAAGATTTATTACGATATCGGTTATCTTATCTATTGTGTTTTTTACCTATTTATATTTAAGCTATATTATTATTTAATAGAATTCGATAATATTTATTGAAAAGCTATTGAATTTCTATATATTCGATTTCGGAATGAAAACATGGTTTTACTGTTGATTATTATATGGATTATTATAAAGAATTCTTTACTAAATTGGTCTTTTTTTTTATAGAGATCCTTTTATATTCGATTTTTTTTCATTTTTCTTAAACAATGTCAATATAGATATCGATTAGATTTTATTGCCAGAAAAAAACACATTCAAATTAATTAAAGTATTGGAATACATTAAAAATCATGCAATTAATAAAATTATACTTTTCTATATTCAAATTAAAGAGTATTTATTGAATTGTTAAAATAATAATAAATGTATATATTAAATATAGAATTGAAAAGTTGCATAAATCCCGATATGACTTTCTTTAAACATAAAAATAAAAGCTAAAAATATAGATTGACTATAAAAATAAACGAAAATATAGAGATATTAAAGGATAAAAAGGATATAAGGATAAAAAGAAAACAGTAAACCGATATACTATAAGATAAAAGAAAACATTGATAAAAATTTTTTATGGATATATTTAGATAAAAAGAAAATGTTGATAAAAGGATATATGAAAAAGTGGAAAATTCTATATTACATAGGTTCTTACTGTACCAATCTTTTATTTTATACTTCAATTATATTGAAATGTGATTTTTAATATATTTATGCATTTTCCAGGAAAAACAAAGAAAATTGTTTCGGAAAATCATTATATATTTTTTATATCAATTTGTAAAAAAAAAATAGGTAAATTTTCAATAAAAAGCTCCTAGTTATTAAATGTATATACCAAAAAGGTTTTTCTTTTGGATAATAATATAATATGTTTTTGTATTTGGAAAACATTCGAATTCGGAAAATTTATTTTAAAATCTATTTTGTTCTGAAAAATCGATGTATGTATATTGTATATAGTATATGAAAGTGTGTATAAACTACAATATGTATATTGGAATGATTTCCAATTATCAAATGAAAATTTTTAGAGAATTTTCTTAGGGGCAATTTCCCCAACCAGAAATCAATCAGAAATGAAAAATTTAACAATTTTTTTTCCTTAACTTTAAGTTCTGTTTTTTTTACTAATTTGCTTTTTATTTATTTAATAGGTAGGTGTATTTAGACCGCAGTTTTATTTAAAAACGATTTTAAACAAAATTAGTTTTCTATACGAGTTTAGACATTGACAATAAAAATAGAACCAAAACAAATTATTTTAATAAAAACTTTAATTAATATTTACTAGTAATATGTTATTAATTAAACTTATGATTAGTAAATATTAATGAATCGTGAAAAAGTTTCAATAAATCAAAATATATCCTATATGAATTATATCAACCATAGGCGATGGATTATATAGACCTAAATTAAATAATTCTTCAAATATGAATAGATATAAAATGTTTTTGTAATTTTTTTTAATCTTATACCTTTTTGCAAAATAATGAACACAATATTAAAAATTTAATTTTATACTAACTATATGATAAATAGATGGAAAATTCTTAATTAAATGAATATCCTGACCAAATCAATGTTTATAGACTCGATATTAATATTTTCACATGACTTTGTGTCAGTATTGCAATTACAAAATCCATGCGATTTTAAAAACAATTAACGATTGCATATGCAACAAAAAAGATATAATTTTGAATTAATTTTAATCCATTTATAATGAAAATTTTTATTCCTAAAACCGTTCCAGTAAAATTTAAATTTCCGAAAATATTTGTGTATATGTAAATTGTAAATATACATATAACAGCTCTTTTTAACGCAGCTTCTTTAACAACATTATTATTATATATGTATTTGTGTATATAGTTTTATATTTTAATATAATTATTATTTGAAATATTAATATTGATTCTAAAATTCGTTGTAATTTCATTGTAAATAGTATATGAAAATGAAATATTTTATACATTTATACATATCTATAAATTGTAATATAATATTACTCATAAAATGTTCATAACCATATCACCATGATATGAACTGATTCATACATAAATTTAATTTATAATATATTTATATATATATATATATATATATATATATATATAGCATTATGCCATAATGCCTTATGGGGTTTTACATTATATATTTAAACTATTGATTTATAATAGAAATGGAAGTAAATCTTCACTCTAGTCTTTATATATAATTCTACTGTACATTATGTACATTTCAATTGCAAAATTTAAATATATATATTTTATGTATATAAATATAACCTCTATATACATATATGTTTTATTTGCGTTTAAATTATAAAGAATAATTCAAGATAATTCTTAAACAAAATTAGATCGATAAATAAATCTAAGGATATTATATATTATACAAATATTCGTATATGTAGTGCTATAAAGTTATATATGTATATATTTACATGTTACAATGTAATTTTATATTATTTATATGTTATATGTCAAGAATTATTGAAATTTTATTTGTTAAATAACTCAAATTTTAATCAAAATTTTGGGTTTAAATTTGTTGTATAAATACACACAAAAGGAAACATATTTTTATAGAATAAATAAGATTTCGTCGTTGAAAGTATTTTAACTATATATATGCTTTATGGTTTTTAGAATAATGTGCAAAATATTTTAATAACAATGGAAGAGAAAATAGAATATAAGAAATTATAACGAAATTATTTGTATTGAATATATCCTTTTACTATTATTGGTATATAGTAAAATCTGAAAACGGTAAGATAAGAAACATATCGAAATTTGTACTTTCCCTTTGAAAACCTCAGCAAAAATGTCATATCGTCTTGATATATAACCCGTATAATAAATTGTCTCCCATTAAAGAATCCATTCAAGAAGTATTGTAACGTGAAAAACAATCTCTCTTTATAAACGATTGGTCTGAAAGGCGATGAAAGATTATACAAATAGAAAATAGATTAAGTATAAAGCAAACAGAAAAATAAATGCTTGAACCAAATTGCCAGGAAAATGAAATATTTAATTCATTTTTAAATAACCGCCTCTTCAATCTTTCAATTTTTTAATATGATTTGCGATTTATTTTATATCTTTAGTTTTTGCAATTCAATCAATTTCTTATAATACAGAAAAAAACATTTATTTAAATATTTATTTGTTATTTATTTATTAAACGTAAATCCATCAACCGGTTAAAAATGATCGCCATGTTACCCTCGCATCCGCAATGAAATCTTTATATTCATATTCAAACTATACCTCTTTAATAAAATTAATATTTCATTTCGACAACAATAAGATTTTTTTTTCGTATTTAATATATTTATTTTTTGATGTAAACATAAACTATATAAAATTTTTATTATTTTATATCTAATCTTATACCTGCTTATATATGTATGATGTAATACAAATTTATATATATAAATATATATGTATATATATAAGTATGGTCTTATATGCATGTTGTTCAAACATACAACGTTTTAATTATAAAAATAAATGTAAAATAAAATAAAGCTTTTAATGCAACTATAATTAATTAATTTATTTGTTTTTATACTCGTATACCTTGAATGTGTATATATAATATTAAAAAATATATATCTCATATAGATTCAATGGAATACTATATACCATATAAGTATATATAAATATATATCAAGCTGAAGTTGTACAAATTTTAAAAACATTTATAAGCACATTTATGCTCTCTTGCATTGTATTATAACTGCGCTATATATCCTTTTTTTAAAAAATAACGTCAAGTCCACTACCAATATACTACACATTTTTCTATCTATATACATACATAAATTTATATTGTTTTGTAAATAATTGTATCGATTTTTGTTAAAAATGTTGTTATACTAGGAACTTATTTCTTTTCCCCGTGATTTAAACGAATTTTTGATATTTATTTTTCATTTATATACATTTATATGTAGTTAAACATAAAAAGTAAAATTTTTTTTTGTTGATTTCATAAAGAAATAAAAGGATACATAATGCAAAAAAAAATTAAATAAAATCTAATGGTTGATTGTTATAAGGACTTTGATTTCAATTAAGATTTAAAAAAAAATGCAATTGCTTGAATAGTATTTTCTTATTCGTATTTCCCGCACTTATTATTTGTACATAAGATTTTTGTGTTATTTATTTCGTGTTCAACGTCTTAAATTTTATATAATGGCAAAATATATAATGAAATGAAAAAAAAAAAGTGTTTTTAAAGTGCTAAATTTATCCATTTACACTTTAAATTTCCCATTGATATTCTTTACGTATATATATTATATAAGAAGGTGTAAATAAATTTTTTGAATGAATAAAATTTAAAGTCAGAAAAAAACGGTATACAATTTTACAATTTTTGTTAACATTTCAAAGTGATTACCTTCGTTTGCGATAATCGCTTTTAAACCATTATATAACGAGTAATTATATTTATTTATTGAAACGATGTAAATTCAAATCTCAATTGGCTTGTATATTCGAAATTTTCTTTACATTAGTTGATGCGTCTAAAAATTCAAATTGAATTAAAAAACATTGTGCGGTTTATTTTTGTTAAAAAAAAATTATAAATATTACAATTAGAGTTGAAAGGTATATGTACGTAAGATTTTGACAGATAAACTCTTTGGTAATTGAAAAAACAATCCCATATATAAATTTTAATTAAAAAAAAATCACCCTATTTATGTAAAGGATACGAATATGAGAAAGTTAAAGTATTTAATATATATATATATATATATATATATATATATAAACCACTGGTATATTCTTTCAATTGTTTTTATATTCGATATATACATACATTTAAGAACTTTTCAAATTTGTACATTTTACTTTACTTTACACGGGGTGTTTTATTATATATAAGTATAAGGACAAAGTAACATGATTAATTGGTAAAATAGAAAAATTATCGTTTTATAATACAAATTTATAATACAAATACTTTACAAATACAAATACAAATACTTTTAAAAATGTTTTGTACTTCATAAACATTGAAGTGAAATTTCAAAAAAAAATCATTATAATTTATTATTTCGAATAAAACACGATTTTTTTTTCACAATTTCTTATGGATTTTTGAGAAATATGAAAAGAATAATATTTCTCAATATACATATTATAGTTACTTAAATCAAAAGATGTTCACATTCAAGATTTATTCTTATTATGGTATAATAAACACCTTTAAAATTTTGTTAATTATTCGATCTTTGTAAATGTACTGAATATTTTATAGTTTATATTTTTGATATTTTATTATAATTATATTTTATTTTAAAATATTTTATAATATTTTATAGTTCCAATGAAGCGATCAAGCGAAAATAAAGTAATATTAATACCATGTCAGAATTAGTGAAACACACGGTATGTATTTCTATATATAAAGTCGAGGATTTATAATGTATAATAAAACTAATCTTATATGAACATATATATATATATAAAATGTAATATTATATTTAATATGTGAAAAATGTAATACATTATTTCACTATATTGTATATAATCTCTATATATCATATTTTTACAATAGGTGTGTAAAAGTATATATATAATTTAGGAGGTCAAAGAAAATTTCATATTTGTGTGATAATTTTTTTTTCTAATGTGTAATCAATCATTTATGTGGTATATAATAAAAAGGAATCGCATATATGTATAATTGTCGTTGATTGATATTATAAGAAAGAAAAATAGTTAGACTTCGGAGTCATATAACATTTTTTTTTGTTGGTTAAATAATAAATAAATAATATTTACCAAACACTGTTTTCGTATATTTATGTATAAATTATAATTAATGAAAATTATTTCGGTATTAAGGATTAAGGTTTTTATAATTTTTATGGAATGAAATATTGGTATTATGAAACGGTATTATGATTTGTTTTTTTTAATAACATCTTTTTAATATCAATTTGAATTTGAATGTTAATTGATATATCTATATGAATTGACTAAAAATTATAATTCCATTATCCATTTATAATCATTTCCAAGTGATAAGTATAGAAATTAAACCTGCATTGTCATTAATCCATATCGCATGATCGCAAAATACAATTACTTATAGATTGAAATTTGAAAAATCAAAGTTTTCGTTCAAAATTCGTATATACAATCTATGTGTGTGCTAACCAAATTCATATATACAAATCCGGTTCATCGCATATACATATATTATAATTCTTTATTTGGTGAAGTTTCATAAAATATATACAATCCATTATGCCATTCTCAAAAAATATATATAAAATCATTCAACACGTGTAGGTATTTTTTTTTGTTGGTTATTGAATATACAATATCGTGCTTTGATCTAAACTCATATTGCTGAATATTTATATACACATCGATTACACATTTTTTTTAATTATCAACTTTAATTAAATTCATTCAAATTATTTGTATAGAAATACATATATATATACCAACTACGGACATATATATATAAATTTATATGAATTTATGGACATAAACATACCAAATACGACGGAACATGGATAATAAATACAATTCTATTGAAAAATCAATTACAAAATTTTTTTTATATACATATCTGATATTCCATGAATGAAACGATATTTTTTTCAAATATACATATTTTTTTTGTATATATGATCTATCATATATGATATATCAACATTTTATTTTTATACACAAATCCATATTATTTTATAATATATATAAATTAAAATATTTTTATTGTTTGATTTGAATAAATTTGAATGCATATATGCAAATATTTTTATATATGTCTTTTAATATTTTAATATATACATGTGTAATGTGCATAAAATAATAATAATAGTAATATTACCGAAAAAAATAAACCTTGAATGCAACCTCCCAAAAAAAGAACAATTTAATGATGTGTATGTATACAATTAAATTAATATATATCTGCATATATGGCTATCAGTAAAATTGGTTGAATATACATCGCACAATATATTCAAACACAAAAAAAATTACCGGATGCTCGCATAAAAAACACATAATATATAATATAAATAAATGTTTTATATATAAAATAAAAAATATAATATACTTCATAATACAACAAATTATAAACGATACGATTTTATTTTATATATTATATTATGTATATGAACACAATGTTCATTATACCATCATCAATACGTATATGAAATTTATATAAAGTTCATTATATTATTGTTCATATATACACAAAAGCATATATATTATATTCAAAGCGTATATTCACCATAAAAAATAAGTAAATTCAATTAATAATATAAGTATTTTTGTATTTTCTTCTTCTTCTTTTTGTACTATACATATAAAAATGTATTATTTACATTAATGGAATTTCTTTTGATTGAAGTAAAATATATTATTATATTATAGCAATCAACAAAATTAATGCGTAATAAACAAACAAATAAAAAAAAATAATATAAAAAATTCTCTAAAAATAAAAATATTTACCTATACAAGATAGCTGATATTATTGCTAAAAATTCTTATAAATATATGTGCAAATAAAATTAAAACATATTGCGAATAAAAAAAAATCGATAAACAATGGGGGAGGGGGTTTTCTTTACATTAACTATACATTAATCAACTGATAAATCTCAAAATATATTATCGATTTATTGACAAAATCATACAGGAAAAAATTTAACTTTTTGAATGAACTATACAAAAAACATTTTAATATTTGATTGTATATAAATGATTTTCGATAAGGATATAAAATCATGATAACATGATGCAATCTGATCGGTTAAACAAAATATCCAAATATTAATTATTTGAATACATTTAATTTAATCAGAGAAGAAAATGGTCAAACAAAATTTAATTCATTTTTAATTAACATCTATATCATTTCTAAAGAGATTTTTTAGTTTCCCATTCAATCACATTTCTATTAAATTGTTAAAATATACAATAAAAGCAAATAGAAAATTATTTTATTGTTTATTTTATATAATTAACTCTTAAATAACCCGGGAAAATTATTCTGAATGTAAATTTTCAGTCAAATTTTTGAATAAATTATAACAATAAATTTAAAATGCCCTCATATATATCTAGAATTTTGATTTCAATAATGTTAAATTAAAAACGAAATATATTTGGTCAATTATAAAAGCCATTAAGACATGAATATATGTATAAAGACATTTAGAAAATGCTGTTTGATAACGAATATAGAGTGTATTTGTATAAAAGCATGTCAGGAAAATGTTTTGAATATTTAATTTTGTTTTGGATATATTACAGAATTAAACGTAATGTGATCCATGACAAGTATATATATTTGAAACATATATATATATATATATATAATATACATAATATTTATATATATAGTTTTGATTTGTAAAAGATGAATTTAAATTTTTTTTCTTCTATATCAACCCTTTTTATCGGTCAATTAAATTACAAAATAAATTTCGTTTTTTCGTATATTCATTTATTGATTGTTTTTTATATACATTTTTTTTTCTTTGCTTGCATGAAATATTGGGATATTTTTCTTATTTATTGAGTTTATTTATATATTGAGTTTAATGATTCATTCATAAGATATATTTTGAAGTAAGGTTTATATCAACAATCTGTGATGGTAATATACATTTATTTTTAAAGTTTTTTTTTAAGATGAAGAAAATTCACGTTATTGAATATAAATGTATAGAATATTGAGAATTTAAAGAGTATTATGATAACAGAAATTAATTGATTATACATTGATAATGTGCAATAATGAACCTTCCATTTGATATATTAACTGATAATTACATAAACAGTAAATATTTATAAAAATTTTTCACATAAATATTTGAAAAATATTAAAGGAAAATATCATTTTTATAATTACAAAACAATTAATGTTTACAATTTACAAAATTAGGGTATTCTTATAAAACCAGGATTAAAACGCAACATTTCTCATCCCGATTCTTTAAGAATTTGAGGGAAAAAATTATATAAAATATACTTTTAACAGAATGAATTATTTGAAAAATTTTTTATACTATATTTTAAAATGAAATTTAACATTAAATATTTTTAAAGCAAAAGAAAAAAATTAAATTAAATTTATCAGATTTAAAAAAATATATACACACATTTTTTTATCAGAAAAAATGTTAAAAATTCTATATGCATTGTATATTCATTATTGTATCATATAGGCAATTGTAAATAAAAACACAAACTTTGCTTTAATTTTTGATAATAATTAAAAAAATGCGATTTTAACAAAAAATAAAAATGTACATGTTCAAAATGTGTCAGAAAAATGTATACACAAAAAATAACTATTATTTTCAGTCATTATCTATAATATATATAGAAAATTATATATTGTTATGTTTTATTTTTTATATTTTTCAATGAAATAATATGAATGATTCAGACAAATAGAAAATCAATATTGTATATATAGTGACCAACAAAACCAACAAATTTTTAATAATTTAATGCTATATATAATTTAATTTAATATAATGTTGGTACGCATTAATCCACTTAAAAGATTTCCTAACTGGGAGAATGAAATATGGAATTTTCTGTAGAGTGCTCGATAAATGCCCAAGGACTATCCATATAAAAAGGATTCATATATATATATATATATATATATATATGGTACAATGGAAATAAAAATTTTAATTTTTTATTGCGATTATTTATGCATATATAGTAAGATAAAAAAAATGTTTAACCTCATGTGTCATTTTAAATAATTTTACAAAATATGGCGAAGGTATATATACAACGCAGATTATATATTTAGTAAAGAGAATGTAATAAAAATAAATGCATTTATTTATATCATATATATATTTTTTCATTATACATAATTCACCTTTTTTACCTTGCTAAATTTTTCTGAATTATACTTATACGTATATTAAGTTATAAAATGTTCCATATAAAAAAATATCCAGATATACATATTTAGGTATGTGTACCTTCATATTTTTTTTATATACCATATATACTGTTATACATAAAAAAAGGTGTTCTAAAAATGCAATGAGTTTAAATTTGTTTTTTTTTTCTTTAATTTGAATTTGTAATTTAATGTGAATTTTTTTTATATATATAAAAAGAGGTCTTATACGAGTGAGTAGTAGTACGAATCTCTGAACAATTTAATGGAAATTCTGAATTGTGATCGGTAAAAATGTTATGGAAACGTAATGGGGGTTTAACCTTGCAGAAAAATGTGAAAAAAATAATTGGGATACAATTAAAGGATATCTAAAGTAAAGATACCGAATTAGGTATTTAATGGTACAAATATTTTATTGCAATGTATCTGTAACAATAATTTAATTGGAAATAATATTTAAATTACCCCCAATATAACATAAAATGTATTACCAAACTTCAAATATTTTCGGCCACGACCACTATATAAACTGTGTATATATAATATATCTGATTTTTTTATTTAAAGGTATATATATACACTGCAATTGCATATACAACAATTTATTTATTAATATAAAATCCCTAACAGAATTATAGGAAAATGTTGTTTTGACGGGATGGAATATGTATGTAATGTAGTTTATACACTGAAATTTGTAGTATATAACATTATTATATATGTATACGTACATGTATGCAGATTATTTATTTAATTATTTACTTGAATACATGAAATATATGCGTACATTTATAAGATTGCAGTATGATTTATAATATATCCATATTCCGTATACATATATAATAGCATATATGCGTTTAGTTTAACAATTCAGATTATGATGAAATTATATTTAAACGTTAGATTTAATCTTGTAATAAATTGTCTAGACGACAAAGGATTTTGATAAAATTTAACCCCATATGATACAAAACTATATAGAATATAACAAAACATCGATAATATTAGTAATAAAATAATAATAACAATAATAACATATCATGAATGTAAAATGAATGGATATAATATTATGTTGGAAAAGACAAAGTTGAAATTGGCAAAGATTTTCCAACAGACAAAAAATTATAAAAAAACCAATGGTGTAATCAACCAATTCCTAGAGTAAGATGTATAAAATTATTTATATAGATTTAATAACGTATTTCATCATTTAACAATATATTATTATGTATACACAAAAGTTGTTGCTTGTTCATATCACATATATGTAATTAAAAATAAATTAGTACTTTTATAATAACCATATATAAGAAAAACAAATATTTGTTGTATTACATTTTTTTTCAACAAACTTTTTTAACATATAATAAGAAGAAAATACATTTTATTTTAATTTTATAACATTAATATGCTTTACAGGTATACATATTCAGTATAAAAATGTTTAATTACATTTTAAATGAGTATTTTACAAAAAAAACTTATTTGTGTTATTGCTTATTGGACATTTCTATAGACGAAACGACCAGATTTTATAAATTCTTTATATTGAGATATAATCTTAAAGTTTACTGAAGAAAATTTCCCATATATAAGTCATTGTAAAAATAATGAATTAATAAATTATTGTTTATCCCGATATCTATTGAAAACTGAACCATCAAATATTTTTTAAATAAAATTATAATTTAAAATTTTCAATTAAATTAAAAAACTATAATTTCTATCACAGATTGAACATTTAATTATTATTAACATTTAATATATATAGGATATTCACTTGGTTAGAGAAATGGTTCGTAGTATACTGTAAGAAAATTCCATTCCCATTTACAAAAAAAAACAAAAATGTAAAAGAATTAATTGCAAAAATTGAAATAAAATCAATAAATAGTATAAAATAATAGTATATATGTTTTGATATAGTCATTATATATATATATATATATATCTGTTTTGTATTGAATTGTAAGTACATATTTTTTTTTTGTCTTATTTGGATTACATTATTAAAAATAAAAATAAATATATAGTATATATACATAAATTTGTCGTTGAACGATAATTAAACAGAAGGAAAACTTTTACCTTTAATAAATCTGCTTTTATTGAAAAGTTCATTTACATACATATATTTTGTTATGTTATGTAACAATTAAGGAATTGATTTTCTGTTCTGTAAAACTTCAAGAATTTAAAATTATACTAATTTATATTCATATACGATAAACCGGGAAATCTAAGGAATATAATAATACAGGTGATATAAAAATGAAAAACTCTATATATACTTGCTGTTTCCGTAATATGTGTATATATATATATATTTTAATGAAAAAAATATGCAAAATCAAATGCAAAAAAGAAACCTATATGCGAAAAGCAATATTTTATTGATCACGTACAGTTTATATACGTGTACAGATATTTCGCTATACAAAATCGCTAAATAAAATTTCTGCTTATACGTACATATTATTCCATGTACATATATGGCACGACATTATTATTAGATTTCTACTTGTTTGTACTTGCATTTCAAGTATATTATAAATAAAAATAAAAAATGTATACAACTTATATATAAAAATATGTAACAAAACTTGAAGTGTATATTATACTTTTTCAGCCGATTTTCAAATATGAGAATAAGATAGAGAAATAAAATCGATATTTTAAATATTAAATATATAGAACGCGGAACACAAAATATCCAACAGAATTGAAATTTAAATTGATAAACATACAACAGAAGTGTTTTCTTGTTATCAAATATTTACTAAAAAATATTACGTGCTTTAAAACCGCCGATTAGTTTTCGCTTCCTAAAACATAGTTCTATATATATGATTTTATAATAATTTGTTTTTTACATTGGTTTGTTAGTTTTATAATTAAATGGTCATTATCAGCGGAATCAATTGCATTGGAAAAATTTTTTGAAAATAACAGAAATAAATATTTTGCATCTTCAGTATATATATAGGATTCGATGTCATGACCTCAAACTGTTGTCATAATTTTAAATTATCAAAGACAACCCATACAATATCATGCTATCTTATAACTAGAATACAAATATACAAATATTATACCATATAAAATACGATCGATTGGCAACTCATCAAAAAATTAATATAAATAGACATAATCAACACGAATCCACATTAAATTCAATCGAATATATAAATGAATGATTAAAGCGAAACGAAATATACATATACTATAATATACTATATATCATATTTGTATTTTATCAATTGAAATAACATCAAATTTATGTCACATCAAATTTTCCAAATAATATACATTTATATATAACATTGCAAACATCGCATATAGTATATATATAGTATATGTATAGCATTATTGAAAATTCAAAAATAAATATTTAATGCAATAGAAAATATATACAACTTTAAAGTTTAACATTAGAATGTTTAATGCATTTATCTATCAATATATTTATAAAGTCAAATAATATGTTGTTTTTTTTTGTTCTATTTCAATATTATCTATATTGTCAAATGCTTAAAATCGTTTTCATACTGTAATTGGTATTATAGTTTTGAAATAGAGTTTAAAGAAAAGAGTTTTAAAAATTCACATATGTACATTTAAAATTGCTAAAAAATAAATATATATATCGTTCAATCAATAACGACAATTTTAAATTTTCAAAATTTAATGAATTGTAAACGAATTGACTTATTATTTTACATGGACTTACTTTAAAATTGTGCACACAGAGAGGGACCAATATATAAGTTATAGAAAATATTTAAATAAATTAATTAATATTCATTTTATCTGGACACGAAATCAATCATCCGATATCGTTCAATATATAAATGAATAAAAATTCATATAATTCCATATATGAAATAAAATTTTCAATGGATTTATATTTTAATTTATATGAAAATCTACATAAAATATAAATAATAAAAATTTATATATTGACGATTATTTTTATTTATTGACTAATAAATAAAATATTCATCGTTTTACATTTTAAAAAAATGAATATTATTTATATAGTACCATATAGTTCATATACATGTATATAACATGTAATGTTGAAAAGCTTTATTTTTATATAGTATATTGAAAGTATAATTATGGAAAATAAATTTACATGAATAGTTAAAACATTTATTAATATAAAT
Organism: Dilophus febrilis; assembly: GCA_958336335.1. Taxonomy (NCBI): domain Eukaryota; kingdom Metazoa; phylum Arthropoda; class Insecta; order Diptera; family Bibionidae; genus Dilophus; species Dilophus febrilis. The sequence continues at coordinate 34,388,175 of OY284469.1, read as the reverse complement.
ATTTTATATAAATAAAATATAATATACATGTATAAATTTGAAAAAAAAAACAATTTTATTTAATATTTCTCAATTTCCAGGAAATTATTATATGTAAATAACAAACTATTTTATATATTATATTATTATAGTATATTATTACTATATACAGAAGCCACATAAATCACAGCAAATAAAGTAGTTTTTTAACCTTATGTTAGTTTATTTATATATATATTAGATATAGAGAGTACACATGATAGGGGTAGTATTTTATTTTACTTATATATATACTTTAATATAAAATATTATTACATGGTTATAGTACATTGCGATATATATATATTATATTGCAAATTTTATCATAATCGCATTGTTTGTATATTGTATTTATATATGCGTATAAAGTCATTAACAACCTTATGTATATACAAACATTATATTATATCGAAAAGATGGTAAATAGTTAATTAAAAATATGAAAACTATTAGATATTCTTTAGTAAATATTTGTATATATTTAAACAAATTTGAGAAAGATTACCCAAAAGAATTTTAATATGATGTTATTTTCAAAGTACTATCTCTTTTTAATCTGCGTAAACATCATATTTGTCAGTGATTTATCCTGAGCGAAACCCTACGATAAGCTTTTAGGTAAGTTCTTCAAAATATAAACAATTATATTTGTATTTTATTCAGTGATTAATATTTATACGTAAAAAAATGACTTAAAACATGATAATCTGAACAAATGCCTTATAATTAAAAATAACACACATTATAAATAATGAAATGTTTGTAAGTCAAAATCATCTTAAAAGTATCTATAACTAATATGGCTAACAAACAAAATCATTTTATAAAATAAAATGTTTATAAATTGTGTTTCACCTCTGTTAAGAGTTTTTCGTTTATTATATACTTGAATTTGCTGATAAACTTCGTTAAGTTCTATACCGATCAAAAATGACTATTTCCATTCAATATAATCATCATCGTTCAGTGATTACACTATCAATACTACACAACAACTCAATTTTTTTTAGTTATTCGATTGGGTTTAAATTGAAATGTTTTATTTTCGATATCTTTTTTTTTAGTATTTCACATATATTTCGAAATTGAAAAATACTTTTGCACATTTTGGTAAATTATAATATTTTCATTTCCATATATACATTTTATATATTTATAAAAATATAAAAATATTTTCATTTCCATATATGCAATACAAATAACAAGGTACATACATATAAAGTAAATGCAAACATAAATGCGGTCTATATATTACAAGTGAAATATTGAAAATATACTTTTTGTTAATAAAAAATATATTTATAGAATCGAAAATAAAAAAAAACATTCTATTTTTAAAATGCTATCTTTCATCACATATATTTCATATGTTGAATACATTAAAGTAAAAAAGCATACGGACAAAGGATAAATGTTGAATATTTAGAATACTTTCTATATATAAAGTTCGGGGATATGCTGCAAAAATGATCAGTATATGGTTGACATAGACACACTTTAAAGATTGGTATATTTCATTGATTATGATGAGATTTTTGTATATATTTTGATTAAATACACATAGAATTCCCGGTATTTTTGCAACACAATATTTATATATTTATATGTATTGATTTATTATATATAGAATGTATATTTTCGTATTCAATTCAAATCTTAAATTGTTAGTTCAATATCTATAATATACGAGGAAATATTCATCAATATATTAAATAAATATAAATAATATATGTGAGATAAAGTTTAAAAAAAAAACAACTATATATTCATATATATAGAATTACGACATTAAAAGGATATTACAAAAAATGAAATAAAAAAGAATGTGCGCATATGTAATCAATCTTAAAGTTCAAGAATGTATTGTGATTTGTAAATCAAATTACTACACATATCTATATAGAGCTATCATAGAGAGTGATTATTTATATAACAATATAAGGAAAATAATAAACCTTGTTATTTTCTCTAGACGAATTAAAATGGATATTTAATTAAAATTACATATTATTAATTTACCATTACCGCATGATGTAACAAATTCGATTATAAAATAAAGTTTTTCTATATGCATACATAGTAAAATTCATTTAAACCAAAATTATAAACATTTATTCTAATTTTCTACTTTAATTTTCTATACATTCTATTGCTATATTCTATATTTAGAATATATGTGATGATGAATCTTTAAGATAATTGAATTTTGATATACTTTAGTTATAGAGCATGTACACATGAATATTATATACATAGTTATTTCTTGTGGTAAAGCATTCATTTACATTCGTATATACAAGTTTTATACACCCTTTTATATATAAACATGTTATACATCTAACAAACATATATGTTTGTTAATCATCAGTTGATTGAATTCGATCATTTATAGCATTTCTTAAAAGTTTAATAACAAGTATTTTAAACATTTTCGTTTATATATATGTAAATTAAATAAATTTTTCTGTATAGTATTTTTACAAACTTAAAGAATTTATCTAAATATATGTATATTACTGTGAGATTCGTACAATAAAAATGGAATTAAACTATATTGAAGTATTATACTTACTTGTACATCGTATCTACAAACCATAACTTGTTATTAATTGAATTCTAAATTAAACTAGAAATTTGAATGAGTTAATTTGGAAAGAAACAGAAAATACGGAATAGACAAACAAAATTCTTTAATATAATATTCAATTAGTTCCAGATCTATAGGTTCGTATCATAGATATAAATAACTAAATGTTATTAATTGGGAGTTACGAGTTGAAATGATGAATAATGATTACATGCGGTGGCATTGGGAATGTTTAAAACATTTCATTATCAAAAATGATTTTCAAAACATAAATGCATGTCAATATATAAATAGATCATAATTGAATTGACTATTCAATCATGAGATGGAATGATAAAAATATTCGTTTTCAAGTTCGCTGTTTATACTAATACAATAAATAAACCAAATATTTCAAATTTCAAAAACTATAAAGATAATTTCGGTACTCTATTCAATTTTATATTTATTATATATAATAAACAATCATTAAATATGAATATGCCTATATACAGATACACGTACTTATATAATTAAACCACAGGTATATAAAAGGTACAAACTCTATGTAAATAAAAAGGATCATCAAATATCTTTAACTATATATATTCTACGAATAAATTGATTTAAAAAATTAAATATTTGGGAAAATCGAGTCAAATGTGTGTGTTTGTAATGTTAAGAAGGTGCAACCTCATAAAATGCAAGCGCACTGCTGAATTTATCGGATAAACTTGCAATAGAAGAACCAGTATATTTCGAAAAAAAATCATTTTCTTTGGTAAGAAAACGTTTTGTGTAAAATAAATTTTGTGTATTGAAATGATAGAAATACACATGCAAACGTAAAATTACGTTGACGCAATCATTATTCGTGTTGTGATTTATGAAAAAAATATGATCAGAAATGGGTAAATGGCTTTTTAAAAGAATTTTGTTTTTAATTCATAAACAGTAATTTAAATGAAACCATTTTTAAATAAAAATAACATGAATCAATTTGGAAACCAATACCATTTTGTGTTTATTTTTGAATATATAATTTGATAACCCTTTATGTTTTTATATAGAGGTTTAGAGGTTCATTTCATATTCACATATATTATATATGTATATAAATATATTAAACAAAATTCCATGTATAATAAACTATATATGGAATGAAAAGGTTATAATATTCAGTTTCGCAGTATATTATATATGTGTTTAATATATGCATACTTTCTATTATATATAAATATTTTCTTTTATCATTAGAAATTAATATTTAAAATAGGACTATATATACATTATGCAGATGATTTTACTTATGCAGTATCATAAAATTTATATTACAGGACAACGCGCCAGCATATAGAAAATATATATATATATATATATATATACTATTACAAAAATATGTGTTTATTAACATGAATAATTGCGAATATAAAATATAAAGCTTTTGTATAAAAATGTGCATATTTGCAAACTTTAAAAAGATTAAAGGGAATTACATGTCGATATATTAGGTACTGAATATAATAATTTCATATGCATATAAAATGAATCAATTTTTTATTAATATATTTTCATTTAAATTTATAATAATAATTTATGAGTTAACCAAAAATATATCTCTCTATGAATATAAATTGCTTTAATAAATTCCCAAAAATTGTATCTATATATATTTCTATTGATGCGTATTAAATTTTTTCATTTCCATTTGAAATTAGAATAATAAATGATAACCTATTATAATTCATTGGCAATAACTAAATATATTTATATATAAGGTATAATAATTGATACGTATGGTATGGTTGGTTTCATATATAGCTATTTATATATAGAAACCTCAACTCAACTAAATTGCGTATTGGAATGTATTTCTAAATATATCCAATAACATAAAAGATAACAAAATACAATAGAAATATATTATAATTCATAAAGGTATATGTATGTGGATTTGTAAGTTCATATAATATTAATAATAATAATAATATATTAACTTTGTATTCAAAATTGATTTCGACTTATATAATATTTCAAAAATGATATATCTATTCAATATTTATATGACATAACTCAACATTTCAATCAATGTTAATCGACTGTGTCAATAGTACAATGATATAATATTTGATTTATTTTATAAAATCGCTTTTGCATATTTAATTTATGTATTTAGTTATATATATATATAAATATTTAATTTATAAATTGTATTCTCGTGTCATCAGGATTATTGCATTTCTGACTGTATGTTTATCGCAATAAGAAAACGAATTAACAAATCAATAAATTTTGTAATTTGATTCTAGTGTAAATCATTAGGTAAAAACTCAACTCAACAAACAAAACATAACTGTTTATAAAACCAAATTATATTTAGGTTAACTGTTAAATAGTCAAAAATTTTAAACCCTTACCGACCGTTTTAAACCATTCACCCTTTAACTTTTTTAGTATATTAGTATATATACATAATGAGAAATTTGAATATATATCTTATAAAGATCAAAACAAACCACTAAATGTTTGGGATATAAAGTAATTATTAGTCAAATTATTTAAAAATTAAATTTAAAAAATTTATAGCAAAAATTAATTGTGCTCCTTTTTCTAAATCGATAATCGCTTTTTAATAAAATACAATCGAAAATATTTGTACTCACATATTATTTAGAATTTATCATATGAAATTAGTATATAGTTGAGGTACACAAAAATCGCACTTACATGAAAATAATAATGGAAATAAAATAAAATATTAATAATATAATTGATGAATTATTAAAATTAAAATTAAAATAATTTTGAATATAAAATAAATCAATAAATTAAATAAAAACAAAATTATTGTTTGTATGTATAGTTACCGTAATACTAAATACTAAATTCCGATCATTTTAGATAAAATAAAAGTTATTATCGAAATACCAAAGTAGCTGAATATCAATATACGAATCATGACAAAATGAGTAATGAACAATGGAATAAATGACTAAATCTATGCATGGAATAAAATGATATGTGATAAATTTTTCAAATTAAAATTATTTGAAAACATAGAACTTAAAATTATATATACGAAAAAAGCAACAATAATAATACATATTGATGAAAATAATAATAGTGGAAAAATCATAGCAGTGGATTGTGAAAAGATACGCAGAAATGTATTTTATTGATAAATCATCGCTACAGCAAAATTTGTTTTTATCGATATACATATGTCTATACGGTTTATTATCTTCTAAAATTCTAAATATTAAATAGTAAAAATAATACGGACCGGCTAGAAAAAAGAAATTTATTATAATATCACATTACGGTTAGGCCAATTCTTAAACAAATAAAATTTGTAATTGACGACATTATGATTGTATGCAAGCTTTCAATATATCAACACAAAATATGTAATTTGTATTGTAATGAATTTTTTAAAAAAATGTAATGGAAAATATCAAATTTAATTATCATTTATACCTTTTATTTCTGATTAATATAATCTTTATGGAATCATGAAATCGAATCTTGAATTCGTCGTACAAACACCAACAATAAATAAAAATTTGAACCGAATCACAATGAAAATTTATAGCACCAACAAAAAGAAAAAAAAACGAACAAATGAACAGAAAAAAAACTGTTTAACAATTATGATTTGATGCATAGAAAACAAACCAACTTTTATAAGAAAACGTTTAAGAACTTAATTTTAAATTACTTATTTAACTAAAAAACACGAATTAAATAAAAATAATGTAGTAAACAAGAAATAAATATTATGTACAAAAAACATATTTTATATTGATGGAATTGTAAAATGTAACTAATGAAAATAATTAAAAAAAATATGTTTAATTTTTATTCAGTCCGTGCAAGCAGCAGACAGGCACATTTTTTCACACGGCGTTTTACAGTTTTGTAATTTTGTGCACAATAAAAATGATATTTTATAAGATTATATATATGAATGTTGTATTTACACACATTTTTTAATTATATATTTATTTATTTGTATATCAAATTGAAATGGTTTGATTACGGGTTTTATTTTTATCATTCATATATGATGTTGTACTAAAGCCATATGTTATCAAAAAGTAGAAAATTAAATGGATTTGAATTTATAATCAATTTTTTTTATGAAACTGAAATTTTTTATGATCTCATTATATTCATATACATAGAATAAGGGAAATTGTGGATATATGTTACATATAAAAAAAACATTAAAAATAATTATAAAAATTCTAAATTGTATTAAAAGGTTCTAAGACTATTATGAACTAGTGATGATCGAACAATTTACTCTTATGTGTATGTTTAATATTCAAAGAAATTATATATCTATCATATCAGAAAATGATATACCTTCCACAATCGAATTTGAATTTATTATGTTGAAATGAAAGATATTATTGAAATTGTGAAACGATATTGGCCGGTGATTAAATTTTCCGAAAAATGGATTTTAAAGTATTTTAATAGTGTTTAAATATAAATCAGTGATACCTCAATAATAATTTTATTAATTCAGCAATAATGCAATTTATATTTCTATTAAACGATATGCAATTCTAAATGAAATATATGAAATATTAAACCACGATTTCATCAAAATGAATCATATAAAATATTATGCTATATATATTACGCAATATAATGTACCAAATAAAACCAAATTATAAACCTCATTGAATTTCATAAAAAAATTTTTACACACGATCAAAAACAATTTTTCGCTCATTCTTCATCCGCACATAAAGAAAAATCGTATCTTTTATTTTGTTATATATACAAAATTGATGATATCGAATTGATAATGTAATATAAAAACAAATTACATATATTGAAAAATATTGCATATATTACTACATATATGTATTTTGTAAATGTTTTATATATATCAATAAAAAAAAATAAAATAAAAAATTGCCATCGATTACGAATATAAAATACACAACATATTATATTTTGCACATATTCATATAAATTTAGTTGAATGAACACCAAAAAATAAGAGTAGGTGTTATATATAATATAATCAAATTTTGATAAAATATAAATTCTATTTGTATAAGCAAAATTATACATATTAAATTCAAATCATTCATATAACTATACTCTATAGATGAATGAATAAAAAAAGTGTTCTACAAGAAAAACTCATGTATTCATAAACAGTATACGGATGTGAGATATATAAACTTATCTATATATATATACAAAAATAAATATTATAACATATGATTACTATACATGAGACATGTTATATATATATGGTATTTGTATATAGAATATTTAATGATAAATTTTATGTTTGCGGTGCGGTATATCTAAAAATATTTTCTTTAGGAAAATTAAATTTATTATTGTGTGTTTATGAGTAAATATTTATTATATGTGAAAAATTCATACCATACAAATTCACTTATGTTTTCCATATATTCGAATAACATAAAAGGAAAGGGATATATAATACACAATGAGTAAACACAAATTATATATTGTAATATAACACTGTGTGTAAAAACACACAGTAAAAATGTTATCTAATTTAAAGTACACCCATATATATATACTATATAGTATATAATCAGTCAGGTAAAATATGATCCAATTTTGATATGTCGTCTATATGATAAATGAAATAAATTGTATACATTTTAGATTTAGATTTTAAATATAAGCAGAGATTTTTAACTCCAAAATTTTTAACTCCAGAGATTTTTAACTCCAAAATATATTTTGTATATTTACGAATGTACGTTGTGTATATTTAAAATAAATGTATAGATATCATATCATATTGTGTATACAGATATAACATATGTAGAGATAACATATCATATAAAATCATATACATATATATATAGAACCCTCAAAATAAACATCCCGTATCATATACATAAATGAGAGAGTTATTTGCATGAAAGATATTCATGAAATTTTGTTTAAACAAAAAAGAAAATTATTATAATTTGTTTGTACACAAACATTTTAAACGATTATACACAATTATTATTATAGTATAGACGATACTCGTGTATAATGAAAAAACAAAATTGCTTTCAATTTCTTTATATGTCCGTATAATATTGACATTGAAAATAAATTTCAGATTTTATGCGGTAATTGAAATAAAAATTAAAATCTAATTGAAAATTGAAAAATGAAAAAAGTACAGAATTCAGAAGCATTTTTACTATAATAAAATTATAAAATATTTACATAGAATAGAGGAAAATCAACAAATTACTTGTAAAACGAAATTCATAATGTTTATTGTATGAAAATTTACGTTTTTCTTTACTCGACATTCGAAAAATTATATTTTTATCTTATTGAAAGATAATTTGAAAATATAATTCAAAACAAAATGTAAAGTGATTTCTGCTAAATATATCAAAGTGGCTGAACTGGCAATGTTTTGCCATATATTACCCAAATGATAGGATATTTCGAAAGGTACATGCGAAAAATCAAATTAATTATTATGCAAAAAAAAAAATTTTTCCAAGCAACATTTTACGGAAAATTTAATTTTTCAAATTTTGAAGTTTTTGAATTACAACCACAATTTTTGTCCATTTTTCATTTTCCTCGAATAACTTGAAAATTCGATCAATTTCTGACAGTTCATAGAAGAAATTTTAAAAATCGTCCTGTTGGTTCAAAAGATATCGTCAATTTTTACAAAAATTGTTGGAAAAATTTGTCGTATTTTTGATGTACTGCAAAAAATCTTTGTCCTTGTTTGCAGGTGGTGGACTTTTACCGTATCGCAAATTTCTTTGAATTTTCGCTCGAATAGAAAATCGGCTATGAAATATTCTATAAAAAGATTTTATTGAATTTTTAAATTAAACGAATAAAAGCGAAAATTTAAGAAAAATCCGGATTGTAGTTAAAAATATAGAAAACCTCGAAAAGTCGATTTTCAGGAATATTTAGTTCGGTGCAAAACCAATTTGTTTTTAATAAATCCGCCAATTATACATGTGCATGCTCTTCAGAATATCCAATCCTCTGGGAAAGCTGGTCAACAATTTCCCATCTCCGCCAATATTTTGAACGAATATTCAATGAATTATGGCTATATATTGGCAAATCTCTTAATCACACAATTATTTTCTGAAATTTAATAAATTATTTACCATACTATAATAAGTGATCAGAAAAGGCATTTTCATTCATTGGGAAAAGGAAAAAATAGAATACATTAACGCTCAGAATAATACAAATATAATTCTATTTTAAATTTTGCATATATGAAAATATGCCATATACAAAAAAATTTAAATTAGGTAAAATCGTAGCGAAATACAACCACAATTTTCAATTATATATACGTTTTTTTTTGGATAATTATACATTATTAATTCACAAAATATCAATCAATATGTTTCATCACTGCGATTGTGAATATCAAAATCATTTACATCCGATTATATATATGTAAGTATATACAATTATTAATAAACATGCGGATAGGAGTTGTAAGATGAATTATTAATAATAAGATTTTTTTTCCTATTCTGCCGACTATATACGCGCACATAAAAATAGAATATATTTAATCTTATATATATACAGAAAATTTCAATTATAATTCATTTCATGATTTCTGTTGATTATATATATGGTATATGTATATATATCTATACGTATCCTGTGGAAACAGCGTGATTCAATCAATATAATAAATTTTTTAAAAGTGCGCTGAATATGTACATATTTTATGGCTCCGATAATTACTATACAGAATAATTAATCAGATGAAATATTATTTGACATGCGATTTTGGGATTATAGATTATATGGAATCGATTGCGGATAATGAAAAATGAAAATAATATTATTGCAATAAAATTAAAATTATGCTTAAATCTCTAACCAAAAAACAAACATATATTCGAACAATTTTAAAAGATTAATGAGTTTTAGTTTTAGTTAAACAATAATAAAAAGCATTTATTTTTTTGATAATAAATTATTCATTACAATATATCTCACGCATGAACAAAAACCAAACTAAATCACTTCTCTATGTAAAAAAAATAAATTACCTATATAACATGTTAAACCAAATTAAATGATTGTAACCTACATTAAATATCCATAAAAAAAATGTTTATCACAACATTTTTATCATCATATTCTCGTTCGCCTTTAATGTCAATGGTTTAAATAAATCTTTACTGAATATATATATACGATATAAGTATGTATTAACGATTCATTCTACCATGCACGAAAATAGGAAGGCATTGATGGACGTTCAACGTTAAGCTGTAATCTGATTTTCCTGACCTTTTTACTAGTTTTTAGTAACTTGTTGGTATTTATTACATTTGTTATAAGCAACAATTTTTAACAGATAGTTGATAGAAAAAATACTTATATTGGTGTATGTTTCGTTCTGATGGAACAATGCGATGTAAACATTTAGCATTTGTAACAAATTATCAGGTCATAGTTACACAAAACTCGTGTTAACATATTGTACATAAATTTTCAATTTTCTTATATGTGAAAAGAGGTAAATATGTTTCGTATAACAAATGTAATAAATAAATATGTTAATATTATGTACTACTTACAATTAGTGTTTTCAGTGTTCTTTAAATAATAGAAATCAATTCGTAATTTTAGAAACATTATTTATAAACCAATTCCATTTTTCGAGTTGTTTTAACGAATTCGTCTATGACCGCTTTGTGGAATTATGGCTTAGATTTTAAATATTTCAATATTCAAAATGAAAATTGAAGTAATAACTTAAAAGATAAAAAAAGCTAATAAAATATGATTTTAGTATAGGACGAGCGACGATAATTAATTATGAAACTAAAAAATAAAATACGTCTAACAATAAATGAATAAATGTAAATAGAATTTTTTATTCAACACTATATTTTTAATTTTGCATAAAAAAATCACATCATCTGTTTGAATGAATAGAATAGAAAGAATGAATTGGAGGAGAAATGAAATAAATAATAATGTTGTTCAAATAAAATTTGAACAATACCGGCCCATATATCGCGCTATATACCTCCATATATTCGCATTTTCTGTGCTATATATGAAAGTATATAATCAGCGACACTACGATGATTGTTCAAACAATTCATTGAAAATAAATTATAGTACATAGTAGATTAGTAGACGAAAGACGACACAGTGAAAGGGGAATTGTTTACGATTTTTTTTATGCTGAATGCGAGTGTAGTACATATTGAAACCAAATATAAATATAAACAGTCAGGCAGTCAAGCACGCATATAGAAGTGTTGTTCAAGCAAATTTATGAACATCGGCACAGTATATATAAATACATATGATTTGGTATTTTAAATGTATTTAGCCCGTCTTCTATTTTTAATTCTAATGGTTTAAAGGATATTATATTTTTACATATTATATTGTTCATTGTGTTTCTTGAACATTCAATTGTATATTCTCAAATATTTGCTATATATCTATACAGTATGCCGAGAAAATGCATGTTCACTTTTAATATTTTTATTGAATGGATGAATTAATGATTTAATTAAAATGTTAGGATATTATTAGGATGTTTTGGACGTTATTCTTGAGATTTCTAGGGCGTTCTAGAACACTTTGAACAATACTAGGATTCGTCCTTGCATTCTACATATATATAAATACTTAAACTGCGAGAATCTTAACTTACATTTATAATTTCATATTCATATATATATAAGGAAACAAACAAAGATTCGTAAATTATATATATATATATATATATTAATATAAATAAATTAAAAAAATAACACAAAAAAAATGGAAAAAAATTCATCCCTAAATAAAATATAATGTAATGTGTACAATAACGGCAAAAAAAAATACCCCATAGATAATCTTATTATTATTATTATTATTGCTAAAAAATTTTTTTCTAAATTAATATTTTTCTCTTCTTCTATATATGATCCTTCGTCATCGCATTCTTCAATATCCTAATTATAGAAGTTACAGAAACTTTTGATATATTTATATATATATATATTTTTATTCAAACATATAGCAGTTCATGTACGCATTCAAAACGCATATACACCCTTTTCCAAATAAATACAATACAATATCCATATCTTTATATATACATATATATATATATATATATAAATGTATATAAAGTACATATACAATATACATTTACATCACATATATGTTGCAAATCGATAATTTTTTACATAAACCTATTTATACATATATCTATGTATGCTATTCATATATATACCATCATCGTATTATATACATATGGTGGTTATAATGCCGTGAATAGAATCTAAGGTGCCCATTTTTTATATGATGAATGTACTGATTTGGTAATTTTAATTGTTGAAGTCCAAATTTGAGAATACAATTGCGGTATGAATTTGTACAATTCATATATAGATTTATGATGAATAATCAAACAATTTGGATAAGATTAGAGACGACAGAAAATTTTGATGGCAACTGCAAGAATCTTTGGGTTAATAACTTATTAGTTGAAAACTTTAGAAAAATTGTCTTGATTTCTGTGAAAAATTTCAATGAAAATGTATGCCAAATGGAAATGAACTTTAAAAAATTTATTGTATAAATTTTAGAATTTTTTATTTTTTTATGTTATGAAATACATCACAAGACCGCAGTTTTATTTAAAAACGATTAAACACAAAAATTAGTTTTCTTTGAGTTTAGATCGACAAAATAAAACGTAAACGTAAACATTTTCAAATGGTTTTTTTATACGATTTAAATAGACCTACAGATTCATAATTTCATACGTATATTATATTTATTAATGTAGTCTATATATATGCTATGATAATTATGAGTTAAGCGATCAATAATTTCTATATAATATGGATTACATATCGACTATGTAAGGACACGAGTATAATATTATCTCATCACAAACACATATTTTTCATACATCATTGATCGGTATATAAATGCATTTTTTTAAGGGGACATCAATAATATCAAAAACGACATTTGTTCTTATATGCATATATTTAAGCTCCCTAATTTTAATATATACATATCAGGATATAAAATAAAGGATATATGGCACGCGACTATTTGCGCATGGTCGGCAATAATAAAATTTCTGGATACAGAATGAATATATATATAGATATAAAGTTATATTACATAAAGAAAATATTAAATATACGAATGTACCCACTATATTCATATATATTTATTATAAATGTACATAACAGAGGCAAATAAAGTTTTATATATATATATATATATGAATATATTTATGCATTCATACGTACTCTACTCATATTATACATATATCTATAGAATAATATACAATTGGAATAACATCACCATAGGTCTTAATCTATATACACAGAGTATATGATGGTTCAGTGCAGTAGGGTTAGTAGTAGTTGAATAATTGTCGAGAATATATGTGGTCGATGGTTATGATTTTAGTACGTTACGTATTTTAGTGTGTATACAAAACAAAAAAAAATTAGATCTCTTTATGTTTTTTTTTTATTTTATTTCTTTTTGTTCCATAATCGATTATAAAATAAAGCAAATACTTCATATATAGAATATAAACAATACACAACACAAAGAGTGAACAAAAAAAAATATTAATCATAAAATATATAAATTTTTGTGAAAATCACAACAAAATTGAAAAACGAAAAAAAATAAATATGGAAAAGTTTTGTTAAACAATAAAAAGTTTTATCTAAAATATAATTTAATATTTTATTTTTTTTTAAGAATTTTCTTTCATCTTGATAATTTTTTTTTTAAAAATACATAGTTCTATAGTATTTGTATATATACTATAAAACATATTTATAGTGATGATAACTAATTAAGTTTGTTTTATATTTAAAATTAATTCGAAAATAGTGAAATGTAAAATCTTAATATTCTATATATGGATTTATACTTAAAAGGAAATATTTATGTTGTGGAAAATTGTTATTTGTTAGTTTATTTTTTTTTTTTTTTTTTTGCATCGCGTATATAAATTTTTCTTATATAGCAATTTTATTTTTTGCAATAAAAACTGTTGTTGCTGTACAGAGATGAGAATTGTATTTATTTTGTGAATTTGAAATTGTTTTTTAGTTTTATATAGTGTTTTATAAATATGTAAAGAATATATTTTGTACATATCCATACAACATCTGTGTATATTTTAGATGTTGATCGAAGTTTTCTTTATTCGCAAAATATATACATAAAATAATATAAAGAAGTAGATTTTGAAAAGAAAATAATTTTCCATAGAAAATATATACAAATAATAAAAAAAAAGTAAGTACATGCATATTGAATATTCATTATAGATAAATGCAAATATTCTTTTTTCTTTTTTTTTTTTTTTTTGAAATACATTAAAATAGGATTATAGATTTTATTTTGCTATAAAATAAATATATATAGAATATAAAGTTAAAAAAAAAATAATCATTGATTTATATTAAATTTTTTTGTTTGTTACCAATTGAAAAAAAAAACATAATAAATTATTTATCTAATATCTCTGTATATATGTCTATAAAAAATATATACAGAAGAATACAAGAATTTCATATATAAATATATCAATACATTGCTTATATACAATTATTATTAGATTTAATTTAATTAAATAAGATGATATATACAAGGCAAAAAAAATGTTTGTTGTTCAAAATGCGTGACAATCGTATAAAATAAATTAAATAATTTATTTCGTTTTTGTATATATACAATACAAAATATATACATATAAATTTTTATTATTACTGTATTATTACTCTACTGTTGTTATACACATTTATTTAATTCATATACCAGAGTTATGAGTTCTATATTAAATCTATACACGCATATAAGAATAAAAAAACAAACATATATTTTGATATAGAATAATCGCATCATATTAATTTCCCACACAAAAATTTATAAAAAGAATATTTTATATTTTTATATTTGATATAAAATTTAAATATTTTTCTTTCAATTTTGATAAAATAATGTACGCCATCGCCATTTATTGCGATTGTTTGAAGTTTATATTACAAAAAATAAAATGTGTGTATACGTTAACTAAATATGCAAATTTAAAGTACTTCTATTTTAATATAGAACAATATATTCTAAATATAAAAAAAAGTATAGCCATTTCAAATGTGAATATAATTAAATTATTATATCAATTAATGTATTTTTAATAAATTAAATTTTATAACAATTATTATTATTATTATTATTATAATTAAATGACGAAATGATTTGAACCAAATGTTTGAGTATTTCAATTTTCATCATAAAACAAAAAATGATGTTTAATATCGGTTTTTTATTTTTTTGTATTTATATATAAATTTATTTATATATACGTTCATAAAAATAATGACAGAAATTGATGAAATTCAATTATTTATTCAACGTTCCTTTATTTATATGTTCATTTCAAGCACTCGTTGAATTACACACTATGCATACATATATACATTCATTCATATAGAGCTGGAACCAGTATATTTATATATAGTCACTTGATAAAGTAAAAAAAAAATTGTTTTTTTTAATGAAAATGCGTATTTTATTTATAAATAATTAATGATGTTGTTTTTCCGCAGCTTTTCCATTTTATATACATTTTCATATTTATTATATGATGACAGAAAAATTGATTATATAATTGTATTATATAGATGTTCATAATTTTAATTACTTTTTTTTTATGTACACATAAAAATTTGAATATACATGTATAGTATACTTTAGCAGCCAACAGGGTATGTTGATGGTTGTGAAGCGTTTATTTTTCTATAATGTGTTAAAATCAAATAGGGTTAAATTTGTAAATATATATATATATGGGGATGATATGACATAAAGATAAAAAATTAAAGATAATACAACGACGTTTACGTCCAAAATTGTGGTATATTAGAGGTATAATTTATTGCTATATTAGCTTATTCAAAAAAAAAACATCATAACATCATCAATTATGTAGGTTATTATACATAATCATTGTTACATTATTTTTTCAATAAACTTCCTTGGAAAGTCCATAATTTTATTAACTTTATGAAATAAGGTGTGATGTATTTCAAATATTGGTGTCAAGTTTTGAATTCATAATTTTCTTCATTATTTAGGTGAGCTCAATTGAAAAAATGATTATATTTTTTAATTATTTATTCACTAAAATGGCGATAGAACAAATAACAAATTATGTATTTCAACAGAATAATGTTTTTAATTTTTTTCAGTAACTTGCAATTGTAATTTTATATGAAACTCAAATTTATTTTATATTTAATCTGTATTGAAAGGCAATGTTCAACTTTTGTCATTAAATACTACAGGGAATTTCTTTGAAAAATAAAGATACATAACTGAATGACTAAAAGAATTTGTGTATAGACAGACAAGAGAGATTTAATGCAAACGATAAAAATATATATATATATATACAGAATATTTGTCTTTTGAAGTATACCTGCATATTTATTTTTCATTACTATAAATTTCTTAGAAAGTAAAACATGTTTTGTATAATATTAAAATAAATTTTTCATAAATTATAGATAAATATTATTCTATGAAAATCTTATACAGAGTTTTACTTTATTTACTATGAAAAACAAAAAAAAATTTCTTTTATTGAAATGAAATATAGTACAATATTATATTACCGCACATATTCAATACTGTATACATTTCTTTCAAAAGTAAAGCAAAATCCTTTTTCGATAATTATGGAATATATTTAATAAAACAAGATGATTGATACCCCCCATTAAATTTTAAACGAAATTTTATCAATCAATAAAATAATAATAATAAATGTTATGCTGTTCTATGATAGATGATATAAATTTTGATTAATATCAATTTATTGAAATAGATAAAAAAAAAATCACATTTAACATTTAATTTAAAACCAAAAAAAAAACAAAACTTTTTTTAATAGACAAATTTATTTGATGAAATTTTCATTTGACAAAAATTAATATACGACGTTTTTTTTAAAAAATCATTTCAATCATTCATAAAAATTTACATGTGCGTGAGCATATTTATTTTAATTGATTGCGTAATCAATTAGTTTTTTATATAATAAAAAATAGACAATATGATTTTATGCAATGACATTTAATTTAACTTCATTTTTCATATCTATATATCATAGTTCATCATACATTAAGTAAGTAATTCCTTTAAAAAAATGATTATAAATTAATTATAAAATAGAAGTTAAATTTATAATCATTAAGATAAAAACTTAAAGTAAGTCAAATTTAAATAAAAAATACATACTTAAATGTTTAAAAACTCAGAAATTTTTCAAGTATTTTTAATATAATTTTGAAAACAGAAATTTCATATAAAAATTATTCTGCAGTTTAAACTATAAAATTCAAATGTATGGCAACCGCATATATCTTTTATTGCATTTGCATTTTAATAAAAATATAAAAAAATAAAGAAGACGAGGAAGACCTTGTTCCATAAACTATAATTTTACAGAATCTTATACTACATGGTTAAATAGAAAATATCTGTATATATAATACAGAACATTTTTTTATTAAAAAAATCAATACAACCCAGATATTATAATGCTAAAAAAGTGATGAATAAAAAATATATATAGTGCAAATATATATGCCTATATGTAGAATTTGTATATATGTATACACACTTATCTATATATGCATAATAAACATTATATTAAAAAAAAAACAGAAGCATCTTCATGACAAAAAAGAAAAGAAAATTTTATCATTAAACATTTTTTTATTTTCATCATTCTGAAGTACATGAAGCATATAATAAGAAATAATTTAAACACTTTTTATATATGAAATGAAATATATAGACATAAGCATTGCAGCAATATATTTATTTTATATTCACATAATAGTAGTAAATTTTTAACAAATTGCTTTTAATTATATCTTCATATCGTTTATTGCAGAAAGGTTAAATTCTCATTAAATAAATGAAATGAAAAAAAAAAAATAAAATAGAAAATGCAAAGGTGAATTTTCAATTAGTTATAAGTATATATAAACACATAAGTTAAATAATATATATAATAATGCTTTCTAAAAAAATGTAATATTAAAATCGTGAATTCGCATAATATCATCTGTTCTGTAAACAATATTCATTATGGTATGTATATAGTTTTTACTTCTGTTTTTTTTTTCATTTATATTGTTACCCCTTTTCAAATATTCAATGAATTATATTATTATATAATAAAATGCACACGCTATTGTGAGCTACTGTATTTTAGTATGGTAAGGTATTTTTGTTTTTTTTTATTAATACAACTTGTACTGGTCTTCGTCTACCTACATGTTCAAATCTATTATATGTATATTTAATTATTATATCCCCATAAAATGTATTATGTTCATTTTATCCAATGTATTTACAACAATAAGGAAATATAAATTTAACCTGTACACTGTATACGGATAAATATATGTATTATATGTATATCCTTTAGCAATTCCACAACCACTATATCACCCCATTACTGATTCTGATTGCTATTATATATACTGTATATTGTTATTGCTATGTTGTTATTGCTATGGCTATATATATATATATATGTATTTATATATATTGAAACAAGTTAGAATTGCATTATTTAGGGTAAAACGTACAAATAATAATATGTATATATAAACATATATTAAATACATATACATGTGGGGGTTTTGTGTTAACATATTATAGATATCTGTATATAGAAGAATGACTCATCCATTTTCTTTTAGATAATTTTTAATTTTCCATTGAATGGTTTGCTTATTTCATTTATTACTATATTTTTCTATATATATTTAGCAGGAAAATATGTGTTATCACGAAATGGTTTTGTTTGATAATAATTGATGCACGTGCATATTAAAAATGTTATTCTTTTTTTATATGTATATAAACACGTTGTTATATGTATATGGTGATTATTGTAAAATGCAAAACGAAGTATAAGAGAAGAAAGAAACAAACAAAAAACAAATATTAATTATAAAAACGTATAAAATGCATTCATTCAGATTCAGACCCACTACCGTATACTTTATGTGTCATAATAACGTGTAAACATTATTGTATGAGTATATATAGAAAATAAAAAGAGGAAAACAATACAAAGAATTTTCAATTAGACAAAAAAAACTAATATACATTTTCATCTGTATCATTTCTATATATTCATAAGTTATTCTATATGTATATTGTATATATTATACTAAAAAAAATATGTTGTGAAAAGAAATTATGCAAATCTATATAAAATACGATATCGCTGATATACATAACATATATTGAAATATATATATAAATAATAATGCATTTATTATGCAATTTTTATGTATTTTATTGTGAATTTTCATCCATCTTGTTAACATTAATATTTATTATTTATTCGGGCGAATAGAAGAAATGTTTTATAATATTTTAAAATATGCTGAACTTAAACTAAATGGAGCATTTGAATTTTTTTTTTAAAACGAATTTCATATAATAGATATGGTGATAGAAATTACATCAAATTCTCAAACTTTAAAGATTTGGCAAATTCATAAAAATTTACTTTAAACATTTTATACAAATCGAATATTGTTTTATAAGAATTTTTTAATTTTTATATTTTGTATATGGTTTTATAAGAATTTTCCGAGAAATTCGTATTCTATAATAAAGAGCAAAATTTAAATCTACAAAACAAGTACGGGATGAAAATCTATTTTTTTGGTGAAAATTAGTGAAAAATATCGAGTGTATTATAAAACCGCAATTAATGGATGAATAGACAACCAATATACAGGTTATTTTAAATAAAAAATAACATTCTATAGAGTTTCAGAAAAATATCATAACGAAAATTCAATCATTTGGACTCTTTGTTACTAACAGATTTTCCATTTGACAATTGACATTGATCTATTTTATTTCATAAATAAAAATGGAATGGACATATAGAAAAGATCTTTTGCCAATCTACTTACATCGTATTTATTACTTCCATTTGAATTTTCTGAAATAATTGACAAAATCAAAATCTCTGCAGGGAAAAATCTAATTATATGGTATCGAAAAAGAAAAGTAGTTGTAATAGATCCGGACAAACAGACCGGCGATATTAACGTTTCTTATATACCAATTAATTTAAAAATAATTCCTTAATGCAATTGTTTATAAAATAAAATCTTTTCATTGATCCTAATTTTACTAAACATATAACATATAAATACGTTATAAATTTCTATATATCTATAGACTCTACCTGATATCTATATAGAAAATCTACCTCAAAGGATATAAAATTAATTATTAATATTGTACACATTATCACAAAAAGATGCATTCGTATAATGGAATACTAAGAAAATCTAGTTTTTTTGTTTATGTATTTTTATAATAACATACATACTTATTTCTATTTCATAAAATACCCTTAAAGCTATTGACTTTAAGCAGAAAATAAAGAATAGAATAAAATGTGAGTAGTTGTTACGCTACAACAATAAAACATAATGATAAATGTATAATAACGATAGGAAAATCAGAAACAACAAAAAAAGGTACATAGTTTTTCCATTAACAATTTTTTTTTTCTAAATCATATATATTTTATTTAAAAAAAAAATCGTATATCATAAACTTTTTTTTTTATACTATATATATCCTAGAAAAAATATATAATGTATTTTTTATATATAAAATATATATTATGAAAAATGATTTCACATAAAAAATTTTTTTTTTTAAATTTCCAGAAAAGTGCATATTATTATAAAACATATACAAGGAATACATATACTAGGAATAAAAAATAATAAATACGAAAATTATTGGGTGAAAATAAAAAAAAAAATTCCAGTTTATTTTCTTAAATATATTTTTATATACTATAGTATTTATATTATAAACATATATAAGGATATTCAAATTATATACGTAAACAAAAGAGAAAATTAATTAAATATTCTTTAGGGAAACATTTTCTTTATATTTGTATTTGAAAAAAAGAAAAAGAAATTAAATAAAGACTTTATTTTGTGCATATATGAAACAAGGAAAAAAAAATGCATGAAAAGCCTAAAGTCAAATTCACTATAATAATAAATTATTTTTTCTGTATAATAACTTATTTTTTTTTTTAAAAGAATTTTATTTTATTTTTATTTTGTATACTTAAAAGAATATTTTTTTATTTTGTCATATTTATTTATGAATATTAAATTATAATCATTTTATTATTGTTCAGGTAATTTTAAACGTTTCCTGGTTGAATAAAATGTATATATTTTATTTTTGTTATCCTTTAAATTTTACACCTGTTTTTTTTTATGTAATAATACATGAACACTTTTACGAGTTCATTGGTTGTAAATAAAAAAATTAATTGATTTTTAATATATCCTTATGGTGAAGTTTCTAAAATAAATTTGGGGTATTTGCTTCATTTATATTAAAAATAAAAGGCGGTTATTTAAGCAAAATAGAAAAGTATAGAATGTTTTATATTAATAGATTTATTACAAAATTTCCTTTTATCAATAGAATCAATAACGAATGTTGATAATTAAAATCATATAATAACTTTATTATACCATGTTAAAAAACAGCTTTAAAAAAAAAAAAAAATTGTACAACCAACATATAACCAAAAATGATAGTCGCATATGTAATCAAAAAATATAATAGTCGCATATGTAACCAAAAAATTCATATATAAAAATGCTTACATTTTCCGATCATCCTATCCCTTACGTATATACAGGGTGTCCCAGTACAGGGTGCCAACCCGAAACAGGCAGGTTCTACACCTCATTTCCAATCAAAAAATGTATGGCGACTCCATGTCTATCTCTCTTGGTTTTCGAGCTAGCCCGAAAAAACGATTTCGTTGAAGTTCAAGGTAGTACGTAGATGTTATTTACCATATCTCAGCAACCACATATCGGAATCCAATAATTATAACTTTGTTGGAAACGTATTTTAACTATCTATAACTGTTTCTAATAACACAAACATCGGCGACAACCCGTTTTCATGCTATAGCTGGTCAAACACAAGAAATTTCAACGGCCTCAAATATTTTTGTTATTTTGCAAGCCGAGAACTATAGAACTTTTATGTTTATCAGCTGTCGGTTTTTAGAAAAACTTCTTTGATGTTTTAGCTTTAATTTGATGTACAAACTTTTAAAATATGTCAACGCGTTCTAGAGATATAACGAAAATAATATTGAAATATGACGAAAATAATGCAAATTTTTCAAAAATTTAAATCACATTTATTACATTGCAAAGTTCAATGTTCTGTTGTTATCGCGTTTTCTAGGTAACATAAGTTCAAGGGATTGCAATTAATTCAATGGTTACTTAGAAATAAAAACAGTTAAATCTATTACCCTCATAAATTCATTCAATTCTTTTGTTTTTTATGCTACATCTCTTCGGCATTTGTACGTTACATTGTTTTACGTTTAATATTCATTAGAAAATTAAGTTTGTTTTATAAAGAATAATTTGGAAGTTTGAAACAGTGAATGAAATTTAAAGCAATATGCAGTCACTTTCAAATTGTGAATTAGCGGATATGGTATATGTTTATGGATATTGTGATGGTAATGCCAGCAAAGCAAAAGCTGAATACCAAATTCGATTTCCAAATCGAATACAACCATCAAGAAAATCGTTTTCAAACATATTTAGGAAACTAAGAACTACTGGTACCTTTGCAAGAAAACAAGAACGAGTACGTAGAAGTTCTCGCGATGAAGATGTTATGGATATGGTCGAAGAAAATCCAAGAATAAGCACAAGACGTGCAGCCATCCAAATTGGTGTAAGTAAAAACTATGCTTGGCGTGCAATGAAGGCTGCTGGTTTACATCCTTATCATTTGCACAAAATGCAAGCACTTAAAGTCAATTAATTGGTCCATACTTTCTACCTGGGCGACTGGATTCAGATTCATATTTAGTTTTTTTGCAAAACAGGTTATTCTATTCATTCATTTGCGTTGATTTGCGATTCATTCAACCAGTTGATTTGCGATTTATTCATTTTCAACATGACGGTGCACCCCCACATTTTGCACGAAGTGTAAGAGAACACTTAAATGACACATTCGGTCAAAGATGGATTGGAAGAAATGGTCACATTAAATGACCACCACGGCCGCCAGACCTCACACCATTAGATTTTTATCTATGGGGGGTTTGTAAAGACATGGTTTATAAAACACCAGTTCATACCAGGGAAGATTTAATGAATGGCATTAATAATGCGTTTGAAGTTTTAAAAAATAATCCGAATCAAATTCGATCGGCTACTAGGGCAGTATTAAAACGGTGTCGAATATGTCGATCACATAATGGACCCCATTTTGAACAATTTTTGTAGTAAAAATTTAAATTTAATTTAATAAATATGTTTTAAATTTTTGAAAAATTTGCATTATTTTCGTCATATTTCAATATTATTTTCGTTATATCTCTAGAACGCGTTGACATATTTTAAAAGTTTGTACATCAAATTAAAGCTAAAACATCAAAGAAGTTTTTCTAAAAACCGACAGCTGATAAACATAAAAGTTCTATAGTTCTCGGCTTGCAAAATAACAAAAATATTTGAGGCCGTTGAAATTTCTTGTGTTTGACCAGCTATAGCATGAAAACGGGTTGTCGCCGATGTTTGTGTTATTAGAAACAGTTATAGATAGTTAAAATACGTTTCCAACAAAGTTATAATTATTGGATTCCGATATGTGGTTGCTGAGATATGGTAAATAACATCTACGTACTACCGTGAACTTCAACGAAATCGTTTTTTCGGGCTAGCTCGAAAACCAAGGGAGATAGACATGAGGTCGCCATACAATTTTTGATTGGAAATGAGGTGTAGAACCTGCCTGTTTCGGGTTGGCACCCTGTACTGGGACACCCTGTATATAGAATTTCCACCTCAAACATGTGGTTTCCATAAAATAATACCAAAAACCTAAATGTATATTTTTATAGACAAATATTCATTTTAAAATTTATATTATTATATATAGAGATTTTATATAAAACATACATAATTCGGCAGGTAGGTATACCAAATGATTATGTTCGTATATTCTATATATATATTAGAATTTTATTTATACATAATATAATTTATTGTCATTGACACGTCGTACTTTATTGATTCTATATTATACATGCACACATGACTGCATAACATGATCGTCATTTTGTAAAAAAAAAAAAAAAGAAAAAACGTATACAATTTTTCCGATA
Source organism: Dilophus febrilis (assembly GCA_958336335.1). NCBI lineage: Eukaryota > Metazoa > Arthropoda > Insecta > Diptera > Bibionidae > Dilophus > Dilophus febrilis. The sequence continues at coordinate 34,363,267 of OY284469.1, read as the reverse complement.
TATGTTAGGTATATATATATCTATATTGTTGAATGTATAATTTTTTTTTCCTTTTTGATGACTCGTATTATTACCATATATACACAGAACAATATTATGTTTGTAATCCTAAATATATATGTCTATATAGTACATGTTAAATCCGTATGGCACTTTATTGGTGACAAAAAAAAAAAGTTAAGTACATATAATTTTACAAAAATAAAAACCATTACATGTATTCCATACACGCATAAAAAATATATTTTAGGGAGTGTTATGATAAAAAAAAATAAATAAATTCTTTTATGTATTCTGGAAGAAAATATCTGATTCTATTCGGTTCTTTAAAAATGTTTAATATTAAAACAAAAAGAAAAGCTTCCCTTCACAAATTCTGTATACATGTTGATTAATGTGGTGGAAATAAGTTTAAGGCTACACATGAATTGTATTGATTAGAAATTGAAACTTTTTCTATAATCGGATATCGCAATTACGAGCCAAGGAAATGTTACGCTAAACATTTAATAATTAAATTTTACTATTTATTATTTATTCTTAAAATTTATATTGTATTTATTATTATTACTTAAATGCTAACAATTGCAAGAGTATAATTTTAAAATATAAATGTGTATAGATTAATAAATAAAATAAAATATATAATAAAAAAATGTTTACAACTCACATTGGTTGGAATTTATCACATTACATAATCATGAAATTCGTATAAAGAATAGACAGATAAAATTGAAACTTACCTGAAAATAATTAAGAAAAAATAAAATAATGTTAATAAAAATCACTATTATTTTGATCAATTTAATGGATATTGAAATAATAAATCAACTTAATACTTGTAATAACAATAATAATAATAATGATGATAAATAAATTATTTTGAAATTAATAAAATGATTCTTTAAAATTTCGGTTTCAAATGATAGAATGAAATTTATATTCTAAACTCATTTCGAAATATGCAAACGACTTAATTCAATTCGCATTTTAACTTTAGTAACTAAAGTATAGACAAGGAAGAACTATTTTGAGTTTGGATTAAATCGTGACACCCCTTTAGTCACAACGCAATTGATTGATTGAAATAAATATCGGTATAAAATGAAACAACCGTTAGACCAATTGTTAAATAAAGAAAAATTTTAAATGAAGTGATGATGCGATGGTCTTATATATTTCAATACATCAACACAAAATATGTAATTTTATATTGTAATGAATTTCTATACAAAATGCAATGGAAAATTTGAAATTTAATTATATACCTTTTATTTCTGATTAATATAATCTTCATGGAATCATGAAATCGAATCTTGAATTCGTCGCATAAACACAAACAATAAATAAAAATTTGACCAGAATCACAATGAAAATTGAATGCACAAACATAAAGAAAAAAACCATTTAACAATTATGATTTTATGCATAGAAATCAAACCAACTAATATAAGAAAACGTTTAAGAACTTAATTTTAAAAAAACGTATTTAAATAAAATAAACCAACTAAATAAAAATAATATATTTTATATTTTATATTGATTGAGTTGTAAAACGTAACTAATGCAAATAAAAAAAAATGTGTTTTATTTTTTTCAGGCCGTGCAAGCAGCAAACAAACACATTTTTACATGGCGTTTTACAGTTTTGTAATTTTGTGCACAATCGTAGACTTAAATCAATGATAATATAATTATATTATCATTGCTTAAATTATGCAATTCATTCAAAGGATTTTAAATTATGAACTTCGTCAAAAAATGGTGCACATTTTCTCATATGACCATATATTTAATTATGCTAAAAAAACACTTAAATTAACCAACTAAACTGATTGAAACTCTTATACTAATGACAACATTGATATTGATATATGTATACACGAAGAATAAAAAAAAATCATTATAATATACAGTTTTCATGTCTGCAGAAAAATATTATATAAAATATCGGTAAACGAAACGTTAAATGATTGTATTATAATATATCGATCGATATATACAATATAATGAAATGTAACAAAATTATGAGCTGCTGCTTATTGTGTTTGATGATATGCATATTGGAATATTACCATATATGAAATGTTATCAATACAATATAAAAAAACAACAAGTTAATTATACGCATACATATATGATAAATAAATAGAAAAATTAAATAACTGCGGAATTATACCATTTTATTAGTGTGTTGATACAAAAGTAATTACCAAATTGTATATGCAATGATAAAATTAAAAAATCTATATACAATTATAAACAAATTTGCAATTGATCAAATATTAAATTAACTTTCATTCAACCATCACATTTAAATTATTTGCCATTTCAATTTATATGTAATCAAAAATCAAGGATATGAATTTTAAGATGAAAGTATGGTCGAGTTGGTAACGAAGCTGCCGATTTTATAAACAAAATCTCACATGTAAAACAAATTACATGTGAGATTTGCTTTTAATTAAGGGGGACATGGTTGTTTGAATTTGGACAGTCGACGATGAGACATACCATATTCCAGCAATGATGTTCCCCGTAGGTTTATATATATACGGACCGCGCTGGCGTTTCTGCCAGCTGTGGTTAGTGTATATATATTCCCGGGTACCCTGTACGGGGGTACCCGCTCTACATCCAAAAATAACTGTACATTTCTATCGTTGAAACTTACATACAGAGAGATAAAAAGGAAAAAATATAACAAGAAAATATAAAAAATAATAAAAAATTTATTGATTTTCTTAATAAATTTTTTTCTTTTTATCCTATATGTAAGTTTCAACGATAGAATTATTGTCTGATGAAGGAATGTGGTTCAAATCTGGATGTTGAAACGCCTTTTTTTTATTATGTAATGAATTATTTAATTAATTATTTTTTATTATTGCAAACGTAAAAATTGAAATGCAAAATCCTTTGGAAAACATTCTATTTATTGAATCTGAAAGAAATTAGAAAAATATAAACCCATTTAAAATTATGAAATGAATATTTTAGAAAATAAAATGCATATATGATGTATAGAAATTATATATACAATGCACATTTTTCTGGAATTTCTTGGTTCAAATCCCAATTATAATAATTTTGACAATTTTTTTTTCTGATTTATTAATAAATTATTGAAACCCGAATAATCTTTGAATTTATTCAGTGAAAAATAATTTGCAAATGTAATAATAATAAAAATTTGAAAAGATTGAATTGAATTATATAGAAATTTATATAGAAATTTGAAAATACATTTAAGACATTTTATAATGTATTATGGCTTCTTATAATATATGTTTGCGGAACGTATCTATCGCGTAAAAATAGAATTAGGTGTGTATATATAGTAAAATGTGCTATCTCAACATTTTATTTTAATTTAGTTAGAAGATATAACAAATATTTATATATCTGTGTGTTCATTTCATATATAAACGAATATATATATAATTAAATAATGTATGTTATCAAAATTTCTCTTTTAGCACATCCTCCTACATAGTCATTTATATTATTGCTTTCCTAAATATATAAATAAAACATATATATATATATATATTTATAGAGCTTATATAAAATTTATTGTATACAAGGAAAAAAAAGGAAAATATTGCATGTACTATTTATAATCTATGAATATAATATTATGTATTCGTATTCGTACGTAGTATAAGGTTGAAAATGGTTTATATTCAAATAATCTATATATATAATGAAATTCATATTATTTAACATAACAAAAGAATTTTCTCTGTATATATATATATAAAAGATAGAAATATATTTTATACAGAATCTACCGCTTTTTAATCCAATATAATAAATTTTTAGGTCATATTATCATATGTATATCATCATGATCATCTATATATATGTCTTTGAGTCTTATGTGATATCTGATTTTATATTGCAATATAATATATAAAATATAGATAAATAACATTCATGAACTATAGAATGTTTATCAATTATAATAATAAAGTATTTTATCGATATTCTTAGATTTCCAGATGGAGAATAATTGGATATATACTATTATATTTTTGCAATATATAAATAAAAAACAAAATTATCTATATTTATTAGGATTTACGATTAATTTTAATCACATGATCATCAATTTATTTTTACTGTATTTAGGTTAAAGAATTCTATATAAATATGTGTATTGATTGTGTTTTTTGCATACCCGAAAAGTTTAATATATTTTCATTAAATTACAAAAAAAATAGTAATTTTCATTTAAATTTCCGGGAAAATTTTCAATTGTTAATGAATCAATACTTATGGTTCCAATTCTATCAAAAAAAAAACCTGGAAAAATTGGATAAATCACTAAAATAAACTTCGTTTCTTTATCAATGAAATTAATCTAAATTGTAATAGACACACTTTGCCAACCTGAATTATTTTTATGTTTTTAATTTTAATTAAAATATTATTGAATGAAATTGGCCAAACGAAATTATTTCCCTTTTGTATTGGAAAATTAATAAATTTGCACACTTTATCTATTAGTCAACCCAAGTCCAATAGAAAAAAATACGATAAAATTAAACACAAATTTTCTACAAATATAAATTCATCGAAAAGTTTCAATGACAAAAAAATTATAGAAAGAAATTGCATACGCTCCGGTTAAAAAAGTAATCATTTTCTAACCGCATACACTTTGTATATTGAATGCAAAACGACCTGTAAAAATATATCTTATTCTTATATATCTATCGTATATATTCGCATAAATCACAATATCATATATATTATACCTCTTTAGCATGTTTTCTTTTATATGTACGTATGTATATATACAACAATGAATATATTACAACAAGGAGTATAAGAAGTGTTCATTTTAAAGATTTCTATATATATATATATATAAATATAAATACATACGTTTATATGATAGGCATTTATTATTATTACTTTTTTTTCTTCAGATTTTCAACATATAAAAGAGGTAGTCGCATATATAAGGACTTAAAGTTCTATTGAAATATATTTAATTATATTTGTAGTGTTGTATAGATACTAATTTTTATGGAGAGAAAAAAGTCCGGAAACCATTATATAAAATACAATATATAAAAATAAAAATGTTGACCTGTGATATGGTCAATTTTGTGTTATATCTTATGAGATATATAGTCAAAATGTTTTACATAACAATAACATCTACAACATATATTGAATATACCTTTTTAGTTTTGTTATTAATAAAAAAAAAAGCTAACACTTCGTTCAATAATGTGTGTGACTAATTAATTAAAACACATTTTTTTGCCAAAATTCGTTTTTATTCATCAAGATAGTCCCCTTTTAGGGAGATACAATCATTCCAACGCTTTTCCAATCTTTCGATACCGCCTTTGTAAAACGATTTTTCTTTGCCTTCAAAATAGGCGTTAGTTTCGGCGATTACTTCATCATTTGAGCCAAATCTCTTACCACGGAGCATCCTTTTGAGGTCTGCGAAGAGCCAGTAGTCGCTGGGGGCTAAATCTGGAGAATACGGTGGATGGGGAAGCAATTCAAAGCCCAATTCGTTCAATTTTGCCATCGTTTTCATTGATTTGTGACACGGTGCATTGTCTTGGTGGAACAACACTTTTTTCTTCGCCATATGAGGCCGTTTCTTTGCGATTTCGACTTTCAAACGCTCCAATAACGCTATATAATAGTCGCTGTTGATGGTCTGCCCCTTCTGGAGATAGTCGATGAATATTATTCCATGCGCATCCCAAAATACAGACGCCATAACCTTGCCAGCCAACTGCTGCGTCTTTGGTCGCTTTGGACGGCTTTCGCCGGCTGCATGCCACTCAGCAGACTGCCGATTTGACTCTGGAGTGAAATGGTGGATCCATGTTTCATCCATTGTGATGTACCGTCGCAAAAACTCCGACTTATTGCGCGTAAACATGTCCAAACAGCTCTTTGAATCATCGGTTCGTTGTTGTTTTTGCTCCGGTGTGAGCAAACGCGGCACCCATTTGGAACACACCTTTTTCATACCCAAATGTTCGTGTATTATGGTTTGTACACTGCCTGCTGATATCTTCAGAATGTCAGCAATCTCCCTCACTTTCACTTTACGGTTGGACATAATGATTTTCAGTGTTTTTTCAACGTTTTCCGGAATAACAGCGTCATTTGGCCTTCCAGTAGATGGAATGTCATCGGTGTCTGTACGACCACGTTTGAATTCGGCATACCAATAACAAATGCTTCTTTTTGATGGAGCAGAGTCCGAGTAATGTTTTTCAAGCCATTCCTGGCATTGAACAGTATTTTTTTTCATTAAAAAACAATGATAAATCAGCACACGGAATTGCTTTGAATTCATTTTTTTTAAAACACAAAACTAGCGTCACTTATAGCACTGTAACTTGTAAACAAATGATCTGATTAACATATGATGTTGACAGTAAGCCTAAAAAGGTTGCCAAATGCGAAAAAAAATATTGATTTAGTTCTAGGGACGCCATCTATGTGTCAGTCACACACATTATTGAACGAAGTGTTATACTATACATTGATGATAATTTCAAGTATTAGTTGAGATGTTTTTGGGTTAACATTTGTAAGATATATGGTATATTATAGTATGTAGTAAATTGTTTGCCTGTAAAACTGTAAAAAATTGAGGCATACCTTTTATATCTTCTATAATATATGTCTGAATAAATGTTAATATACAATATATGAATTTAAACTTTAATTTTGAATATTATGATCCTTTTTTTATTATTAATTTGACAACAAAAAAGCGTGATATAAGACATTAATATGTTTATTGTTTTATTTTGACGATTACATCTATTTAAAAATGAGACTGAGACAATCATTTTTGGTTACATTTCAATGACACGACATAATGTATAGGTCATATAGTGTGGGTCGATTTCCATTACTCCAAATGTCGAAACAATTAATTACTTAATTTCTTAATTGCTGTAGAGGATTTTTGCAATAAATAATGGGTAGTTGTTACAAGCTTCTTTAAAACCCGACAAGCAGTAGTATGTATTGCATGAAATTGTAAAAAATCGTAGAAAAGGAATACCGATTCGAAAAAAAAAACATTTTGTATATTTAACATAAATATAGTGTGTATAATTACTTCAATTAGTGAAACAAACAAAATATCATAACACATTTTTAGATTGATATTGAAATATGTATATCATACTAGAATCAATTGAGCTTTCAATTACATGATTAAAATTGAACTAAATATATACAATATACTTTATTATTACCTATATATATATATATATATATATATGAATTAAAGTAATTACGATTGAAATATAACATAATATATAATCGAATTATATAATTTGTTATTATATATATTTGGATATTTATATGTAAAATATATAATTAAATTTGATAATTACATAACCCGCACATATGATAAACAAAAAGTTAACAAAATTTACTGTGATTGTTCATATTTTATTAAATAAAGTATTTATATATTTAATAATATACCTATATAATACAACAAATTTACAGATTATATGAAAATGTCTATTTCATTCCATTAATTTTATTCATCAAAAATTCTCTTAACTTTAAATTAAAAATTTCCCATTCTTCTTTAAAATATAAATATAAATTGAATATAAAATAATTGAATTGCCATTACCATATATATATGCATGTACAACTATATATACCATATATTGTTGTTTTTGTTTATGTGTGCGGTTTGAATAAATAATTTTATGATTTAATTCATAACTTTGGAAAATAAATAAATAGATAATGTTTTATATATATATTCATATATAGCGATATATACTTGAAACTTGAATGAATATATTTAGTAAAACACAAATATATATTTATATAGTATAGAAATGGAGAAGACAAACAGACAATTCCGTCAATATACAAATAATTTCATATAATAATGATAATGATAATAATAATGGTATAATTTAAGTGCTTCTTTGCATAATAAATTTTATATGTATATAGTATATTATATTTTATAAATGTGATATTGAAGTATAAGTACCCATATATATATACATTATTTTATAAATAAAAAGACGAAATATATATTCGAAATATATATTCTATGAAATATATATTTTGTTATAAATTAATTATAATTAAGTGCATATTTATATATGTACAAGCGACGTTTATATAATATACACCTATTAATATTTTCATGTAATAAAATATTTCTATACATAAAAGTCCATCGCACATATAGGAAAATAAAAGTATTTCAAATATACCACCACAAAATTAGATCAATTAATTATCAGGAAATTTATGTATCAATATTTTTCAACAAAACAATTATATTAATTCGCTTTTATTTAATGTTATTGGTTTTTATTTCATTACATATAAACTCAATGGTCCGTGTAATTCTATAAGTAATTCTATTGAATGAATAATATATTTTTTTTATGGTATAGCTGAATAAAAATGGTATTCATGCATATTATTATTAAAAAGTTAACATCTTTAGGAATAAAGATCATTATAACTATATACGGGGAGCAAACGAACTTGAAATAAAATGTATAATAAATCATTTTTGTTCATGGCATTAATGGCACATTATCCCAGAGTTACCGACCATTCCGAAATTATAGCCGTTATACACAAAAATTATTTCATTTGGTTTGGTTTTTTTTTCTTTTACAACAATTTGAAAAATAATTGATAATAAATCGATTCATTGAATGCTTTTTTCCATAATGTTTATAAATAAAATGTTTTGTATCCTGAGAATTAATGAAAATTTACGTGGGAAATTCAATAAATTTAATCATATTTTATAATCAAAACTGAAGTATATATTTTTTATGAATCATTCCTATATTTTTCTATATAATTGTTTATATACAATCAATATCATTACAAAGATACATTACATTACAAAGTCACAAACAGCAAACTCACTAAATATTTTCCACTAATTTTTTTTTTATGGTTTTTCAATTAAATTAATACAAATAACAAAAAACATTTAATAGCATTTAATTTTAAATTAAAATATAGGTAAAATTTACATAGATAAACACAAATATATATATATAGTAATAATAAATGCAGAAATTCAAATAAAATTAAATTATGTTGATGCACCCACCGCAGCCATAAATATTTATAATAAAAAGGTACTTAACAAAAAACCGCATGTATAAAATAACAAAACAATAATAATAATAATAATAATAATAATCACAATAATAGTAATATTAGTACAAACTACAAACTAATAAAAAAATTAAACTCTATATATACTAATTTAAATGAATGTCTTTTATTTGGTTTTGTATTCAGTTTTTTTATTTTTTTGTGTACTGACTGAATTTAATTGTTCACAGACATGATAAAGTTCAATGAGTTTATGTTCCTATATATGTGTATATTATTGAATTTTAACTAAATATTTACCTATATACAAAACAATTCAATGTATATGTCTATTGAAAATACTGAAATACATACTAAATACAGCTTTTAATTCAATGTTGGATTGGGGGGATACCTGCCATTTATATTTACAAAATTCAAATGTCTATAAATATATAGAAAATTTGATAAAATATCGAATATGTTGAATAGCAAAATAAAAAATATATATATATCATATAGACCTGGATTTATCGTTGTAGACATTTTCTGAATGAAAATATTGAATGGATTGGTTTCATTATACATATATAATACATGTATATATGCCATTTATAAAAATAAAGTAAAGTATATATGTTATATTCAATGTATAATACAACAAAATAGAAAAAAAAATTAAATGTATATTATAGGTTTTTTTTAACCACTTTTAGTCGTCGATATACCTTTTTATATGATTCAGCAAAATAACATATACACTTTATATATGTATATGTATTTTTAGTATACGTCTCGATTTTTTTATTTTATTTTTCGTGACATTTTGATATCTCTTGATCAATAATGATGATAATAATAATAATAATAATAATATACGAAAATCGAAATGAATATAATCGTAATGTAAAATGATAATATCTAACATTTCTTCGTTGTTACTATATATATAGTATATACTGTTGCTGTTATATATTTTATATAAATATTAAGTCAAAAGGTGTTATATTATGATGATTAAACTATATATACTTCGTCAAGGCAGCAATTATAGACAGAGTACTCCAAAAACCACATATTATTGAATCGGTGGTGATTCTATATTTTATAGGGATTCCAAATCAAAATTAATCTATAAAGTTTATATATTAATTATAGATTAGATTGCGAATTAGGTTTATAATTGCTCGAATATTAAAAGTAATCTTATCAGAAAAATTGCTGAAGTTTTTCAAATCCAAAAAAAAACTTGTAATGAGTTAATATTGAATGGGAGATTCTGAATTAAAAACTCATTGATCTTTTTTGAGTAATTTAATTATGAACCTAGTTGAACATGGTTCAAAAAGCTTAATTAAAATATGTGTTCGTACAACAAAACGGCTGTATACATGGCTGTTATAGATACCTTTTGATAGTCCCTCTGTATAGAATTACCGAAAAATTCATTTTTTTTTATATTTATTTTCATACATTTTTTTTACAACATGTTGACATGAATTTTTGTACTTGAATCGCAGTCTTATATGAAAATGAAGAAATTTATTAAATACACGCACACACAATATAATTGTATATATAATAATAAAAATGTTAATTTGAATAATAAACAAAATAATAATAATAATAATAGGGATATTAACATTTAATATATTTAAAATGTATTATTCATATACATAAAATATGTTATTTGATTTAGTTGCAATTGATATTGTATTATATATATATACATACAAATAAAACGTAAATATATTGAATTTCTACTTATATGAAAATGAATATGGTAATTTTCTTGGCATGTAAATGAAATAATTCAATAAATCACTATATCACTATATGTGTGTAATAAATTTGTTTAAATACACGGTAAAGGATTATACAACTTTACATACATTTATGTATATAAGCTTTCGAACACAATATATTTACAAAAATTTAACAAAACATTCATTAATATATAGAAATCAATATCTCTATCGATATACTATATATAAGGCAATAATTATATTGGGTAAGCAATGATTATAATATGGTTTTATCCGTCGTCATATGACAAGAATATCATTTCAATCACAATTGGGTTTAAAAACTATTTTAACTTTTAGTCTCACATTTAAATCCGTACTGCTCTATAGCTCTAATCATATAATTTTATTATAGACACTATCTTAAACTCCGCAATCTCTATACTAAATGTACTATATTTAGTACTTTCTATATACATTTATCATACAGTTTGAGTAATTCCATTTACATATACAAAGTTCTCACTTAATGGGTTTTTTGTACATAGTATAAAAAATACACTTTAATTTCAAACAACATAATAATATGATATCATTTATGTTGTATGCGCGTAATTCATTTCGTTTTTGTTCTGATAAATTAAATTAAAAAAAAATAATGAAGGTGTGTTAAATTATATAAATGCGATAAAATTTTTCGTTTTTGTTAATTGATTTTTGTTTCTATACATATTCTATTATATAAATGCTGATGTATTATAGTTTTTTTTAACGTGTACGTGTTCGTTCTCATATATGTATATAGAATATATATACTTCCGGATTTAGCGGAAATTCCAAATAAACAGTCATACATAAATATGAAAAAATATGTACGTTATTATTTAGTGTTCTTATATTACGTATATATATGTTCATATGAGCTCAAATTAAAAATTTATTAGATTTTGTTTATAATTGTACTATTATTATTGTTATATTTTGTTTGTATACACAAATAAAAACAATCGATTTTTATTTGGTCTATAGAGGTAAACTAACATATATGTATATATAAATTACATATATGTATATATAAATTACATAAAAGAAAAAAAATGAATACAACTTTGTTTATATTATTTTCTATAACTTATATTGGCGTTGTATATTTTACTAAAAATATGTAAAACTATATATTTTATATAAACTTTATAAATGATATTGTATTTATATATGGTATATGTTAAAATAATAACTTTATTATAAACCAAAAAAAAAATAAAAAATATGCCAGGTTTATTTAGAACAGAATAGAAAGAATAAAACAGAACTCAATAAATGTTTCAAATATATACATTTACATATATATTTAATAGTCTATTATTTTAAAGTTTACTTATATATATGAAAAATTTATTTAAAATGAAAACATTAATGTATAAAATCATATATATACTTGAATACAATTTTTTTTTTAAAACAAACTTTATTATTATACGAAAATTATAAAATATAAAGGAATCGCGCATATATGCGATTATATATCAGAAAAATGATGAAAAGTTGATGAGGAAATGTGAATGAAAAACTTCCAAATTATTTCATTAAAAATGAACGGTAAAAGTTGAATTGAAAAACATTGAATCAATATGCGAATAAATCGATAATAAATCGAATGGATCAATAATATTCGTTTTATTTTTGTATTTATAATAATTAAATGATAATATTCAAATATGTTGAAAGATTATTGTAATTTATATCTAATGTATTTTTATATTTTAGCAAACAATTAATCAGTATTATATCTATATAATGGTATTTTGATTTTTTTTTTCGATTCTATATATTAAGGAATTTATATAAAAAAGATAAAAATATTTAATAAAGCAATAACATATTCAAAAAAAAAATATTTATTAACAGTATACATATTTCGTTACTGATCGGCGAGGGGTTGATTTTGATTTCCATCGCATTTTCAAATATTATCCGATTTCAATTTCTTACCTACACAAGAATACTAAAAAACACAACCCACGAATCTGATATTGAGTACTCTGTGTAAGATCTTTCATAATAAATCAACAAACATTCAATCTAAACGATTGGTAATATAATACAAAACAAAAAAAGTAAAAAAAAAAAGATTCTCTATATATATGTTTTAAAATATATTAATGTAGAATTTTGTATGTTATTTGCGGTAAAAAGTCAAAATAGAAAAAAGTATTATGTTACTTATAATCGAAATATGTATATCTATAGATAGCATATATCATATAAGTGTATTGTACAACCTCCCCCACATAAATATTTTTGATAAAACCGTAAATAATCAGCTTGCAATAACAAATAATAATAATAAAACAGATGTATATTTTATACATTATACATCTCAAATGTACAAAAATTTACCACTCGTTACAGCATCAATCAAAACAATAGAAAACAAAAAAAAAACCAAAAAAAAAATTCAAATCTAAATCTATATATGATGACACTCATCAAAAAATCATTAAACATATTATTAAATATTTTTTTTTTATTTCTTTTTTCTGTTTTACTCTAAAATATATTACGCGCATTAATAAATAATCATTCATTCTTATCATTTTCATTATGCCTATTTTAATGTACTTAAATAATAACCGCATATTCTCGTCAACGTCGTCGTCGTCGTCGTCGTTGTCGTTTTGTGTTATTTTTGCACTATATATAAAAATTATAATAAAATCTACAAAAAAAAAAACACGAATTTATGTATGCGTTTTTTTTTTTCATTTAATATAAACTTTCTCTAAAGTATATGAAATGAACATTTATAATAATAATAATGATAATAATAAGTATTATAAAAATAATGCAAACATAAATTTATCATTTATTTTGCGATAATAATGCAAAGCAACACCCTCGCTATTACGTATTTATGTATAATTCTTTATATATATACAAGAAAATGTTTACATATTTTATTATTTTGTACACACTATATAAATATTTGCTATACTATATTTCTGCATGTGTATGTACATGTTTAGAAGTTCAAAAAATGATAAAAATATATGGTTTGATATAAAGTGGATATGATGATGAGGATGAGAATGTGGTGGTAGAAAAACGGTGCGATATAGTGATGATGATTTTGATCGTCATTGTAAATGTTACCATATAAATATATAGCGTATTGTTAAAATTTATATATATACATAAATATATAGATTTTGATGAGAAAATAATATCAATATCCTTAATGTGAAATTTTCTCTAAGGAACAAAAAATATATTTCCTTTTCATTCTGATATGACGTCGTCAGAAAATAGAAAAAAAATCTTATTATCGCATTTCTCCAGCGTATGCTGTATATATGTTATGTTTGTACATTTCCTTTTATCCGTAAATCATACATGCAATATATTTATATACTTAATTTATTAGACTTTTTTTTTATTCATTTCTTATATTGTATATGTTTATCTTGTGTATATATATATATATATATTAGAAAAAAGAAAATGTTAAAATATATATAACTGTCGTCTACGTATATGCAAAACAAATCAATATACCTGTATAAATATGCACATTTAAATAACGGATAATAAAGAAAATATAATATGCTGATGAAAAGTAGAAAATGAAAAAAATAAAGAATAAGATGAGAAAAGATAAATTAAATAAAAAAAAAAAAATATATTTCAATATGCGAATTCCTTTGTTCTTCAAAAATAATTATCATTTAAAAAGGCTAAATTATATAGAAAAAAAAAACGGAAGAAAAAAAATTAAATCAGAAATTTATCTCTAAATGAAGATTCATTTTGAATGCAATTTTTTTTTTTTTTTTTCATATTTTATTTAAAATAGGTCAATTGCCACACCCATTCACATCACATCACATCACACATATTTTAATGAAAATTTTCCTTTTTTTTATTTTCATTTTTATTCTTCATGCATACTTCATATATTTTCCATTTATTCAGCGATATTACAATATATTATTTATATGAGACATCGAATGGATATAAATTGTAATGTATATTTTCATATTATGCACATGTAGGTAAATTGATATAGATGAATATGTATTTAATTCTATATATATAAATAGCGTGATAAATGTAGAGATTCGAATTGTGTGTTTGTGTGTGTTAAGAAGCAATCAAGAAATATATTTACAAAATATATATATTCCAACAAATATAAACCTAAATAAACATTCCAAAAATCTAAAATCCAACGCAAAAAAAGGTCTATAAAAAAAGTTATTTTTTGTAATATATATTTACAAAATCAACCATATGTATAAAAATTCATATACATTTATTTGCACACACAAGTTTTAATGACAGAGAGTATATAACGTTCGTAACATTTTATTCATCAATTTTATTTTGATATTCATTAAATTAAATGAAAAATCATTTTCTTTCTATATTTATATACATATAAATAATGTATAATAAAAGTTATCCCAACTAACACATTGTAAAAAAAAAAGATTTATAAAAACAATGAAAAAAAAAATTATTACAAGTATTATTCGAGATACTATTGCAAAACATATATGTCTGGGATATAGTCAACTCAATTTGGAAACATAGGAAATTTTATTCAATATTTCCGATACAGAGATTTGTGTTCCACTTATATACGCAGTGATTCAATTTTTAAAACAACTGATATACGAACGAATTTTATTTATAGAATCATTTCTGTGAAATGAAATTGTTGTTTAGGTGAAATAATGCATATATGCTATATATATTCATCGTAAAACGTATACACAATTCTATATAGTAAGGATAAACAACAACATCATCTGATATGTAAATAAATGTATATAGCATTTCATCTAAATTCTAAAGTATAATAATATTCAGTAAAGAGTAAATACAAGTAAAATAAAATAGAAGAAAAAACGGTCTATTCAAACAATAACAAAACAAAAATAAAAAAAAAACAAACACAAGGTTCATATCACCCCCTTTATTTTACCCTTATAGAGGTTAAATGATAGAATATACATATATATAAATGTATGTGAAAAAAATATGTATACAAAAACATATAAAAAATAAAAAATGTACCCCCTTCCGTTAACCCTTATCGTACAATATTCACGGTATATAGTTTTTATTATATGTAAAATATCTATACACATTTCTTTGCATTCAAATATATAAAGAATTTTTTTTCCATATACAAAAGTTTTTCCAAAATAGCATATATACAATTCCTATAAGAAATGTAAAATTTTATTCAACTTTATAATTTAAGTGCATATAAAATTTTATTATAAAATAAATATTATATATAAATAAAATTGGCATCTGTTTGTTTTTTTTTTTTTTTACTTTTTTTTTTAAAAAAATAAAGACAAATATTCATTTTAAAAAGTAAAAAAAAAAATATAAATACATATATATAATTTTTTATTTAATGGTTGCATTTGTAAATTGATACAAATTATATATGCACAAAATGATATGCGTAAATGTGAATTGAAAGGGTGCTGCTGTGTGTTGCATTGATTGGAAAATTTGGAAATGTATGTACGTACGTACGTGCACTGAACACTCTCACATAAGACTACATATATCTATAGATTTATTTATATAATTCAATATAAATATATGTGGCACTGCGTATAAATGGTATAAGGAATAAACGTAGGATCAGAAAAAATAACAAGAATGGTCGACAAAAACACTTAAATTAAATGTTTTCGTTTTTCCTTTATTATTTGCAGTCTATATATTATATGTAGTATTATACATAGAGAATATATCTATATATATATATATATATAAGCCCATAAGGACGCATAACTGACGTAAAATAAAATAAAAATATGTTATAAGATTTTTGAAGGGTGAATTTTACATTTGTATATATATATATGTATTTTATATCCATTGCAACAACTATACAGACACGAATATATAATATTCAACAAGGGTTTTACTATATAATTTTAATATAATAATAAAAAAAGCTATTCGCCCAACACCTAGAACCGAAAGCATTAGCATTCCTAATTAAATTGTGGAATTCCAACCATTCAATTGTAATGTAATTTTTATTAATCAAATTCAAATCATGTCAAACGTACTTTTAAAAAATGTATAGCAACATTTATTTCTTATTTTTTGTTTTCTTCTAAAAAATTGCCATTAAACAAAATTAAATAAATAATGTTCGCACTCACATATATTGATTAGAATTAATCGTATAAATTTCGCATAGTTGCTACGGTAGACAAAAATCACAATTACCTGAAAATGATTATGAAAAAAAATTAAACATTAATATGATTGATAAATTATTAAAAAAATCATAAGATAATAAGTTAATCTAAATCTATATGCATGGAATACAATAACATGTGATGAATTTTTCAAAATAAAATTATTTCAAAACGTTGAACTTAAAATTATATATATGAAAATAGCAACAACAATAAAAAAATATTGATGAAAATAATAATAGTGGAAATCTTAAAATTGGAATATGAAAAGATTCGCAGGAATGTGTTTTATTAATAAATCATCGATACAGCAAAATTAATTTTTATCGAGATCTGTGCCTAATATAATGAAATTCGTACAAATATTATGCAGTAAAAATAATGCGGACCTGCTTTAAAAAATAAAAAAAAATTTTTTATAAACATTTTTAATTACAGTTAGGCCACCAATTCTGAAACAAATAAAATTTTCAATTGGCGACATGTGGATTGTATGCAAGTTTTCAATACAAGATGTGGCATTGTATTGTAATGAATTTTGTAAAATTGAATATGCAATGGAAAATTTCCTATTTAATTATATACCTTTATTTTATTTCTGAATAATATAATCTTCATTGAATAATGAAAACGAATATTGAATTCGTCGCATAAACACGAACAATAAATAAAAATTTGAACAGAATCACAATGAAAATTTTATGCACAAACACAAAGAAAAAAAACTATTTAACAATTATGAATTGATGCATAGAAAACAAACCAAATTTTATTAGAAAACGTTTAAGAACTTAATTTTAAATTCCTTATTTAACTAAAAAAAAATAAATTATTAAATAGAAATAATTTTTATGATACACAAGAAACAAATTTCATTTACCAAAAAAAAAAACAATTAAAAAAAATATATTTTACCAAACATCAATTTTAATATATTTTGAATTATATTGATTGAGTTGTAAAATGTAACTATAATGAAAAAACAAGTGTGTTTTCATTTGTGATTTTTTTTCAGTTCGTGCAAGCAGCAGACAGGCACATTTTTTCACACGGCGTTTTACAGTTCTGTAATTTTAAGCACAATAGAAATTATATTTTATAATATTATATATATATAAATGTTGTATACCTACACAAATTTTTGAATTATTTATTTATTTATTTTTATATTAAATTGAAATGGGTTTTATTTTTATCATTTATCTATATATCATCATCATGCTATTCTAAAGCCATCCGTTATCAAAAAGTAAAAAATTTAATGAATTTTACATTTATATTCAATTTATTTTTTTATGAAACTCTTAGGATTATCTTATTATATTCAAACAGATACGTTTGCGACTATGTAACAAAAGCATTGCAAATTTTATTATTAAAAATCCTTAAAGTAATCAATGTAAATGATTATACGGAATGATTTTAAAATATCATAGAAATGATTTATATTATAAAAAAATACGTATTGGGAAATTTCTAAGAAAACAAACAATTTTAAGAAAATTCAAAAGAGCAAAATAAACAAAATATTCCAAAACCAAACTAACGAGTCACTTACTGAATGTAATTGGGTAATATATATATGTATATAGGATCAATATAAAAACGTAGATATATGTTTCTTGAACATATATCCCTTATTTATATTAATACTTTGTATATATACGCAACAATGCAATGTGTTGCGGTTACTACAAAACTACATTTATTTTATGTATATATAAAATTATATTTCTTTTAGTTGTAATACATGCATTTCATCTCATATCATCTTTTTAATATCATTTATATAAAACCAACTATAAAATATAATTTTTTTTTATACATACATTACAATATTAAATATACATGAAAACAACAAATACTTAATCCTAATTAATAACTGAAAAACACGTATTCGATTTTCTTTTTTTTCTTTTTTTTTTTGATCATGTACAATATATTTATTTATTTTTAAGAGGATTATTCAATTTACCACGTAAGTCTATACATATATGTATATAAATATAAAATGTTATATTAAACGTATACACAAGTTATTGTGAGCACATATGGATATATAAAATTTGATCTTGATAATATTAAAGTAGGTTTTTATTTGTTAATATATAATCCATCAGAGACATTATATATATATATATATACCGTGGTTAAACTACCGATTTAAGTATATGTATTATATTTAAATATAAATTTCTTATATAGATTTTCCTTATGCAATTAACATAAAATGCATTTATTTAGTTTCAAGATTATCGCGTATCATTTGGCGTGTGTATATGGAAATAATGAATTAAAAAAATTATTTCTATGTGATAAACAATTCAGTGTTTGTTCATTTTTTTAATCAATACCGATGATTTTGTGTAAGATTCATTTGATATACGTTTTATTTAAGGATTATTAGTTATCCACTTTGAGCTTTAACCCCTCCATGATAATTAATAAATAATACCACAATAAAATGATGGTTCAAATCAGAAGCTGTTTAGAAAAAGGTTTTTTGTTAATGGAATTGTATTCATACTGTATTATGGTCTATAAACAAGAAAATTTATCGTCACTAGGGTATACTCTTCAGTATTCCATAGAAATTAGAATCTTAAATGAAAAAAATGTCAAGGAATTTAAGATACATTATACAGAATCACCATATAGTGGTAAGTTTTAAAGCGGATTCAAAGATTGAAAATACAACGTCAAGTGCTATTTTGTTTCAAAAGTAATCCTATATATTAATTATATTATAAATTAATCAATAGATTATAAAAGTATATTATATCAATACTATAATACAAGATAAGTAATAAGATTTAGTATATATATATTGAGTTATTTGAAACAATAAAGAAAAAACTATTTAAAAAGACATCATAAATGAAAATCTTCATCAAAACATTGTTATCACATGATATTATCAATTTATAAGAGAAGAATTTCATCGTCAATCCGCTATGTAATATATTATATATATAGCCAATCCCTATACTATTATTATACATATGCACGTCGACGATAAGCGCTAACAGATATCGTTAGTTATATATATTTAGAATATATTATTTATATAAGTAAACAAATAACATATATAATAATATTCTAATATAACAAATATGTATTATAGATATACATATAATATAATAACATTAAAAATATATATTTTATAGGAAATATAATATATAAGTATAAAAGACAAAATCATCTTTGGTATATATAAACATATTTTACTGGAAATATGAGTTGATATTCATATATATACATATACTATACCCTTTTATATATGCATATATATAGATTATTAGTAAATAAACAACTCGATATCAAAAGAAAATATCATATAAAGTTCAAATGTTTGTTTTTGAAGCTTATGTGTGTTAAATTCACATATATATACATGTATGCATATACAATAAATAACTATATGTATATAGTATTACATTTATGCTCCTTTTTATATTACGATATTATATATATATAGATACCATATATATGAAAAGTATCTTACGTGATAATCTTAACAAACTTTTCTTCAGTTCAACATATTTATTCAACATATTATCTATATCTTCTCTATATTTTCTATTTATATATTATATTCAACAATAAATTCTCATATACAATTCAGTATTGTACAATATATTGAAAATGTTAAAATATATTATATATCTGTATATACAATGCCAACATCAAGATAGCAAAACAAAAAAAAATTATATATAGTCAGGAAAAAAAAAAAGAAAATTCTTTTTGTTTGTGAAATGTTTCTTATATACATATGTAGATATATAGTATATATACATATATCATATAAGAAAGTATATATGCATAATAGATTTCATTATATTATTATTTCTTCTACTCTATTGAATATGTAATTTGACAAAAAAAAAATATGATTGCGAAGATAAACTCTTGATCGACATTATATATACTTACTAAATCATCTATAATACATGTATATTGTATATAAATGTATATAGAAAAATGTAAAAGAAATGAATGAATTTTAAAAACGAAATGAAATATTTCTGTGGATATCTTAACGATAATATTTATTTAATAATAAAAATTTATTTTTTATCATTTGATAAACGCTATGTTATAATATATATAAAAATTTATATCATTCTTTATTGATTTTTTTTTAATCCATTATATTTTAAGATCATTTAAGGTGGAATTTTAAATTAAATATTTTGAATAGTGTTTAAATTAATTTCACTAGTTCGGGGAGTTTATAGAAATTGGTGATAATATATAAATGAATTAACGTAAATTCATCAATCTATCAAAAATCAAAATAGAAAAATTAATAAATAAATCATTTACGGTAATAAAACATATTTCCCGATTTTCCCGGTGAAATTATATGAATTTTCTTTTACATTTATATTTAGGAATTATAGGAATTTTTACTATGAATAAATATAAAAAAGATATTGTATATTACAAAGTGTCCTTCAATAGGTGTGTGATACAATGAAGTGACGGAATTGGCAATAATGTTTTTGACATATTAGCATAAGGAAAAGATGTTTAGAAAAACATAAACATAAAAAAAGCCAATTAATTCATTGAAGAAAATTTGAAAATCGCTCTATTGTTTGTATACGCCATTTGGTCATTCACTTTTTTTTTAGTATTACAAATTTCTTTGAATTTTCGCTGAACTTTAATGGAAAATCGACTATACCTATTGAATTAATAGGGCAATTTTTTCAAATTTTTCCTCTATGAAATATTAAGAACTTATTGAATTTTTAAATTATGTGAAAATTTACGAAAAACCCGGATTGTAATTAAAAAAAATAAAAAATTAAGAAAATTCGATGTTCACGAGAAAATTTAGTTCGGCTACCGATCAATTTATTTTTTATAAATCAGCTAATTATAGACATGTGCGCGCAGTTTAGAATATCGTAAACTTCCTCTAGGAAATATACCTAACACAATTTCCCAGAACCACCTATAATATAATATAATAGCAATGTTAAATTGAGATCAAACAAAAACTATGTTAAAAAATTTTTTAGTTTATTTTGTAGAATATTCCAAGTTTGATAAAACCATTTCGATTTGCATTTAGTTTAAATTTAAAGTCACATACATAAAGAAAATTGAAATCAAAAAAATATTCTATTCTTCAAATGTGTTCTATTCAAATGGCAATGACAAAGGGGTACAAAATAAAATTAATAAAAGATATAATAGTTTCTTAAATGTGCGAAATTAAACACTTTTTTGGAGATGTACTTAATTCGAGGAAATTCGTGAATTATGAAAATCATATTCGATTATACTCATTTCAATAACAAACCTATAAGGAATATATTGAAAACATTCCCTCACCACTAAAAAAAAAAGGATATTCCATTCCATTTCAACACCACCCCGCAACTACTATATTTTATGTCATACAGTTTTAAATATGTATATATGATATTATTTATTCTTAAATAATTTTCATACAAACAGTATAAATAATTTATCAAATGCCACAATTATAAGATATGTATTCAGTCACATTTCTGACATATATCCGCGTATGTAAAAATCATTAAATACCACAAAATAATGTATATATATATTATATTAATTACAAAATTAAATTTAATTACAAATAAACGAATTTTACAAAAGGGTTACATAAAAGGATAAAGTATAAAACATAATATTATTTGTATATTATGATATACAACATTATTTATGTACATACACTTTTTTCTTGTTATATATAATTTTCATTATATAAAGGCGATGAAATATATATTTAATTAGTTTATGTATTGTATATATATGTAATGTAATGTATATAATTTTGTTGTAAAAGTTGTTATTTCATGCATTTTTTTTTTGTGATATAAATATATTGAGCCTCTTTGTGACAGAATATAGGTAAATAAAATATAAGCAACATTTATGTAAAAGTAGGGTTGTGAATGAGAAAAATTAAATATATCTAAACATTTTTTTAGGGTAAGAATTTTTTTGAATGAAATTCTAATTGTAAATAAAGTAAAGTTCATTTTTTTTTTTTTTGGTAATGCCAAAGTTTTAACTAAACCTTTCAAAATTTATGGTTTTTAAACATTATAAACATTTATAATAACATATATTTATAAATAACACCAACGGAGGAAGACCTTGTTGTAATAAATTTAATTTATATGTAACTTAAAAATGTAAAAAAAGAAACACAAATAACAAATTTATGGATTTTAATATATATATATAATTATATAAAGGAAATATTTTTAAGTGAAAATAATATTTCACTTTTAAAAATATATATAAAAAAAATAGTATATATATTAAAAAAAATAAATTAATTCAAATGTGATGTGAATATAAAAAAAAAAAAAAAAAAAAAAAAGAAAGAATATATATTTTTCCGAAAGTAACGACTTTTATAAACTTTATAATTACCAGGATCCCAGGATTTCATTTTTTTTGCTTCTATATGCGTTTTGTGTGTTGGTGTTAAAAATTAATGATTTTTATTTTTATAATGAGATTTTCTTCTTTTTTTTTTACACTTATATTATTATGAACCCATTTTTCTATTTTCCGTATATAAAAATTACATACAATTATATATATAATTTATACTTTTCTTTTGTAAAAAATTTTATATATAAATTATAATGTAACAAGAAAATAAAATCCATGTTTAATTTTTTGTACTTAATAAAAGCGAGCCCGCGCGTATATAAATATATATAAGATAAAAGAATATAATGTGAATTTATTGTGCATATAATATATTATAATGTATAGGTATTAAAAATAATATTAATATATTATTAAATAAAATTATACATAAAGAATTTGATTTTTTTTTATATACAATTTCCATATATGATGGATATATAATATAATACATCCGTTTGGATATTATATTGCATTATACAGAAAATCCTGTATTTCATTTTTATCGTTTTAATTTTTATTTAAATATGGAGATTTAAATTTAATTAAAAGTTATTAAATAAGTTATAGTAATTCATGGGTGTTTAGTTTATGGACTTGAATTTTTTTCTTTTTGTTAATTTATTTATTGCTTAACCATTTTAATAACTGCAAAATGGACTACATCTTTTAAATTCATACCGATAATAAACAAAGTGATACTTTTGTCTTGATTCATTCTTGAAATGAGTATAATTCAATTTTTGTATATAGAATATATTTTAATGAAATTGGTAGCAATGATAGAGTTCACTGAAATACGTGTAATAAAAATTATAGCGTATCTGTACTAAATATTATTGCATGCAACAATTAATAATATCTTATCAGTTTGATGATTAATCAATGATTATTGGAATAGTATAAAAAAATATTAAATCCCCGTTAAGATGTAAATAGATAAATTATTATATAAAATGTATGAAATTTTTTATTTTTATTGTTATATCTTCTAAGAATTCTATTTTTTATATACATATTGATTAGTATATATATGTTTGAAATTCATTATGTTATTCAATTGAAAACCAAACAATGTAAACAATTATTGTTGTTATGCATATAGTAATAAATTTTATTTCTGTAATATTAGTTCTTAATATTAATGTTTATCTTCAATTCTTTTGTACAATTGTATATAGATACATATTTTGATTGTTATCAAAACAATCAATTGACATTAAATCCATGATAAACAAATCTTATGTGCATTACCATTTTATACATATAATCAAAAGTATAAATACTTTGTGATTTATTATTTAGATTATCAATTCAAAAAGTATATTCTATAATAAATCAACTATAAAAAAAGTATAAGAAATTAAATTAATAAATAATTAAAAATGAATTCAAAAATAATTTTTTGTTTATTGTCGATTTGTGTTTTTGGGGTATTTAGTATGAATTTAAAAGATTCAGTTCATTTTCCAGATATTGAAAATGTTAAAGATGGTAAATTAATTAAAAAAAATTCAAGGTTTATATTAGTTAATCATTAAAATTTTATTATCATATATTGTATAGAATTACCTGAAGAACAAACACCTTATAGCGATAATGAAGTTGTATCGGATGAAAGCACAAATGGTAATGTGGATGGTGATGGACCACAAGCTAGAATAACTTGTAGAATAGGAAATGATGTTTTATGTGTAGCCCATTGTATAATATTACACAAAAGAGGTGGACATTGTACTGCTAGAGGTATTTGCAAATGTCACAATTAAATAAACTATTTTTGAGAGACACAATTGTATATTTATATTTTATTAATTAATTTTGGAAATCTAATGTATTTTAAATTTACATGAATATAATTTAGTATAATAATAGTATAATAAGTTTTAAATCATATTATATACTATTTTAAATACAATTATAATCAAATTAATTTACGATTTAAGCATTTTTTGTTTATTCTTTCATAATATCAAAGCTTTTACAATGAACAGGATATAGATATTATAAAAACTGTGTTAGATATTTTAGCAGTAAATAATATAAATCGGCATTATATAAAAATATATAAAAATATATAAATTATATAAAAAATGAACATAATTTTTCATAATTTAGTCCAGGTTGTTTTTGAATTGTTAATTGAAAAACTATTTACCATATATATCCTTGATTTCATATCTCCTTGAGCATATTGAAAATATTGGCATTTTTTTTTTTTTTTTTTTTTTTTTTTATTGTAAATGTTATAAGAAAACATAATGAATTTTTTTTTATATACAATATAATATATTTGTAAAATTATTTTACAATTTTTTATTTACGCAGTCATGGGCTATTGGAATTTTCTGTTTTCAAATTATTTTAAATTTATTTCGGTATTTTATTTAAACAAATAATTTATTACATTACACATATATTATATATAAATAAATAAATAAATTTATTTTCAAATAAAACATAACAATTGTGTAATATATAGGTACCAATAATATAAAGGTATACCCGCATACATTTCGATACACAAATTAAAATATTCCTTTCGTTGGTTAGTATATAAGATTAAATTTTACATACAGATAGATAGCTATATACCTATACTACATTAGGTATATTAATTCAATTATATCATCTATACTATATTGTTGTATGTATACATTTCACAAAATAATTCTCATGAAAAAAAAGGTATATTAAGCTTACAAATAAATTATCCTATATTTATTTACACACTACCATATATATAGAATAAGTTGCCGAAAATAAAATATACATATAATATTGTTTAGTATATTATAGATGTATTTTAAGATATATAAATATATGTATTATGCCATTAGATATCTAGAAAATAAATTTCAAAGTTATAAGCTTATAGCAATTTATTTTACCTATATATATATATACGATTATATCCACGACAGGTATCCATTTATTTATTGTATACACAGTGACCGAATTCGAATTTCTAACAAGATTTATTGTAATATTTTAGTATTTATATAACAAAAAAAGTAATTCGTAAAATAAATGTAAAATCAATTTTGAAATAAATAAATTAAACATTGTTTACAAAAATTTTCTAAGTAAAGTTACATATGGGTAGAGAATGTTTAATATAAAAGTATCCTATCATAATCTCAATAGATAAATAAAAAAAAAATTATTGAATTATTGAAATTTTGTAGGAATTCAATACTTTAGTTAATATTTTACTATAATTCTTTTTATAATACACCTTATCGGATTTTTGTTGAACGGTTGTAAAAGTAAAATAAATAAATAATGGTGATTGTAGGCTGTTGAGATAAAAAAAAAACTAAATTTAATATATTATAAAATATATTCAATGGGTGCGGTTACTGTTCTAGTACGTCGTCTATGTATATATATATGTTAATAAAAAATGTGCACATCTTGATGATTAATTTAATTTGCTTGTGCTTTGATGTAAATGAGGCTGTATAAAATATGTATTAAAAAAAATTATATATACTATATATAGATATATATAAAATAATTTATGTTTATAGACTCAATCACTCACAGCAGAAATTACATGCGAGATTATACGACTTTTTGGTTTGTATATAATTTTATATACACTTTTGACTCTTATATACATGATATTCCTTTATATATGTATATATAATAGTCATTGAAGTTATCATTAAAACAAATTTAAAATAATTCAATTGAATCCATGTAAAGCTAATGACGAATAATTTACAAATGAAATATTTCATTATCAAGTGCACAGAATAAATAGATTTGAAGGTTTTTATTATATGATCATTATTGTGTTATATCTTGAGAAATTTTTAACACAAAATTAGTTTTATCCATTTGTATTTATATGATTGGTAAGGTATATAAAAATCTCTATATTTCTAATGGATCATTCAAGCATATATTTAATACAAAACATCTTATCTATATACCTAGTTTGAAATAAAAAAAAAGCAAAACAACAAAATAATTTAAGATGAAATTTATTTTTAACAAGAAAAATGTATACTAATATAGATATTATAAGAAAATCTATTATTTTTTTTTCAAATTATTCAATTCATTTCAAGTAGAATTATTTTACTTCATGTAATATTTGAAAAACTATAATAACAATTTTGCACCAAGAAACACTTTTATAGAAAACTTATATAATAATACTAAATAAAAAGTAATGTAATAATTTTAATATGATATAATTCTCGTTAAAAAGTTGAGTTATCCGTAATTTAATTTAATTTTGTTTTTCTTCTATAATTTTATAGGTGACGAGATATAAATAAAATTCAAGTTGCGTACATAACTAAAGAACATAACAATGTAAGTATTATATAAAGTATATTTGATTTGGTATATATATATTTAGAAAATAAATGTCTATATTTATTTATACAAAATCTTCTCAATCTTATATATAGAAGAAAATCTTTAAACACATATTTTTAAATGTTATATTCTTTCACTCAATTATTATGTACTTGTAAATTATTTTTATAATTTAATTTTGAAAGTATTTTAAGACAAATATTTTCCAGACAAAATTTTATAATTACTCTGTGTTTATATAAAATATATACATTATAATAATATGTTTCAATGTGCACTTTATTTTCAAACTCCATATTTCCGGTAAACAACAATATAATAATTATATTTTAAAATTGTATTGCAAGTATACAAAGAATTACATTTGGAATTATTTAAACTTTAATAATTGGATTATATACGTTACAAAAAAGCAATGATTTGTTATTTATTTAAACAAAACTGATGATCTTCATAAAATTATTTGAAAATATCATCCGGCGCTTAATATTCTAAGAATTAGAAGAAAATATCACGATTAAAATAATCAATGGAAGAATCAACATTCAGAGTCTGATATAATTTATTTAGAAATTGATCAGATCATAGGATTAGAACATTTTTTGAGGATTATATAAAGTAAATAAATAAATGTACGTCGGTAAAAATATAGATAAAAAAAATGATATACAACAAGTATAATTTAAGTGTAAATGGTAAAATATGTAAAATATGAATATAAGTGACCAAAAGCAAATATTTATCAATTTAAAAATTTTTTGTATAATTAATAAATTTAATTAATTGTTTAATATTTTAACATTAAAAAAAAAATTTAAATATAAATTCATCACCAAAACTTATATGTTAATAATAATAAATTTTAACTTCATTAGTTACGACAAACGCAAACACCTTTATCATTACAATATCCGCCTTTTTTACCTAATAATAAACAATGGGCTGCACATAAAGTATGATTTAATCCTAGTCCACTTCCTAAATCACAAGTAACTCTAGCTTGTGGTCCACCACCATTTTTAATTTCATCCGATACAACTTCATTTTGACCATAAGGTGTTTGTTCTTCAGGTAATTCTATCAAAATATATGATATTAAATGATTTAATGATTAACTATATACTACAAAACTTGAATTTCTTATCTTTTTTAATTATTTTACCTTCTTTAACATCTTCAATATCTGGAAAATGAACTGAATCTTTTATATTCATACTAAATACACCAAAAACACATATCGATAATATACAAAATAATACTTTTGAATTCATTATTTAAATGAGTTTAATTAATATTTCTATAAATTAATATTATACTTTAATGTTTATTTATTATTAGAATTATATTAGCAGCGATGATAGATATTTAATTGATACAATTATAGAAAAATTGTACAGTATTTATAGTAAATATTTGTGAATGCAACAATTAAAAACAATCTTATCAGTTCGATGATTAATCATTGAAGAAATGGCATTTAAAAAAACCATACCGCTATTAAGGTATACAGAAAAATGGTTATGTAAAGTTTATGCAATGTTTTGCTTTTATTGTTATATGTTCTAAGAATTTTATTTTTTATATATACATATTGATTAGTATATGTTTGAAATTCATTGTGTTATTCAATTGAAAACCAAACAATGGAAAAAATTGTTGTTATGCATGTAAAGTAATAAATTTTATTTCTGTAATATAATTCGTAATAATAATGTTTGTATTCAATTCTTTTGTAATATTATATATATACATATTTTGATTGTTATCAAAACAATCAATTGAAATCATTGATAAACAAATCTTATATGCATTACTATTTTATACATATAATCAAAAGTATAAATACTTTGTGATTTATTATTTGGATTATCAATTAAAAAAGTGTATTCCATAATAAATCAACTATAAAAAAAAGTATAAGAAATTAAATTCATAAATAATTAAAAATGAATTCAAAAATAATTTTTTGTTTATTGTCGATTTGTGTTTTTGGGGTATTTAGTATGAATTTAAAAGATTCAGTTCATTTTCCAGATATTGAAAATGTTAAAGATGGTAAATTAATTAAAAAAAATTCAAGTTTTATATTAGTTAATCATTAAAATTTTATTATCATATATTGTATAGAATTACCTGAAGAACAAACACCTTATAGCGATAATGAAGTATTATCGGATGAAAGCACAAATGGTAATGTGGATGGTGATGGACCACAAGCTAGAATAACTTGTAGAATAGGAAATGATGTTTTATGTGTAGCACATTGTATAATATTACACAAAAGAGGTGGACATTGTACTGCTAGAGGTATTTGCAAATGTCACAATTAAATAAACTATTTTGTGAAATGCAATTGTATATTTATATTTTATTAATTAATTTTGGACATTTAATGTTTATCAAATTTACATGAATATAATTCTATGTTTTAAATCATAATATATATGCTATTTTAAATAAAATTATAATCAAATCAATTTACGATTTAAGCATTTTTTGTTTATTCCTTCTATTAACAATATTTCTATACTGATTAAATAAACAAATCAGAATAGAAATTAACTCTTTTGAGGAAGAAATGTTATTAAAATGAATTTATGACATTGGGATATGAAATTATAAGATTAGTATATAAACAAAATTTTATATCTCGAGATAAAACAATAAATGAAAGTTTATTAAACTTTAACCATATTTTAAATGTAACACACATATATTATATATAGAATGATATATACTAAATTGTTACTCACATATGAAATTGAAATTGCAGTTTTTCTTGTCTCGTCCGTTTGCTAAAATGATAAAATAAAAAATGATTTAAACCAGTTATTAAAATAATAATAAAAAAATAATTTAGAAAGTAAAAGCTTTGAAAAAAAAAAATTTAACAATTTTAAATCATTTTATTTAAAAAAGTTTTAAATGAATATTAAAATTTAAAAAATATAGATATAAAATTGTATAAAACGATTTTTTTTTAAATTTCCTATTGTTTCATAATAAAGTGTTATATTATCTATAGATATATAGAAGTTTATTCGAACAGAAAATATTTCATAAAGATTTAATTGGTAAATTTAAAGACATGATCCTTTACATATAAATTTTATCATTTAAAAACGTTACTATACCATTATAGGATATTGAATATTTAAGAAACATTTTAAATTAAAAATAAATATTGCTCTAATGAATTTGTGATTCAGTCTTCAGTACAAAATATTATTCATTTCTAAATTGTGACTCTGTGTGAGATGATAAAACACCAATCGAATTGTTTATAAGCTCACATTTTATTTAAATAAGCGGATTTTTTAAAGGTGATGACATATAATGGATTTTACAATAGATACTTTACATATACAGAAATTCACTCAATCGAAAAAATATGTTAAATAATGCACTATATAAAAGAATTACAATTTAAAATGTGTATTGTGTACGTTATGCATAAAGTTTCTAAAATGCATATTTTATCACATTTATATATACATATATATATAATGATATAATATATCGAAAATCTTTTTCACATTTATATATGATTTACATAATATTATTATAAAAAATAAAACTTTAAGCTATATTTATATCTTTGAGAATCCTTTACTCTTATGAGTATGTGTCCTATATATCCTATATATAGGTATACAATTTTTTATAAGCATATAGATGTATGATAATATATATTTAAAAGTGTCTGTATAGATGTGTAAATATTTATATATACAAATATACAAACGAAAGAAAAGAATATATTGAAAACTATATTCACGTATATATATAAAATTTTCTATAACAAATATGATACAAAGTTTAACCATTTTTATTTCTATATAAATATAACCATATGTCTGCTATATTGCATAATGCATATATCGTATATCTATATATATGAATATCTATACCGTCAAACAAAAACACTTAAACTTCTTTGTATTGCTACAAAAATAAACTTGAATTTATATATGCAGAGTAGTTATAATATAGCATAGGGGTATAATAGCTATGTATGGATGGTCCTTGAACAGGTGCGTTTGTTGAACAGTTTTAATACATTATAAACCATTTTGTTTTCAGTCAATTGCAATACACACTCTATATATATACCATAGATAAATAAAGGTGTTATGACATTAAATTTGAAATATACTTCAATTTTGAATAAAATTCTATATTTTATTATAACTCAAAAAAATGTTTTATTATGACCAAAAATAAATTAAATTTTCTGAATACAGATTTCGCAATATCTGAAATTCAATCATTTTTAAGAAATTTATCAATATTGAGTGTTATTGGGTTTATGAATAAAATTTTCTAGTATATATTTTTTTATACATCGTGACACACATGAAATTATTCATAATTATCAATCAGAATCGATATAATTATTATTTACTATATCCAAATATGATTATTATATTATCATCAATATCGAATGCTATTGTAAAAAATGTAATTAATTAATTTTACATGGTCTGAAGATTACAAATTCCTTTTATATTATATTTTATTTATATATCTAGTGCTATTTATAATCAAAACAATATCAATTGTTTTACAATTAGAATAATACAACCTAAGATTTGACGACAGTGCGTGCGTGATTCCCGGGAATTCTTTAACAATGAAAAATATTAACACACAATTACACTTATATGTTAAGTAATAGACAATCCATTGAATATGTTTTATAATTCAATGCTTAAAATTGTTTATATATATTATATATTTATTCACAATTCCATGAAATCGTTATTATATATATAGAATTAATATACAATAAATTACAGAAAAAATTTTATATCTAATCTTTTGTAACTTTCTCTATATAGTGCATTTTTATGTTTTTTTATATTATGAGTTTCTGTGTTTTTTATTATTTAATTAAATAGATTATTTTTATATATTATTAAATGATTATTGCTTTTATGTAATTTTCTTTGCAAATATATTTTTTGTCTGATAACGAAAGTGATATAAAAAATAATAAATTGTTATTTTCCTTTCGATTTGATTAATGTATTTCGCACTCATTGGTGAATTTTATCGCAAATATGCATAGAAATGCAAAAATTGAATAATAAATGTTTTATTATACCCTTAACTTAATTCACATTTATAGTAAATATAATCGGGAAATACCCAACGATTTTTACTTGAAGAAATTATAACACTAAAAAATTTTGTAGATAAAAGAATTAGTTTTTTTTTTGCTCATCAAAAAAAAAGTGATTCTAATCAAAATTGGAATCTTTAAATATTTATTCGATTTATACACACAAATTAGGATTATATACAATTGTTTTCACCAAAAAATTGATTCAATTATATAGGTATTTTTTTGTTTATAAACATCCGGTATATACAGTCTAGTCTCAAAACTTGATTGATTTTATTTACATATATATACATTATAAATATCTTGTCTATGGAAATATTTTGTATACGATAATAAATTATGCAAATGATTGAATATTTAATGTGTCTATAAAACCGTACCGTAACTCTATTAATAAACTGATGGGTTTCCATTCTATATATTTTTTATTTTTTTAAAATACATATTTATATAATGGTATATATGTTAAAAATAAAATAAAAACTTTTATTGAAAATCGATCCCTTGCGTATAAACTATATATATTTAATTCATATATAATATATTTTAAATAGAAAATTGTATACAAAAAATTTTTTTCATTTAGTATTTTAATGTTTTAATTTTAAGTTCTTAAATAGTAAAACACTTTTCTTAAATTATAAATTATTTGGTTTAGTTAAATTAAAATTTCGATATTTATAATCTGCCTATCTTGAATTTAAAAAATTGAAGTTCATATCAAATTGATGACAAACGTGGCTTTTTCAAAAATGGTATTGATGGAATTTTCCAATTATGAAAGGGAAATAATAAATTGAAGAAAATTCGATTTTCGTAAAAATATTAACTGGAAGAAAATTGTATTTTGTTTGATTTCTTAAATTTTTTTGTATTATTTGCTATGTTAACAAAAGAATTCTTCTAAAAGTGAATTAAATGCGAAAGTATACAAAGTATTGAAGGTAACCACTTTTCATCAAAGCCAGACAGACATAAATATATAGATTTAAAAAAAATGATTAATTATAATTATTTATCGATTATTATTTTCTATATACATAATAAATCAACTATATATGATAAAACTTCATAACATGTAAATATAGTGTCTATATATATAATAATTATATTTTTTTTTATTATTATAATATTGATTGCTATATAAGTATATATAGATAGAATAATATATTATATTTATTATTATTATTATCACCGCATAGTCTGTATGGGATAGGTTAACATATATATATATATGTAACGTGTTTGGGCCAATATAAAAGCCCTCAAGGGAACAATAAAACATAGCAACAAAACAAAAACAAGAAAAAATTTTCCATTTTGCTAATTTTTTCTTTTTTTTTCTGTTTGTTGAAATTTTAATTTCATGTGAGTGAGCAGAACATTTTGCTTGCTAACATTTATTATTATTATCCTCAAACCACAATGCATATATATAATTTATAATGTATGATATATATTTAACATAATTTATTATTTAAACAAAACTTTTGTGTCAGGAAAATATATATATATATATATTTAGAGGATAGGGATAACATACCATATATATATATATTTTGAGAATGTTCATTTATATAATTTTGACACTAAATTATAAAAAAAAAAAATAATAATATGGAAATTGTTGATAAAATTCATGTACTGGAATTGATTTCATTTTTTTTTTTTTTTACAAACTCGGAAAAATTTAATATAATATTTTTATCAGAAAAAAAAGCACGATATTTGTTTTTTTATATATACTTATTTTACAACCAGCTTATCAAATATATGTGAAAAGTATAAATATATTATAATATGGAATATAAAATGCAAATAAATTAAGAACACATACAGAGTTAAAAAAATTATGTTTTTTTTTTAAATGAATATTTTTTTTACGCAGATGAATTGAATATAAAATAATTATACAAAAATGCATATTCATTCATTTGAGAATTTATCGCAAACAAAAAAAAATGTGATATAAATATAATTTCATGATTTAAAAAATGTGAAATTCTTGAATGCAATAATAATTATAAACAACATAAATATGGATGAATATAATATAAAATATTCATAAATGTATATATATAGGTAAAAGATGAAAGAGTATAATTTAAACCTGTATTTTATGATATACAAATATAGCTGAATAGTTGAATATAGTTTGTATTATATATTTGGTGGTTAATTACAACATATACTACAGTTAATTGGTGGTCGATTAAATCACATACATACTATACTATGTGATAGCATATATTAAAATTTGCTTAATACACGTATTTAGGAATTCAGGTATATATAGATTATATAATATTTTGAAAGGTATACAACCTAATTTCATAATATGCAAATAAATATAAAATTTTGTAAATATTTTAAATAATATATACATCATATTTATTATATAAAAGATAATTATCTCTTTTGATTTTAAATACATATCTGAATTTTAATTAACTACAGGAACCCCATTGATATTTTGGATGAAAACGGAATGGGTTTAATAGTAGTTTTTCTTAAGCATAAATATTTTAACTATTTAGGTCAGTATACAATCAAATGCAAAATGTAATATTGAAATAAAATCTAATTAAATATATATCAAAAAGTATATATTATTAAAATTATATACATATATAGTGTTGTGGCAAATATGTAAGAAAAACTTTAGATTAGATATTCATATTATATAAAAAAAAAAACTTTTATAACTACTATTCCTATATCTATTTATTTTTATTCATATGGCATATACTATCGTTTGTTATTTTGTATGTATACAATTATTTCTTTAAAATTGTATATGAAAACAAAAGATAAAAATTCCATTTGTTTTGCCAAAACATATACCATATGTACCACCTACATATTTTTAAAATGTATATATATAGAAATATTTATAAATGTTTAGTTTGGTACAAATAAAATGATACAAATGGGACGACAAACGATGATTATATACAACAAATGTGTATTTTAAAATGTTTACAAAAGTATCATTCATTCGTTGTTTGTATATATATATAGGTATTTTATATAGATATAGAAAAGAAGTACTAACGTGAAATTATGTATTCTATACTGTATTCTATAGTATACAAGAAATATAAATGTTCATAAAGTTATACAATTTTTAAATAAACACATTTTTTTTATTTTATTTTTTGTACCATATCTGCAAGTTCTTTATATATCTATATTTATACTGAATAAACTTTAGAGATATTTTACATATATAATATACAGTTTATTATAAGTACATGCATGTGAAAAAGGAATTTTTCACATTTAATTGAGCCCTCCTTTTAAACATATATATATATATAAAGAATATTTTTAGAATATTTTATAAAAAAAAAAACTTAAACAAAACATCTTGTATTTATTATAAATAATGACATTTCGTTTAAAATTAAAATTGGTTTTCAACTATATATCTATATATATGCGGATAACCAATTATATATGTATTTAATTAAGGATGTGTATATACCTTTCGGTGAAGATAATTTACAACGATTTAATCTTGTAAATGTTTAGTTAACATTTATATATAAGTTTATTACCAGATAATTTAAAGAAGAAAAATATAGAAATATTGATAAAATTAAAAATTAATAAACATTACACAAAACATTTTGTCGGTATCCTTATTCATCCTTTAATAAGTATTTTATATACAATCTGCTATATTCAAATTGTAACAGATTTGTACAGTATAATTAGAACCATATCACAACTGTATTCAAATATGAATTGTACAAAAAGGAATCCTAACTTTTTATTTTCAAATATGTATATATATAAAATAGTATATGAAATATGCATATATGTAAATAAACGATTGTATATATATCAAATAAAAAAAATAAATAAATATATACTAATTTTAAATTTATTTAATATTCATCATGCAGAATTAGAAAGAATTTTTTTTATTTACATTTTCTTCTTTATATTCATTGGTGGAAAATTTAAGAAAATTCTGTAAGATATAAGTATTTTATTTCCTCCTTTTTTTCTTTGTATATAACCAAAGTAAACAATTTACGTAAAGAATAAAATGTCTATATATGTCTTTGAATATATATAATTAGAATTATATATGGATCACTTTAGTTATATGCTGTTTATTTGGTTATGCTAACAATTAAAGGACAAATTAGTGATACGCCGTATCGCATGGAAGAAATACGTAACCCAATGGGTGAAATTCATACTTGAAAATTTTCGCAGAATTTAGTGTGTTTATAAATTTATTTTGTATAAGATTCGTTAAATTCAAGTTTCGAATATCTTTATTTATATATTTCCAAGATATCGCAACGACATCCGATCGATTCACTTATATGAAATATTTATTATCTTAAGTATATAATATTTTTGTGATATAAAATATAAAGATTTTCCTATCCTATCCTAAAGTGTCTATAAAATGTCTACTATCTATTGAAGTACTAATATAGAATCAAGGCCGCCGCTGCATACAAGATATTGGTGCGAGCGAACCAGGCGCCGTTGCCTAGGGGAGCTGAAAACGATCAGATATTTTAAATAATAAAGCAAATTCTTAGAGTTCTAGAGAAAATTTCTGGAACAAAGAACTACCTTATGTTTTGATTTTGAAGCGCAAAAAATAAATCAATAGGTTTTTTTTTGTCATGTTTCAGGACGCTATATTTTATAAAATATATTGTATAAAATATATTCCTTCGATTTTAACATATTTTATATGCACTATCCACAATTTTCACATTTTCTAAAATTGCTGAACATGAACAATAAAAAATATATCAATTAATGTATTTATATTGGAAAAATTCGTGTATTCCGGGAAAACAAACACCATTTAAATATTCACTTTTTATATATAAATGGTATTTCATTTATGCATTTATACAAATTGTATATATATATATACTATAGCACTATAGTTACAATGGTTTTTGTTAAACACAATATGGTACACTAAATGTGAAATACATACTAATTATATACTAAAGTTTATATACCATATATATGTATAGTGCTTTGCGAAAATCATGTTGTAAAAAAATATCCCATATATAGTTTTGTTACGTTTTCAGGACGTGACCGATATATGAATAAAATATGAACATATTTTTTATGGTATTTCAAATACAAAATATAACACCACACCGCATGTTTATGTATTTGATTAATTCTCTCAATATTTCAACAAATAATATAAATAATTGGGAATCTTTCAGTTAGTGAATATACAATTCCATATTTTGTACGCTAATTAAAACATAAAAACAATTATAGAAAAATCTATTGAACCATTATAAAAGGAAAGAAATTATTGATTACAGATTTACATTTTTTTTTTAATATTTTTTAATCATATTTTGTACAAATTGTTTATTCAACAAAATGTTTACAAGCAATTAAAAAAAATTATCGAAAAACTATAAAAATTAAAATCTTTTAAATAAATCATTTCTTGTTATAAAATATTAATATACAAAATAAACCTTTGCATTAGTATACCAACAAATACCACTCACTATACACAGTTGAAATACAATAAAATGATTAAACCATAGAATTATAAATATACATTTTTATTATAAATTCGATAAAAATGAAAATTTAATTTACCATAGTGCTATTTTTGTTTTTTTTTTTGTAATCGAAATATACATTTAAAATTTATAAAACATTATATAATGTACAATTTTAGCTTTCAATATTACATATATATTTTATTGCATTTCTATATGTAAAATTACATGTAATATTGTTTTAATAAAAATATGATCATAAAATAATATAATTATTACATTTTGATTTTCAGAATTGCTAAATGTAATTGTTTTTGATTGGTTTTTTTTTTAAATTTTAATTTGTAATCTGATACAATGAAACAAACAATATGGGAAGTACATAACAAAATCGATGTCATTTCCCAACCCATCACTATTTTTCGAAATGAATTTGATTGCTCTATATACAAAAAAATTTGTTTTGGATAGGATTTTAGAAGAAAATCAGAGAGATAATTAAAATAATATGATAATAACCATTCATAATAGATTACACAAAAACCGGATCGCGTGTTATGAAAATTCAAATTTTCAACAAAACTAAATTACTTATAGAAATTCTATATTGAAGCCGATATATACCAATATACGTAATTTTCAAATTGTATATTCTATATATAATAAATAAATAATAAATTTTTCGCTATACAACCAACAATCTGGTTTTAGCGTCCAACAACAGCCTTCTGTTGTTAGTTTCTTAATTTGGGGATTTTACGGTGTCGGTAATTAGCCGTACGATCAACCGCGAACGGAAAATATAACTCTGTGTTAAAATTCAGATTTGAAAAATAACCGAAAACAAAAAACATATTTTATGCATTCAGTTGGATTCGAACCCACGACCCCAAAATTTCGTTACAATTTTAGGTTGGCATTTTTAACATTTCCACCACAGAGTTATAATTCTAATTATAAAACATTGTATTTATAATTTTAAAGAGTTTTTATTATTTTCTAAAATCATTCTAAAATAAACTGCATTACAAATTAAATCATTTTAAGGGCATCTAATCAAAAGAGTATATCTGTATATTGTAAATTTTGCATTCAATATAATTCATTGAATTCTTAGATGGTTAACGAGAAAACACCAAAATATTTCTTCCTTAATCATTATACAAAATTTGATCAGGAACTTAACATCATATATATAGAATGTATAATTTTCGAAATATGAAAAACATTTTCATTAAAAAGGATACGAAAAAGAAATAATTATATATATAAATATAAATTATACCGTATACAAAGAAAATGTATAATATGTTAATATATTATTTTTCTCACTGAATAATTTACAACACGTACATAATATACGTTTTTTTATTTATATATATATATAAATATATTTTGACACATGATGTTTATTTATTTATAAGAATTTTTCTTTTATATTTTCTTTTTATAAAACCATTTCTTTATATTTTATTTTTTGTTGGTATATTATTTTGCATTTTTACATTTAGTTACATCGTAACATATATAACAATGTTTACTATGTATTGTACTCCCACTCAGTCAGTCAGGATGTAGGACACGGATATGTGAAAAATAAAATTATAGACATTATTTTTTTTTCATTCAGTTTTCATCTCTATTCTATTTTACTTTCAGAATAATAAATTAACAATAAATGGTTATGTGACAAAACACAATAAATATCTAAAAATATAATATAATACAGAACCATTTTTAAGGTATATGTCATTCATTTACAACTATAATAGAATATATATGTTTTGTATTGAGTGGTTTTATTTGATGTAAACTGAAGATATACATTGCTTTTGGAGTTATATTTAGAAAATATAGAATATCTATATAGGTACATCTACATATATAGTTAATGACAATCTTCTAAAATTTGAATACTTAAAGATTAATATATTTAAAGGTATATATGAAGAGCAAAAAAGAAAACACATTATAAATAATTCGAAAAGGTAATCGAATTAATGTGTTATATTACACAATTTAATTTCATATAAAATATTTCCTTATATAGGATAAGAGGAAATTATTCAATTTAATATTTGAAATGGAAAAGATCAAATGCGCAGTATATACATTCATTCTGGGAAGGTACAAAAACAATTGATTGAATATACTCTTAATAAAAAGATCTGTATATGAAAATTTTATATTAAATTAACTAAACTAAATAATCTGATTTTATTTGAAATAAATTGTCTAATGAATGTTATGAATTCATATACCTTTTAAACAAATTATTTGCATTTTGAATGTCATTATTTGATCAGATCATTTTTAAACAAACCAAAAATTAAAAAGTTTATATAATTAGAAATTATTCTAAATATACGATTGCAAATAAAATGTAAAAATATATATGAAGTTAATCAACTCCTTTCTGTATTTGTTTTATGTAAAAAAAAAACCATTCAATAACATTCTGCGTAATAAATTCAATATTTAAATAATAATCTTCTATATGATATAGTTAATTCAACTTTTTTCAAAAATAAATAAACCAACAAACAAAAAAAAAACTATTTTAAATAAACTTTCATAAAAGAAAACAAAACAAACAAAATGTATAATAAAAAAATATTATAAATATAAAGTTTTCAACATTATTATTTAAAAAAAAAGAACTATATATCATGAATTTGAATATATATAAATATTTAAATGAAACTTGTAAATATGGTTATGGATAAAATATAAACAAAAAAAAACTTATTATTCGCAAATAAAAAGTTGATTTTACATCAGTTACCTTATTATACCACATAGATAAATTCATTTTGCATGTTATCCTTATATTTTACATGAAGCATATATATATATATATAATACCGCATTACTATATTTAATTTTAGTTCAAAATTAATTATAAGAAACGAGATTTATTTATTTAAAAAAAATAGTTAGAGGTAGAGTTAGAGAATAGAGAATAGTATATCAATTTAAATACAATATTAAACAACAAAAATAAGAATATTTTCATTATTAACATACATATTTTCATAATTTAAAAAAAGATGTCATTAACACAAATCACAAGTTTATATATTTTTTCAAGATCTACGTATTCTAATATACCAAAAAGTAAATTGTTGTCGGTTAAAGGGTGATAAATATATAGAAAATGACTTGAATATGTTTCATTGATTACAATATTCCTTGTCTGATATAAGCCTGTGTTTAATTCTTTATTTTTAACATAAATTTTAATTTATATATACAAATTTATAGATATAAATAACGTAAAATCGATTATCAAATTGTGATCTATTAAGATATATCATATATATTTAAAATTACAAATACTTATCAATATAACATAAGTATAGATCATCATAATATATGTAAATGAAACAAATGTAATTATTAATAAATTTAAAGTTTATTAGATACATTTCCAATTTGTAAAGAAATTATTTTATGTGTTTAAATGTTTATTTATGTTTCAAATATGAAATTTAATACAAAAACCATAGAATAATGTTCATATAAATCTACCTAGTAACAGGCATAGAATTTCCTAGAAAATCCAAATATATCTATATATCTTTCAACATATATATGTATAATATACAAGGATATACATTTAATATTTTCCATTCACATCAAATTGTAAAATTTTGTATACAATACAATATATAATATATAGCTTTAAATATATATGTATATATTTTGTTGTCATATTGCTCTATATTATCGTATTATATATAATAAGTGAACATTTATGTAAATTTTCCTGAAGAAAATACAATTGAAATAGAACGCGAACGCATATATATAGTATAATATCTATCTATATATTTATTATTATATATACAAAATATATGTGTCATTTGAATTGCATTCAAATTCAAATATATATATATATATATATATATATATATATATATTTGTATTTATTAATTGAAATTTTAACTATATATATCTAGATATACTAAATATATCTATATGACAATTATTATACAAATCTATAACATGTTATTATTATATTTTCTGATGGGATGTTTATTATACATATAATATAATATAATATAAATCTTATTATAAAATATGATAACGTAACAATTTATCGAATTTAAATAAAAAAAACTTGACAGATCACATAATATAAATAAAAATATAATATAATAAAAATTAAAAAACATTATTTACAAATAAATTGTATATACGATAAACTTATAGATATTCGTGTGGAACTCATATGCGATACCAAACTTTCCAATTACCCATTACGCTGATTTATAATTTACAAACAATTTAAAATACCTATAAATAGGGGAGGTGAGAACCTTCAATCCAATTCTATAAATAATTATTAAATTATCAACATTTAAAAAAAAAAAAAAACGTTTTTCAATTTAAGTTATACCTCTACTGCGTAAGGTATATAGTATATCTAACTATATTTATATATATAGATTTTCTTATTGAAAATGTTGATATTGACTAATGAATTTTTATCAATGTTCGTGTATTTGTACAATTGAAATATCCAACATATATAACAATTTAAGTATATAATACAGAAAAAAATCATTAATTATTTTATTTCATTTTTATTTTTTGAATTAGCTTTTATAAGCCATGTACATATGTGTATTTTATTCAAATGTATATATATATATGTAGATAAAAAAAAATTTCGAAAAGTTTTGTTATATTCGTATATCTCAAAAAATCGATATTGTATATATTATATGTGGCAAGCCAAATACAATATTTGCCTAAAAATACCATTATCTATAACATAGTGTTTGTATATATTATATATTTATATATATATATATTCGGTCGTACCTTGTTTATCTGATATATTATATATCTATTTTTGTAGATATTATATGTATTAGGTTGTCTAAAAAGTATTGATAATTTTTTTTACAAAATTCAAACGATTTTTTTATATATTTCAAATGAACTTTATTAAACCAAATATGCGCCGTTTTGATCGATGACGCTTTACCATTTTTCTGGTAAAGACATTATCCCATCACTGTAGAACTTCTGTGTTTTCTGGGCAAAAAACTGATCCAAGTGCATTTTGCAGTCCTCTGCGGAATTTAATTTTAAACCATTAAGGGAGTTCTGCAGAGACCGGAACAAATGATAATCTGAAGGTGCAAGGTCCGGGCTATATGGTGGATGCATTAAAACTTCCCAGCCAAACTCTCTCAGTTTCTGCCGAGTCATCAAAGATGTGTGTGGTCTAGCGTTGTCATGATGGAACACAACACCCTTTCGATTGATTAATTCTGGACGTTTTTTTTTAATCTCGTGCTTCAATCTTGTTAATTGTTGACAATAGAGATCGGAATCAATGGTTTGACCGAGTGCTAGTAATTCATAATGAACGATTCCTTTCCAAT
Source organism: Dilophus febrilis (assembly GCA_958336335.1). NCBI lineage: Eukaryota > Metazoa > Arthropoda > Insecta > Diptera > Bibionidae > Dilophus > Dilophus febrilis. The sequence continues at coordinate 34,319,362 of OY284469.1, read as the reverse complement.
CCCACCAAACAGATAGCATTACCTTTCTTGGTGTTAATCCAGGTTTTGCTACTGTTTTAGGAGCTTCACCCTACTTGGACCACGATCTTTTTAGTACATTATTATCGTATGTGATCCATTTTTCATCACCTGTAATCATTCGCTTTAAAAATGACTCGATTTCGTTCCTTTTAAACAGTGTTTCGCAAATGGAAATTCGGTTCATTAAATTGTTTTGTGTTAATTCATGTGGTACCCAAACATCGAGCTTATTCTTGTATCCAGCCTTTGTCAAATGGTTTAAAACTGTTTGGTGATGGATGTTTAGTTCTTTAGCGATATCATGACTGCTTACGTGTCGATTTTCTTCAATTTTTGCTGTTAATTTTGTAGGCTGTTAATTTTGATAAAGTTCCTTCACCGTAAACTGCACAAATTTGTTCATGTGCCTGCGTTGCATTTTCACCTTTTTCATAATAAAATTGTAAAATGTATCGAATTTTTTCACTAATTTCGCTCATCTTTAATGCACTACAACTTTTAAATGACTAAACAAATTTAATTTTATTTTTTTTTATCTACGAAATGTCATCTTTCGAACATATGTTAGTGTTACCTGATCAGATTAGTACTATTTGAAATATTCAATTATAATGACATCTATTTATAAAAATTATCAATACTTTTTCGACAACCTAATATATATATATATATATATGTAATACAGGCAATCACCGTATTATACGATTTTTAGTAACAGTATTTTGTTAAGTCAACAATAAATACGTTAGCTGGCAAATTGGTAATATTTACCAACGTTAAATAACTATAAAAGAAAAAATATAATAAAAATAGTCCATCCATTACTGACAATGCGAGTTTTGTATATAACTTATTCTTATTAAAGCATTTGTATACTGAACGGAATATATATGGACGGAAGAATATGTGTACAATCTCTGATGATATATACTTATATAGGTATATATAACACAGCATCTATAATATCTTCATAAACTCAAATATGTATACCGTTTATTTATACGTATATGCAGGTGTATTTAAAAGTATATATACATAATAAATATCGACCAAAAAAAAACGATCACATAAAATATCTATTTGGAAAAACTATATGGAAAAGCAATGTAAAGCGAAAATACACATATGTATTATATATATATAACTGTGATGTTACCCAAAGTTATATTAAAACCGATATTATTTATATGGGCCTAATAAAATTGCAATACGTTTCTTTTCTATATCTATATCATATCTATACATATTATTTTATATTTGATAGACCATATATTATACGGTATTTTAAACGTAAATTAAACTCATAAAACAGACGATACAGATACAAACAACAGAAAATAATTAATTAATATTAATGTTATGTAAATTTTTTTAAACAATTATTTTTTTTTATATAAATTTCTTATATTCAATGGCTAGCGTGCAAGATCCTTAACTTAAACATTAAAACCAAACAAATTAAATAATTATTTTAAAGATAAACCATTTTTATTTGCATAATCGAAGAGGAAAACTGAATTATCACAAATTCCGTTTCAATTGAGAAATGAGTACTTAACTCTGTTCTTTATTATATTTTCGAAGCGTAAATAAAACATTTCAATATATCACTATATTGCGGACGATAAACCAAAGAACCGAAAGCCATATAAATTTAAGTCAATCTATATATAATATATACATTTAGTTGACCATGACCACTTGATAATTTTGTACACAGTGCGACAATTAATATTCCGAACTCAAACCATATCTCAATGACCTATGTGATCGACGGGACGATCTATGTGATCGAAAGAGCGTTTTGAAGCTTGATATTTTCTCTATCGTCTGTAAAAATTTCATTGCATTTGGTTGACAAATAAAAAAGTTATGACATTTCTTGTGAAACAATATTTTAGTTGAAATAGATGGAACAAAGAGCAGTCAACGCAAAGCTTGGTAAATCTGCAACAGAAACGTTCAAATCGATGCAGAAAGTTAATGACGATAAATGTATGGATAGAACACAAGTTTTTGAGTGGTATAAATGTTTCGTGGATGGCTAAAACGCAGACTAAAAAAGCAAGAAAAGTTCCATCCAAAATCAAGACAATGCTAGTAACATTCTTCGGTAGCAAGGGAATTATCCTTAAAGAATTCGTTCCAACTGGTCAAACAGTCAGTGGCGCATATTATATCGAAGTTTTGAAGCGTTTGATGGGCAGGATTCGTCGTATTCGACCTGAATATCGTGAATCAGATAGTTGGTGCTTGTTACACGATAATGGCACCGAATCATACTACACTTATTGTTCGTCAGTTTTTGGCTCGAAATCAAGTCTGAGTGTTAAATCATCTACCGTATTCACCAGATTTAGAACTATGTGACTTCTCCTTGTTCCCAAAACTTAAAAAGAAATTGGAAGGATGTTTTTTTGATGATTTGAAACCATTCAAACACCATCTACACGCGCACTAGAGGCAATACCACAAAATGAGCTGGAACACCCATTTGAATCATTATTAAATCGATGTAACAGTTGTATTGAATCAGGAGGAGAATATTTTGAATAAATAAAATAAAAAATTTCAAAAATCGTGTTTTTAATGTATTTCCTAGGACCAATGCGGAATATTAATTGTCGCACTGTGTAAATGAGTATGATAAATATTATATTATTGACATAATTGACAACACATACATATTTTTTTATGATAACATATTTAAAAAAAACTAATTTGCTTTGTTTGTTTATTGATAACTTTATTATCTATCATACAAAAATTATTATTATATATATGTTATAAATGTATATATATGTTATGCATTTATAAATCATATTTATTACTGCAAGTAAGCCGTAAAAAATATAATACAATACTAATGACTAAAATATCAAATTTATAATATTCGTATTATATTTGGAAAATAGATTTTATCTCAAAATGTTATTATATTGATAAATGAAATGGCTATGGGCATGTAGAGAGTGTATATAGATATTAAATTGTATATTATTTACACATCCAATTATACATTTGTTTATTAATTTTTATAACTTTTAAACTTTTAATATCGGCTATGCGGTCATGCTCATGATAATTTTTTATTTAATGGTTTTTAAATCCACTCTTAATATGATTTAGATTATATATGAGTGTAACATTAATTAGCTATAGCGCATGGATCGCATAGATTAAAAGTTAATGCAACTCTACATCTTATTAATTAGGTGAGTGATTATCATGGTTTTTATAGTTTTAATTAGGGATGATTTGAAATTGCAATTAAACAAATAAGAATTTGATGTTTCGTAGGTGGAATCGAACCAAGTATATATTTCGGATCGTCATCAGTGGCCATACGTACTTTATATATAACAACTTGGCGGCCAAGTTGATGATTATACTTTTTTTATTTCATAATATCTATTTAAATATATAATTTTTATAGAATTATTTTTATTTTATTCAAGAAAATTTTGGTTTTTATATAAATTCAAACATGCCATATATTAATTTCCCCAGGATCCGACAGACTATAGATCGCTTTTTTCGATATGATTATAATCTTAGAGGATCGACACTAAAAATAAAAATACCACAAATTGGATTTAAATAGGATCCAATTCGGATTCTTAGGATTTTGTAATGATCTATTTGTAAATCCAAGCCTTTACATACTTGAATTACCCTAAACTGATCTAAAATTATACATTTCCATTATAAATCTGTGAACGGAGAAAATTTTTAGAGAAGGTTTTTTTTTTGATTCATTTTAAAATTTATTTTTATATTTATATTGTTTTATAGACATGGTTTTCCCATAGTATAAATAAATGTATATATTTTTTACATCCGTATTAAATTATCTATATAGTAAATTTAAGTAAAATTTCACATAAATATTCGTATTCAAAATAAAAAATACATATACAAATAAATGCAATTTTTTTTTTCAATTTTGTATCTATTTACGGGTGTAATAAATTTCCTGTACATAAATCTATATGAATATCGATTTTGGTATAGATAAGTAAAAAGAAAATATGAGTTTAATATTATTAAAATATATATCATATATGCGGCATAAATTAAATTCACTTCATATACAAATAATAAAACAATATAGAAATATTATATATTGTATTATATTGTTTGTATTGTGTATTATTATATGTACTATATATGTATATAAGATGTATTATAAAAAATGGCATAAACATTTTCTATACCTAAACTCAACCATTAATAATGCCCAACATAAATTATATTTACTGTTTCTATGATTCAATAGGAATTTTTTTTATATTATTTTGTATATCGTTTCATAAATACAAAAAATGCGGCATGGGCATTGGCATTATTATATGTGATGTAGTTTGAAGGTACTATTTTTGAAAATTTATAGTAACACTCTTTATTGAATTGCAGGTATTGTATACAAATTGCAATAGAGTATTTATCTTTAATATTGATTATTCTTTTAAATCGAAATGATTTTCATGCAATGACAAATGACAAAAAATATTTAAGAAATCAATTTCAAAAATATCGCACAATGGAGAGGTTTTATTTTAAATATACAATAAAGCCAAAATCTAAAACAAATATTATTCATATTTTATTTATTATTTATTAAAGAACATTAAGTTCGAGAACATTAAAAATATTAATCATAATTTCTTAACTCGTTCACAAATATTTGGTAATAAAAAATAATATATGCTGGCTTATCTATATATGTGAATTTAATTTCCAAATAAATTGTTTTTATTTCATCAGCAAATAATTGATTGATTTAAAAATATTTCTAAAAATACAAATTTGTGGCATTGAAAATGGTTGATGACTCATTTATTATGAGTGTGAAAACAAAATTATCATCTTTTTTGTTTGTATGAGTAATTCAAATAATCATATCATCCAACATTTTTTTCATAATTTTTAGTTTGATCTTTTATCAATTACACAACATTAATGTAACATATATTAGTATATTTTTTATTTAAATGCAATATATTAAAAATGAAATGTGTCTAAACATATCCTTTTTTATGCTTTTATTTACAGATTTATGCACTAAATTCTTCTAACGAATACAAATTTTATGTGTACATAATAATATTTTGCAAAACAATTATTATAAAGCAATTATAAATGGTTATAATAATTAAATACACATATTTGCGGAAATGCAATTAAATGGTACAAATGGACCAACAATGGCCGCATCCGAGCCACCAGAACCACCACCAAGAAATCCCGATAAAATTAATGCATCTTTTAAACAATCAAATGAAATGGTTAGTAATGGCGGTATTCGTATAATTTTATTTTAGTATTAAATATAGAATTAAAAAGTTATGTATATAAATATTTTTCTGTTATTTTGTTTTTCTCTATATATGTTTAAAATTAAATAAAATTTCAATCATCTTTAAGAAAAGTTAATTGCTTTTTTTATATTATTTCTATTTATTTGTTTATTTTTTTTTTTTTTTGTATATAGAAAGCAAATTCAACTGAAAAGTCAATAGTAAATAATAAAAATACAAATAATTGTAGTATTAATAATAATTGTAACAATACTAATAATAATAATAATGGTATATCCTTTAAATCAATTTTATCAATTGAAAATAGTGCAAATGCAATAATAAGTAAAGTGCAATCAATAATATCACCAACAACACAAACAACATCTATGAATGATGGTGGTGGTGGTGCTGGTGTTGGTGGTTGTAGTCGCAATAGTAGCAATAGTGCTAGTGGAATTGGAATTGGATGTGGTGAGGAGAACAAAAATGATATAAACAATGTAGAAACAAATGATAAATTAGATGATGATCAAAAAAATGGAATTGTAAATACAAATATTAACCATAATAATAATAATAATAATAATAATAACGATATTGATGTGAAAAATAATCAGTGCAATATTAATAATAATAATAATAATAATAATACAAATAATAATAATAATGATAATCAAGAAACTGTAGATGGAATGGGTATACCCGAAATGGCATCTTTAATGCAACATCATCAGCATAATCATCAAACCAATAAAGAAAATATAATCTCCTTAAATTGTAATAATTCGATAAAAGAAAAAGACAATAATAATATTACCGATAAAATTAATCAAAATACAAACGACAAAAATCAAAATGATGTGAAAAACAATAATAATAATAATAATAATATTATTACTACTAATCACAATAATAATAATAAAAACTTTAATTCGATTAACAAGCAAATCGGTCAACAAACTATAGGTAATTATAGTGATATTAAACTTCCTGTATAAGGTTTATTGTATTTAATGTTTAATCTCGGGTATCTGAATAATCATCGCCCTCCATATATGTATATCCAGTATTTAACGTTTCATTTTTCTTTCTTTCTTTTTTTTCTTTCTTTAATTTTCATTAATATTGATCACAAACCGCGATATTTTATATTTCTAATTTCTCAAAGACACATAACTTTTACACTATAATATTCGATTTATATTCAAACGTAATTGAATAAAAATCAAACCAAAATGCATTTAAATATCATTCAATATCGGAACTTTATTTAATTATGATTATTATTTATAGTTTCTTAATTTTTTGTCTTTGTTTTTTTATTTCTAAATAAATTATAATATTTTAAATATATAGATGATCCACAATCGATAAGACTGCGAACGGAAAATGAACGTTTGATAATCGAAATAAATAGATTAAAAAAATTATTAGAAAATTCACCTGATGGTGCAGTTGGTGGTATTGATTTAACATCCGATAATAATAATAGTTTTGATGCAACATCAACCGATGATAGTACAAGTCGTGCTGAACGTCTTGAATCAGAGTTAAAAGTAGCCAAAGAACAAATTTCAAGTAAATAAATTTTATTTTTTTTATGAGTTTCATTACAATATTAAAAATCTTTCCCTCCATTCATATAAAATTACAGATTTAAAAGCAGAACGTAAAAAATTAAAATCGGATAAAGTTGATTTACTGGCACATGTTAAACAATTATGTTCGTCATTACAAGACAAAGAACAAGAATTACGTGATTTTATTCGAAATTTTGAACATCGTATACGTGAAACGGAAACAAGTAATGCAAAAATAACAACGGATAGAGATCGTGAACGATGGTCATTATTAAAACATGCCCGTGAAGAATCGGAACGCTCGTTGGTGTTAGCAGCACAATTAAATACCCGTGATATACAATTACAGAGAACACATGAACAATTAGTAGAGGTTTAATGCTTTTCAATAACATTTATAAACATATTGATGTACAATTTAATTTAATTAAATTTTTTACAATTTTTTTTTTTGTAGGCAAGACGACAATTATCTGGTTGTATGTCTGATCAAGAAAGCCTTTTATCATTTCCAGCCATAACACCAACATCCGGTTTAATTATACATAATAACAATAATATGACTGGTGCATCAGGTTCATCCAGTGGATTCGGAAGTAATCTAACGGGTGTTGGTAGTGGTAGCAACTGTGGTGGCGTTGGAGGATCACTAAATATGACAACAGGTTCATGTAGTGCCGATTCGGGTGTACGTGGCAGTAGCGATAAAGAAAGTACAACGGGTGATTTAAATTTAAGTGATGGAACTTGTGATAATGGACCTTGTATTACTATTGATCCCGATAGTATTTCACTTGTTTCTAGTCATCATATGTATCAATGTTAGTATAAAAATCAAAAAAAAAAAAAATTTTGAAATTTATATTTTTTAAAATAATTGAATGTTTTGAATATTATTATTTCTCATCAAATAGTTGGTACACCAAAAGAACGTAGTCCAACAATATCACCATTAAATTTGGGTGCATTTTCTCGTTCCATTGATAGCGCTACATTATCACGTTCCGTTGAACAACTTGGTTCACCGGTTGATTCTGAAGGACCACCAGTTTTACGACGTTTACAATCAAAAGTATCAAATGCTACCGGTACTTTAGGTAATCGATCATCGGTTAGTGGACGCGGTGGTGGTGGTGGCAGCACCTGGGGCAGTATATCAAGAGTATTTGCAAGAACACGTCACAGAAATAAAAATAATTCATGTGAGAATAGTGATAGTGTGGATTTTCAATGGAGCCCGTTAACCGAAGAAGGTTATGCCGAAAAATTACGTTTATTGCGTGAAGCATCTGCAATACCAATTGATCGATGGCGTGCCTCACAAGTATTAGCATGGCTTGAGGTGGCTCTTGGTATGCCACAATATAGTTCACGTTGTTCGGAAAATGTTAAAAGTGGTAAAGTATTATTGGAATTAAATGACGGTGAATTGGAAACGGGATTAGGTTTAACGCATCCAATGCATAGAAAAAAATTGCGATTAGCCATTGAAGAACAGCGACGTCCAGAATTAATACGTTATCTAACAATTGGTCAACTAGGGCACACGTAAGTGAAAATATCAAACTAATATATACGTTATATATACGGTCTAATTGAAAATATTTGTAAAAATTAATGGGAAATTTGAATATTTATATATTCGCATTTTAGTTGTGTTTGTATTTATTTCTTAAAATTCAATAAAATGTTAACGTTTTTCATCAATCCGAAAATCATCAATGTAGATTTTCTGTGAATCCAATGTAGATTTTCTGTGAATCAAAACTTTCTTTAAAATAGTATTTCATTATATTTAAAAAAAAAGACATGTTGATATACATTTATAATAGTATATGTTGGTAGATTCTATCAATTGTATATAACGAAAATTGATATGCATGTAAAATCTATCATTAAACTTTCTGAAATACTTTGCAAATTAAAAAGGGAATAGAAAACGTAATAATACAATACGACCAAAATTACTTTTCAATCAATTTCTTTATCTACAAAATAATGATAATAATCTTAAAAAGTTATTTCTACTATTTTGTACCAATATAACATGAAATACTGTGTATTTGAGATTAATTTATATAAAAAGCGACCAAAATTTATCAAGATAAAATACCATTTTTTTTTATATTATAAATTAAATGAAACTAAATAATAATTAACTCCCACAAAAAAAAATTACAAATAATATTTATATCACAAAATTTTTTTGCCACACAAAAAGTTGGGTAGCATCCGAATGGCTTCCAGATATTGGTTTACAGCAGTATTCCGAATCATTTTTACATTCGTTAGTTGATGCACGTATGCTTGATACATTATCGAAAAAAGAATTGGAAAAATTTTTGAATGTAACACGAAAATTCCATCAAGCTAGTATTGTTCATGGTAATTTTAATCAATTTATTAGTATATTAGAATTGGAATTTTTTATTTTGTTTGTACATTCATTGAATTACGAAAAAAAAAACATAAATTATATATATCAAATTCACTAAATATCCATTTATATATGAATGATATAATCTTTCATTATTATAAAGGTATTCATGTATTACGTATACTAAAATATGATCGTGAAGCACTTGCAATGCGGCGAGCACAAGGTGAATCGGTAGATGCTGATCCAATTGTATGGACAAATCAACGGTTTATACGTTGGGCACGATCAATTGATTTAGCCGAATATTCTGAGAATTTGAAGGGTAAATTTATGAATTGAATTTTAATTATTTTTATACATATATTTTATTATCGGATAAATGACAATCAAATCAATATAACATTTTTTAAATTTCCTATAAATTTCGGAAATAGTAAAATGGTTTGTTTTGATATTTTATCCGTAAATACAAAAAAACAACAATAAGAAAATACGCTTGAGAGAAAAAAATATATATTATATATGATCAATTTATATTTTGGTACTTTTAAAGATAGCGGAGTTCACGGAGGTTTAGTCGTTTTAGAACCATCATTTTCAGGTGATACAATGGCTACAGCTCTCGGTATACCACCTTCGAAGAATATCATCCGACGACATATAGCCGCAGAATTTGAAGCATTAATATTACCCGCACGGTAAGTTAAATCCTCTTTTTTACCACATACCTACATATATATATATATATATATATAATAATAGTCTGATACCAACAATTTTGAAATGCTTTTAAGAAAGAAATAAACCCTTTTTACATAATGTAGCAAAACATTTATCAAATATATATAATAAAAAGAATTTATTTCCAATTTTAACCATATTCATGGAATTGATTTAAAATATAAAATTCTATTGATTTTAATAAACGCTTATTAATTGTATATGAATAATTTTATATATAATTATAATATACAAAAAAAAAATTATTATATGCATATATATAAAAAAAAATGCAGGTATGAAGCATTTTCTCAAATGGAGGAATTTCATATGGAAAATTCTAGACCATCAATGGCACCGAAATTTTCTGGCAGATGAATTTAATTTTATATTTATTATGTATATTGATAAAAGATAAATTTATTAATATTATTAAATATATATCAATAAATAAATAAATAAATAAAATAAATAACAAAACAGAAAAAAAAACACAGGAAATACATTTCATATAATAAAAATAAACTTTAACATTATAGAGTTTTAAATTATATAGTGAAAATTTAACAAAATTATATTTATAGTAAAAATCTATAATTAATAAAATCAAAATTAAATTATATATTCATTTGAGTCATATATTATGTATGAATGCGGTACGGTACGATATATAGGTGTTATATGTGAGATATTTTAATGAACAAAAAGGATTAAAAATATTAATAGACAGAAAAAATAACAATTAGTTTAATATGCATTTAATTTTAAAACAATCAAAATATTTTCTATCCATGATTATTCTCTTTTTAATCCCAAACTGAACCATTATCTTTGAACAGAAAATTATAAATTTACAATTCTAAGAATGGACTTTTTTATATCCACACAATTTTAGGTTATTCAAAAAGATCCTTTTTCAAACTTTACCCAAATTATGAAAATCACGTAAATTTTAAAAATTATTAATTGCGGTGAAATATATATTTATATAAATGATAAATTTTAAAATTGTGATCCTTTCAAGGCATCATAGGTCAATTTAAATTAAAAATACTTTAACCAATATTTTTAATTTTTTAATAATGATAAATTATTTGCATTGCATTCATGTATCATTCAATTCACACCCGCATCCCATCCATTCAGTTCACATTTTAAATTGAATTGAAAACTATGGTTAAAAAATTGAATACTTTCCCAATAAAAAATTTTATAAACACTTTACAATGCAATTTCACAAAGGTAATTTATACATTTTCTTTTGTAAAATAACGTCTAAACTAAAATTGTCCGTGTTTCAATAAGCACATTAGTATTATCAATACACCGAAAATCAAATTTTAAAGTTTAATACATATACTATACATCTTTATATTCGAAATTATGAATTTCAATGAATCTTATCATAAGAACGTCATAAGATTACAAAGGATATGATCCTCAAATATAATTGAGAAATAAATAAAAATATTGACCGAACAAAAAAAGCATTAAATTCGACGTTATATTTAAAGATTTACGCACACATTTTAATATATCTAAACAAAAATCAAATCTAAATGCAATAAAATATATATACGAAAATAAATTATTTATAGAAACAATTAAAAAAAAAATTTTTAATAGAAAAAATAGAATTATCGATTACATTAAACATATTATATTTTTCTATTTGAAGAGAGCAAAACCCCAAACAAAAATAAAATATAGAATGTGTTGGAACAATAATTGAAATGTTTGTGATTCTAAACAAATCAAAATTCTGTATATTCCATTGCTTATATAATATATATATATATATATATATATATATATATATATATTGGAATGTATTTTAATATAATATATTATTAAAATATACATTCAATGTATATAAATGAAAAAATAAATAAATATTAATAATATTAATATATCGAAATTTATGTATGAATTGAATTGTATATGAATTATATATTGAAAAAAAAATTTATTGAAATTTCAAATGTTTAATCGAAAAAATTATTAAAATAAGTTTAGCAATATTTCTGAGGAAAGTATTTATTCTAACATTGTATATAGAAGAATAAGAAGAATATAAACGAATGATCTTTATTAAAAAAAATTGTATTTAATAATTCAAATTAAAATCTATATAATTAATAGAAAATTATCATTATTACAATAAGAATCATTATACATAATAAATGAAATAATGATTTATTAACATTTTTTTCGAATTATATAATAATAAAAAAACATTTTTTTATTTAATATTGTTTAAGAAATATATTCGAGTGAATATTTAAACATTAAATGTTTGTGTATTAAAATAATATTATAAATAGGATTTTAAAAAAAAAATCATACACATACTCACCCACACACACACAACACTTATGAATTTTATAAACTTTTAACTTATATAATATAAATAATAATAATATTTAAAGCCAAGAAAAAATTGGGTTTTTTTTACCAATTAACATAATAACAAATTTTGTTATTAACTTAAATAAAACAATATCATTACAAAAATGATGAATTAAATCAAAATCAATGAATCAATGAACAATAAAAAATATTTAAAAAAAAAAAACTAGGACCATATCCACAATTCGTTATATGGTAGATGAAAATACAAAACAAAAAGAAATATATTTTCATCTATTTTATAATACAAAATAAAAAAAAACATATATTATACAATATTTAGCATTTTCTCAAAAGCTTTTGTTGTTTCCTTTTCTTTTTTTTTAGTATTTTTATTTATTTTCATATTATAATTATAAAATATATTTCTTATTTTTCATATTTCATGTTTTATTTTATATTTTTAATTTATTGCTGCACCTAAAACAAACATTTGAAGTCATAATATTCATAGAAATTGAAATAACGCGATTAAATTTATAATAAATTATAACAGAGACTATTTAATAATCATGTGCCCCATAACTCAATTCGAGCGGATTAAATGATCAAATTTACTATATGCAATTAAATTAAATTTGTTTTTTTTTTCAATAAAAGAAAATTTCAATTTTTTAAATTATAAATAATATCGTTTGGTTTAAAAACAAATGCGAATTCCGCACTCATCCATTTATGAACAACTTTATTATGTGAAAATAAGCTAAAATTTCTAATTCTTTGTAACAAAAAATATATTTAAAAATAACCAAATTAATAATATATCATATGATATCGCATGCTTTCATTTCAGTGAATGTGTCTTTATTTAATGGATATATAAATTTAGTTTAGAGTCAAAAAAAAAAAAACACAAAAATGTCATATCAAAAATCTGTTTAAGTAATATCAATGAATCATTTTTTATTATAATGAACCAAAATATATAAATGTTTAAATCTTTTATTTTTGATATATTTCTGTAAAATTAAAAAGCAAAACGCAGGGATATTTTTTCTTAAAAAAAAAAAAAGAATTCCAAAATTTTTTTTTGTATATTTTTATTACATCCAATTCGAACTTTTCGAACATATCTCCCTGTTTATTTGTGTTATTTCAATATGCTATATTTGGTTGTATGTCTTATATTTGATGTGGTTTTTTATTATAATACAAAAAAAAATATATTGTTTGATTAATTTATGCTAAAAAAATTAGAACATATGAGCATTTCAAATTACGTTTATTTTTCTTTAGATTTTAACAATAAATATAACTTTGAATCACGTTAATGATAACGCATTGGCCGATCTATAATATTACCACATTAAAGATAAAATTGAAATGAAGTTTTAAAACATTTTTTTTCCAATTACATAATATCAACGTCGTATTTAAAATAATTGAATAACTATTGATTTACTTTACAATATAATGTTTGTTTTTCTGTATATGGATACAGAAGAGGTTAGACCACACTTCTATTTACACCTTTTTAAAACTGCAGTCTGCCAATCTGCAAAAAATGACATTTGAATCTAAAATTTTTAATATAATATTACAATATATGTGTGTGTGTGTGTATGAAAAGAAAAATAGATGATTTATTTATCAATATATAGAAATGCTTTTACTTTATTTTTAAAGAACTTTGTTGTATTTAAAAACAGTTTATATATTATTTAAATATTAAATGTTGTATAATAATAAAGAATCATTTTGCATCAAGGATCAGCTTTTTGTTCGTTATATAGATAGACTACTATTCATTATACATTTGGATATATTTTAACGAAAATATATATGGATTATAGAGAAGACACAATCACGGCACAATAAAAGCATTTATATATACAATTTATTATTAATAAATAAATATATTTTTGCAGCAATAAATTATATATTATATTATGTATATTTTATACACATATTGCAAATTGAATGTACATATATTTTTTTTTTTATAAATTGATGTGTATTATTATTATTATTGTACTTTTATTATTTTAAAACTTCTGCGAAAATCTATCAATCTTTATATACACTTTAACTATATATATATATATATATATAATCTATAATCTATACTATAAATAGTATATATGTATAAATAAAGTCAGAATACGTTTAACTTTTATTTATTTATTTATTTATTTAGTTGTTATATTCATTCTATATTTATATATATATAATTTTAATTTTTTTTTTTTATGTATAAAAAATATTAGAAATCAATGTGTAATTTCCTTGGTTGTGTATTTCTATTTATATATATATATAACTTTTATATGCATTTTTATATTAAGTCATTTCCATTTATTTATATATTATGTATAATTTTCAACATTCATAATTTATTTAAATTTTCCAAATATAATTTATGTATAATGTGTATAATTATACATATATATATATATATATATACACAGAGCAACACTTGGACAAGGTATACGAACTGAAGGTGGTTCTGTTGTACCAATAACTGGACCGGGTGGATTACAAAATCATTTAAATTATCATCAACAATATAACAATACAATGAATGATCGTCGTTCAAGTGGAAGCCTACGTGTAAGTTAATTTATTATGTTATTTTTGTACATATATATGTATATTGCTTTTAATATAAGATTTTTATTGCAAGTTGCGTCTTTTAATCACATACATATTTTAATGCATGAATTTCGCATGCTTTATTTTAAATGTTTAGTTGTGATTTGTTTATTTTTTGCGTTAAATAAATTTGCATTTTGAAAATATTGTCGATAGTATATAAGAAAGAAAATCATTGTCAAGTAATTATTTTTATTTTTTTTTTAATTAAAATTGTTGTTTTTATTTTAACTCTTTTTTTTCTCTTTTTTTTGTATTTTGTTTCATCATATTTTTTTTTTTTAATATGTAACAAAAAAAATTAAAATGCACATGCACTGAAATTTAACTCAAAACACTATAATATATAACATTCAATGTATACATAAATTACAAACAAAAATATATGTGATATTTCAATATTCAAACAAAAAATTCTTATTATATAGGATATGTATAGAAGAAAGAACACTTCAATCAAAAAAAAAAATCTGAAAATGAAATTTTCATAAATTCTGATTAAAGTTTTAATTATATTAATTCTTTTTTTTTTTTACTATACTATTTTGAGAAGAATTTTTATATTAAACACTTTTTGATTCATAGATTAATTGAAAACCAAAAAAAAAAAAATTAATTTTTTTTAAACATAATATAATAATAATGATTATAGTTAAAATTTGTATCGTAAATCCTTTTTATAAAATTAAAATTTCCATAAAAATCAATTTTGTATAAGACAATATTTTAAACTTTAAAATATGACTAAAAATAATTCAAAAATGTTGGTTATTTCATTTGCGTAATGACCGGTTAAGAATGTAACTTACGCAGTTATATATTATGAGTAACATCTAGATAAACTCTCGTGATTTTCGTTTAAAAATGATAAAATCCATTAATAAAAAAAAGCCCACAAAAAATTTGATAAATTATAGATAATTTTGGTAATTACAATTATTTTTTGTCATTAAAATTAACGTAATCTATTTTAATATATCTATTTTAATAATTAATAACAATTTCTCTATTCTTTACATTTTTTATGTTAATAAACATTCTTAATGTTAATAAAATTTAATTATTACTTTTTAATTATTTAACTCTACTATAGTCAAGTATAATATAATTGTAATTGTTTTGGTAGTGTTTGGTAAAGTAAGTAACGTTTTTATAATAATAGAAAATTATTATTAATATATGTCAAAACAAGAGTTCTCGAATTAAAAATATATATACGACAAACCTCAATGAACAAATCTTTACACTAATTTAGTAATTGTAATAGACATTAATTTTTTTTTTTTTGACAAAATTAATATTTTCCTTAAATTATCAGTAACAAACTAAAATAAGGCATTATGAAATATATTTCAGCAATGAAATTGTTAAAAATCGACTAAAATTTCAAAATCACATCCACAATTTCGGTTATATAGTTTAATATATAATAATCTCTATAATAATACACAAATCAGGATATATTTTACATTGAAAAAAAAGGAACTCTATAGTCAAACCAATTTTAATTTATAACAAATTTTTAGACAATACTCTTTGGAAAAAACAAAAAAATTGTTCTTTATAGTAAAAAAAAAAAAATTATAAGAAAAAATCTTTTAATTAGATCAACAAAAATGGTTTAAAAATTTAATATTAATCCATTGAAACGATACAAATTTTGAATATATTGAAATCAATAAATTAAACTAACAGAAATCTCCCATAAAAAAACTAAAAATAAACTAATCCCATCACTTAATTAAACTAATAAACCAATAAAAACTATCAATATAACATATTAATATATATACTATTATCAACATGTCAATATATTTATATATATGTAATTGTAAATTATAAATAAAAAATATATGTATTATTATTATTATTATGTATATATTTTTAAGAAATATTATATTTATTGTAAAAAAACAATTAATAAATAAATAATATCGTAGCTATAAAATTATATCCATAAAAAAATATATATAATTGAAATTATAAATTTATATATTTAAATAAAATCCCATATTTTAAATAAAATTCTTTATGAATTTAAAAAAAAAATTGAATTAATTTATTATTTTGTATGGTAAATATTTGTATTTATACGAATGTTCAAAATCAATAATTATAACTATATATACATACATATAGACCGTATATTGTTTTTATATGATACATCGGTCATCGGTTCGTATTTTTTTCGGATAACCTCTATTGAAGAATATGTTCTTTTGAAGGATCAAAAGTTACAGTTTAACACAATGGTGAAATCATTACAGAGAGATAATTGAAAAGATTTCCAATATTTAGACAAGTAATATTAATGTATATTTATTTTTTTCTAATCGAAATTTATATTACGCATAAATTTAACCTTCCCATTTTTATTTGTACCTGTGTCTTGTAAAACCTATATTCTTATATACATCTTCTTAATACCATAATACCTATATTACAATTTTTTCGAATATAGTGTAAAATATATTATTAAAATAAAAAAAAAAGTGTGTACCAATTTTAATGTAGATTTGTATTTTATTTGACATTTTTTCATTAAAAATTAATATTAAATTAAAATAATTAAATATAAAAATATTATAGCCGTTAAATGCCTATGGTGAGGGAGGATATCTCAAGTATATATACTATATAAATAATATATCATTATAAAATAATTTAGTTTTTTTTTTAGATTTATATTGTTTTTTTTTTATTTGGTTTGTTATTTATTAATTTATAGTAGTAATAGAATATTAATATTTTTATATAAATATGATATTAATTATAATTTGTTCTATATATATATATAAATATTACAGGGTTCCTTATCAAAAGCATTTCGATTTTCTAATAATAAAATTCGACTATCGGAAAAATCAAATACAACCGGTAATAATTCAATATCACCAACACCTTCATTTAGTAGTAGCAGTGAAAATGGTATTTATTCAACGATTGGTAGTCAACCTGTATTTGGATTCCCAATGGCAACGTCAAATAATATAAATCAATCCCAATCACAATCTCAACAAAATCATACAGCCAATAGCAATAATAATAATAATAATAATAATAGCAATTACTGTTTATATCAAAAACATCAACAACAATTACAATTACATCAACAAAAATTCCAACCACAACAAATGTACCACCAACAATCAATGAGTTCATTGCCAACAACAACATTATCTTCAATGATTGGTACACCACCGTCTAGTCATCGCATTAGTGCACCACCATTAGATACAAACAATTCTACATTACCACGTTATTCAGAGCATAGGCGTGTTAAAAGTATAAGTGATATTGAAATTGTAACAGTCACACCAGCAATACAATCAAATTAACTAAAACATTCAAAAAAGATAAACAATATATATTTAACTTTAATGTATTCAATTTTTTTTTAATTTAGAATTTAACCCAAGTGAATGTATTTCATATTATTGATTTTTCCTGTAAAATCCCTATACACAAATTCGTTAATAAAACGAATATCTCTGTGACAATTTTCGAAAAAATAAAATGTATGGAATAATTTTGTTTTTTACAATTTTTGTTATATTTTTTTATAATTTAATTTCATTATGACAATTAATTATTATTATTATTATTATTATTCATTTATTAATTAGGCGAGTGTATTTTTTAAGAAAAACCAAAAAAAAAAAAAATTAATAATTTTGTATTAAAAATTTATTGTATTATGCGAAACCTTATTATTATGTATTGTATTGTATGATATAAAATAATATAATAAATAAATAATATTTTCCTGAACCATATATTGTAATAAAATAAATTATATTTTTGAATTGAAGCATACATTATTTATATATGTACAAATATATAACATAGTAATTGTTTGTTTTATATGAATCTGAGTTTTACTTTTATTTTCTTACATTGAATCTCATCGAAATATGCTTATGTATATATTGAAATATTTGTTGTGTTTTGTGAATAATTGAAAATCATCGAAAATTTCCATCGGAAAATACGCATTAAATGTAGTCAGAAACCAATAATGACTAACAAAGATTTTTAACTATAAATCATATCGCACGTAGCTCGTAGCATATATAAATAAGATATTTCTATTATAGTAATACTCTTGTATTAATTCGACAGAAGTTTTGTTGTAACCAAACATATATAGTCTTAAAATTCCACAAATATTTCCTCTTATCTTTTCAGTTACATATGTGACTAATTGAAAATAATTTCCATGTTTTATAACGGATTTTGTCACCTTTCTCCACGAAAACGAATCGACAAAAATAGATCAAAAATACATAACATTCATTTAAAAAAATTAACACAGTATAAATTTTAAGAAAAAACATTCATATAATATTAACAAAATCAACAATTCAACAATTTAAAAAAAACGTAAAAAACGTTATCTGTTCTTGAAATATTTCTTTGCAATATAACAATGAAATCTAATCACAATTTTATCAAATTTCATAATACACGTATTCATGTATTCATTCGATTTTGTATTAATATTATATTATTTTTATTATTTTAAAACATATTATTATTTTTAGATATAAAATGTGTATTTGTATGTAATGCGATTATATGGATAATTTTCCATAACATGTTGTGCGCTTGATATGATAAGAAACCTATATCAGTAAAAATAGTGATATCGTAGTGGTTGATGTACAAAATTTTTATAAATCATTAAAAATTCTTTTTTTTAATAATTTTTGGGTGAAAATAAGAAAGTAATGTATATTTAAAACAATAAAAAACATCTTATGATAAAAACTAAAGCCCGAACAAGTAGGCAAATATAAACAAACGTGATTATTTACATATTTTAATGCATACACACTTCTTTAACGGTTAAACTATTTAATTGATTTAAAAAAAAATGCTCATTATGCCTATAATTTAATAAAAATTTGTTTTTTATTTTATATTTTGTTCATTATTTTAATTTAATAATATTTTGGTCCCTATCTTAATTTAATATTTTTTTTCGTTTATTATGTGTTTATTTGTTTTATATATAAATATATATATAACGAGCGGCCATAAAATTAGACTATTTAGTAGACCAGAAGTTTTTGGGGTTAAGATTGATTGGGAAATAAAAATCCAATACAATATTTAAGTATTTTAATATTTATTTTAAGAACCTCCCATATCCCCAGATCAAGTGTTTCTTGAGTGTTACTCAATTGGAAAAATCTATCATCATAAACTTTAATTAAATCAATTAAGAAGATTTTGCTTAATTTTTTTTTCCCTTCATTTAGGTAATATTTAATAATAATGCATTCAAATATTAACAGGTATCAAAAAATCTATATTTACAAACGTAAATGTTTTATTCATATGTATATAATGATTGATTTATTAAAGTAAATTTAATTTCATATTGATTATAGCGACAATATCTACAACGTTATAAATAAACATGGAATTGTGGAAATATTTAATCATACAACGTTTAGTGATTCTGCAGCGTACAACGACAGATTTGGCACCAACATTGATGTTGAAAATCTAGAAAAATCGCTGAATCTTTACCCCACAAAACTCACAATTAATACTGATTTTACCATACAGCAGATAGTGGATCGCATTAATGCTTTGGGTATGGACATTTCATTCCGGATTTCCGTTAAATTATTTACGTTACACAAAATGAACGATTATTACTTTACAACATATATATATTATATTTTAGGAAGTATCGAAATGGATGTCGCATTTGTCATGGTAATATTTTTAACATATGGAGAGAAACACGATCATTTGGTGGCGTATGATGGATTATTTCCTGCGGATAATTTAATTCAAATATTTTGTGAGAATCTAACAATATTTGCGGGCAAACCTAAAATATTTATAATTAATGCAAGTCGTGGTGGGAATTTAGATCAGGGTTTTACGATTTATGATAATAGTATTTCTGTTGAAAATTTATCGTTGTCTGGGCCATCAAATCAATTAAATGCAAATATAAAATTACCCTTACCGATACGGTCACTTTTTAGTGTTGTACCAAAATTGACAATAAATGATTTAAAAGTTGGATTTAGTCAAAATAATAGTTATGAAGTATCGTATGTTATACCAAGATATGCTGATACAATAATAGTTAATAGTACATTTAAAGGTAAAATATACTACATAGATATAGATACTATATATATATATATATATTAAATATATCAATTTATTATATAAAATATTCATATAATAATATTTATATATATTTCATTTAGGATTTATATCCTTTCGAAATAATGACGGATCGTTTTTAATCCAATCATTATGTGAAGTTTTAAATGATTGCAAACATGAAATCAGTGATTTATATGATATTTTAACAAAAACAATAGCAAAAGTTTCGTTAAAAAAAGCCGATTCATTTGGTGTATTGCATGAAAAGAAACAAATACCCGTATTTCTTTCAACTTTTAGAAAAAGACTTTTATTAATTCCGAAATCATTGAATCCAAGCGATAATAATAATAACAACAATCATGAATAATTTCAGCATATGTATCGCAGGGGATGCGATTACGTCCTTGAAAAAATTATAAATTTTATTTATTATAATTTATATTTATAATATTTTAAAATAAGAACTACAACAAAATTAAATAAAATTAAAATTAAATATGGCTTAAATACGCTTTATTTTATGATTTTATTTTATTTTATGAAGAGGCACGAATGAACTTCAAAAGCAAAAGCAAAAAAGAACAATAATAAATTTGGCTGATTTTGGGAAAAATGTATATGAATATATGTATATAACAAATTATAAAGTTAAAAAATATAAAAGGATTTTTGTAATATTTTTTTTTTATAAACATAAAAGTTTTTTTGTAATATTATTAAAATATTTAAAATAAATTTTATTCTCTTAAAACCATAATTTTCTTTTTAAATCGTCTATTTAATTTAACAAGTTCTTTGAAAAACATAATATGATTTTTTTCAGTCATATGGTCTTTTAATATTTTATGAGTATTTTATCTTTATTAGGATATTATTAGGAATGTTAATGGAAATTAAGTACCGTTCAAACTATGAGAAAGTTACCAGTCTACTGAAAAAAACACAACGAATAAAATATTTTACAATTTAATCAATTTTAAAAAATTTGTTTATCTTATCTTATCAATGCATTTATCAACATGATAAGTTATATGAATTACAAAATTTTAAATTTATATATATTTGAAAAAAAAAACAAAAAATCTACATATTCAAAATACAAAGTATCCATTCCCAAACAAATTTAGGATAACAAAAATGAATAAGGTTGAAAACACAACTTTAACCGATATAACAATCATTTTCATTCGACGATGTTTAGCTACAAATTTTACCATGGTATATTAACTTTCAAATCGATTTCAGCTTCATTTTCTATGTTTGTATTGCAGTGGCAATACTAGTTTTTTTTGTAAATGATGTAATCGTTATTTCACCATTCAAAACCATATATAAATTTATATTTATTATATTTATGTGAACGCGTGTGTGCAATCGAGAGTAATTCATTTTCGCTATTCATATATATTATTTCGTTTCAGCATCAGTATGCGTTATAATGTTTATGGAACTTAGCAAATGTATGGGTAAAATTGTGAGGGAAAATCGATTAGGAAAATTATTTTACACAAACGAAACGAACGATGTTTACATAGAGAGATATTCATTCTTTGCATTTATAATTTGTGTTCCCATTATCACATTACACTTTGTTTACACATTTCCTTGCTATTTACATATTCACATATCACAAATTCACAAATCACACACACCCAACTTCTCGGTTCAGTATTTTATATTTTAAAATATACTTGACTTCAATTTCTATTTCTTCAATTTCATGTTCATGTGCATACATAGTACATGTTGAGTTCGTTTCGTTCATTCGTTTTCAATCAATTATTTCATTCACCATTCGTTCATCACTTCATTCACTATTCACATTCAGTCGTATGAGTTTTGTTTTGTTGAAAAGTTATAAATAAATAAAATATCATTTATTTATTTTACAAAAATAATTCAATTGATGATAATACATAGTGAACATTCATCAGCAAAACAAAATAAGACATAATAACAAAATAAATTAACTGGTTATATCATCGTCAAATCTTTTCTATATAGATTTTTTGGATAAATTAAATTATTTCTTATAATCATTTAGAGGTTTTTTCGGTATTGCTTTTACAAAAAAAAATCAATTAACATAGTGAAAAATCGATCTAAATTATTATATTGATTTTTGAGATTTTTTTTTTTAATAAAATTTCATTGAATCGTTTCTGTTTACATAAAAAAAAGAAATACCAGAAAATTGCACTAGTGTGAATTTATAAATATTACTATACATAAATTTATTATAGTAGTATAGAGACTTAAGTATATTATATTATAATTATTATTATTTATTATATTTTTATATTGTGTTGTGTGTGTATATTTTCATGTGGCATGTGATGTGTACATTTTTTTTATAAAAAAAAAAAATAAAAAATAAATATTTTGAAAGTGCAAAAATCGAAATATTAAATTAATTCAATTTTTTTAAAAAAAAAATATAATAACAATAATAATTATATTTAAAAAACAAATAAATCGTACTCTATTCTCGCGAATCAAATAAAAATAAAACACAAAAATTTTTATTTTCGTAAATGTCTAATACACATAAATATATGAAAGTGTCATCGCAAACGCATTCATCCGTTATGGAATCTCCCGATCCACGGATAACATCGACAAGTTCATCACAACAATTAATGCCGGACGCTGATAGTGTCACGGCTTCATTAGACTCATCATCAAATCAAACACCGTTAAATGCCAGCCGAACTAGTCTCGGACTACGAAGCCTAACAAAAACAGAATGGTTTACCGTACTGGCACTTTGTTTTGTTAATCTTATTAATTATATGGACAGATTTACTATAGCCGGTAAGTTTTTTATAATTTATTTTCAAAATTTATTTATAAATTGTAATTATTTATATAAAAATTAATAGTAGATTTTATTCAATTTGTTCATTTTTTTCTTTAAAATAACTTTCTTTAAAAATAAAATTTAATTATTAAAATCATTGAAATAAAAAATTAAAATAGTGTATATAAAATTTGGTACTCATTTTATATCGCGATTTTCTATACAATTAAATTATATGCTTTGCTGATAAATCGTATATATAAAATATACCAATACCAGTATCACGTTTGTAAAAAATAAACCAGAAATTCAATTTATAAAAATAAATTCACATATCTATACATACACATCATATTATTATCTGTCCTTTTTTATATATATACCTACTTTTTAACTTTATTATATATAGTAAGAAAAAAAAATGCGATAGTAATAAATTGGATTATAATTTGTGGTGTGTTATAAAAATCGGTATATATTAATATGTATTGATTTTTAAATCATTTATTCTTACCTATCCGTATAAACTAAATGTATATTATATAACAATACTTCTTATTATATATTCCATCATATGAAATGTACTATATATTGGATATGTAATCCAATTTGAATATGGAATCATGAATTGATCATCAATATAGAATTTTGTATCAATTTATACATGCATTTTTAATTAAAAGGTGTGATTTAATGTGATAGTTATGTTGAAAGCTGTTTGAAACCGTCAGTAAAAATATATGGCTATATTTTTTTAAATTTATTTTTGTTAGGTCCTTCGTAATAGGTTCTACATACGATATAAATAATATAATTAATATAAATTTCAACAAATTAAATTATCCGACCCGGAGTGTAAATTTATATTAAACAATTTTAAAATTTATCATATGAATTGCTTTCAACATATAAATTCATAAATTTTATTTTAAAAACATTTCCTCAGATCCAATCATTTTTTTCTAATTTATTTCTAGACCGCAGTTTGATTAATTGCCGGCTAAACATTCACATTGAAATCAAATACAACTGAATATTTATGAATCAATTTAGTTATACAAATAACTATATATATTTTAATTTAAATTACCTCTGGATTCTTAATTATATTTTTTATTATACATTTGTTTTGATATCAATAACAAAATATACTATTTATATAAAAAAAAACAAAACTATACGAATAAAATCATTCTCATATCAACAACATATCCGATTATTTTTTTAGATATTTTATTTAATATAGTAATCAAAATAAAAGCTCTAGGTCAAGAATCAAAATACAAAATACTAATAAAATTATATTTACACAAATAAAATATAAATATATAAATATACGTAATAATAATCTTAATATTTATATATTAAATGTTTTATATTTAGAATTTGATACTTATTGATGTAAATAAAATCATATACATACTTTTTATTTGTTGCATATTTATACAGAAGAAAAATAAACAATTTGCATATATGTAAATAAATACCACATTATATCCATTACAATACAACGACTAATAAGTACAAAATTTATAAAGGTAAATGTTCTCGGTTTTTCTATATATACATATAAATCGTTCGCGTTATTATTTAATTATAACTTTGACTTTAAGCACATATACTATATAATTTTGTATATGACTGGAATAATTTTTGCATTATATTATGTATGTAGATTATCTAAATAAATCATTTTGAATGCGGTTTTTCTACGTATATAGTCGTGTATATCTCGTTTGAAAGTGAAAAGTACAAAAAAAAAAAAATTACTGATTCAACATAAATTTTCTTATCATATCTATATATAATTTATGTAGGTCGCAATTTTCTTTTCATTTCAATGTTTTACAATTTTTTATTGAATTATATTATTATATGAATTTCAAATGAAATCAAATTGGTTTTTTCAGCAATTTTATTTTATTATTATTAGAACATAAAAATATAAACCTTTCTTATCGATCATTCGTCCCAGTTTTGATCACTATCGGAGCTTTAACTTTTATAGGAAAATGAACCGATTTCAAATTCAGAAATTAATTAAATTCTCAAATGTTACAAAAATATGGAAAAATAAAGAAAAAATTTGGTTGAATAATTCGAAAAATAGTATAAGTTATAGTTTAATAAAATTTATAAAAAAAAATGTATAAAATTAACCAAAATTTACGATCTCATGGTCATTTTATGATAATAAAAAATATTACAATTGTTTAATTTTAATTTTTTAAAATTCATTTGTAGACTAAACAGTGTTTATATTTATAAATATGAATGAAATGTATTAAAAATTCTATAAACACACATATTGTTATGATGACTAACTGAAATAGTTTTATTTGTTTTATTTTTATTATTATTTCAACATAAAATATAAATTGCATTGTTTAGAAATTTTCAATTCGTATATTATATTCGCATCGCATCATATGAATTGTTTTATTTGGTGAAAAATTTGCAAAAAAATAAATATTCCAAATAGTATTATTTATATAAATAATAATAAATGATGTAAGTTAATTAATTTTGCATAATATACAAAAAATGATATGACTAATTAATAGTAATAAATATGTATGTAATAAACATAAATTTAATTATTCAGTGTTTTATATGAATGTGATAATATGCAATTTTTAAAGGTTGCAAATTATTAAAGGTCATCATAAATTTATATAACTTTATTAATTAAATGAAAATTATGTTCATATTGGAGATTATACTACATTCATTACAAAATTCCTGTTATATTTTATTATTTTGACAGATTTTTAAAAGCATAAATTGTTTTAAATTGTAAAAACTTCCTAATAGTAATGCTTAATACACTAATTAATATGAATATAAATAATATACATATTATAAATTTATCGTATTTTAGAAAACATTTAATAAAAATTAAAAAAACCATGGAAGATTTTTCAGAAAATACATAAATTTCAATTTAAAATCAGGTATGATTAGCATAAAACCATATTCGAATTATTTATCAATTCAAATATATAGCATAAGTAAAACAATTAGTATTTAATTGTTACAGTTTCAGATCAATTTCAAACAGTTTTAGATCATTATATGAATATACAAAATATATAGAATATTGATAAGATCTTTTAGACTGACTGTATATAGTTTAATTATAGCCGATTAATTATATTAAATGGGTTGTGTAAATAGAATATTTAAATATTATATTAAATAAAGAAGAAAAAAAATACAATTTTTCACAATCAAGGGGTTCATAATATAATGATTTCTATATTTATATAATGATTATTTTAATACATACAAAGTTTAAAAAATAATCCAAATATTTACGTTGAAATCTAAAACTATGCGTCAACATCAATATATATATATTTGAATGCATACTAAATATAAATGACACTCGCATTTGACACATATATAAAATTTTTATATAGGGTCATAAAAAATAGTCCATTATCCTATATTTATATATGATTATAATTTTCGAAAGAAAATAAAAATTAAAATAAATCATATACATATTAATAAGTTGACATTTTATTATGCTCATCAAAATTTTAGTGGAAAAAAAATATGCAGGCATATATAAAAAATGATATATGATACAACGAAAACTGCATATGGTGGTGGTAAAATTATTCTTTTGATACAACATATATAGACCTATTTTAAAAGCTATAATATATATGAAAAAGAAATAATAATTTCCGAAAAATAATTAAGGTAAATTTACAAATATTAGGAAATTTATAAATTATAAATTCAATTATCTATATGTATTTATTCCTTAATACGATTATTAAAAATGTTTATAAAAAAAACTCTAAATAACTGAAGAATATTCAATATATTTTTAAAATTAATAAAAGTATGACATTTCATGCTGGTTTCATGTTTCAATCCCATCCCCATCCCCATCTCGTAAGCTATATTCAATTTAAAGATCCCACAATAAATAATATCGATTTGGTTTTACCAAAATAGTGTTAGTATTGGTCAAGCATTTCTATTGCAATGAATATTTTATCAAATTATAGAACTCATTCGCTTTTATAAAGACTATGGATAGATATACAAATGCATAGACATAAGCTTCGACATTAAAAACTAAATGTCAATAACAGAAAATAGAAAAAAAAAAGGTTTTATCTTTATAACCATTTAATGGATTGGGCTAAATTGATCGATAGAAAGCTATTTTTAACCTCTAAAAAAAATTTAAAATATTATTGAATTCTTCTTTAAAATGTAAATCATCCCGATAATCCTAAATATTCATATAAAAATGACATATTTAGGAATAGAAAAAAAAGACATATTTACAGATATATTATAAAAAAATGATTATCATACATTTAATCCTTTGTCAAATAAAATAGACAACGCGGCATTAATAAATAAATTTATATAAAAAAATGTATAAATGATTATTAATAATAATAACAATAAATAAACTCTCCCCTCTGTGATAATTTTATTATAAAATTAAAAAAAAAACGGATCATAAATAATTTATCCCGAATATATTAAAAAAAACTAAATTATATATTCATATTTGTTGAATTTATATACTTATTTATTTAATCTCTGTATTCTGTATTCTGTATTAATAAATATTTGTCCACATCTATTCTGTTTTCTGTGTGTTCATGCAGTATTCGATTTATTTATTTATTTATACAATTTTTTTAACTTATAAAAAAAAATTAAAAAAAATAATGTCTCTCTAGGGTATATAGCCTTTAATAATGAAACACCCAAGAAAAAAATTAAATTAATTCCAATAAATTATATAATTTTTTTTTAACTAAATAGATTTTATAAATATCACTAAATTATATAAAACAATTGATATATTCCGAATTTTTATTGAAACTAATGTTCATTCTATATAATATTCAATGTTTAAAGGTTTGAAAAAAATGAATATACTAAATATTATAGTTTTTTTTTACGGTGTTAAAATAAATATAAATGCTATATATAATAAGATAAGACTTCCACATAACATAATTAAGATTTATAATAATATATGTATATACAGATTGAGGGTTTTGATTTGTATTTTAGGTTGAATGAAAAAAAAACTTATATGTACGATTCTTTGAATAAAATTAATATATAGGTGTGTATAAAAAAGGTATTAATTTACTTTGATTTAAAATTTGAACATTTAACAATGGGGAGTAAAATCTTTTTAAAACAAAAAAAAAATATTTTGTTTATTGAAAGAAATTTTTAGTTTTTATTATAATTTATTTGTAATTTACTGCTTGAGATAGATTTTTATTTATAAGAGTTGATTTTATTAAAAAAAAAATTATAGATGCAACAAACTTAATAACTTTAATATCATCGTTTCACCATTGAAACACATCTTTAAATATGTATATCTCTCGCAGCAGAAAATAATTCAAAAAATTCAAACTAATATATGGAATTTAAATCTATATAAATGATTTCATAAATTCAAAAATAGATAAAACTTATTCAATAAATTATATTGTATGCGGGGCGTTGTTTTATATATGATACAAATATTGTTTCTATATATTTATATATATATAGCAGCATCATGTGTTTTATTTTTATTTGCCAATTTTTAAACAATCATATATATTATTAGAGTATTGATAATTATCTCATATAATGACTTATAAATTAATTACTTTATTTTCTGTAATGCTTTTGCAAAAAACCATTGAAATAATATTTAATTACATATATGTAACAAAAATATAAAATGTATGTGAGATTGTGATAAGATATAAAAGTTAATTTTAAGAAATTTTATATCACACGCTTTGTATACGAACGATACCAAAATTGGGGTTTTTTTTTGCAATTTTTATATACGCGTTATCTTATATGACAAATTTCTTTTTGATTAAATACAATATTATATAAATATATTTATATATAATTACCTAGTGTATATCATCAGTTAATTATTAACGTCAAAAGGCTATATATATGTATATATATATTTTTTTTAAATTATGACATCGTGAAATGATATCTATAACCATAATTACTAATGAAAATAATGAAATATTTTTATGCCGTATATGAAATTCAAATATATATATATCATAAGTATTATAATAATTATATATAAAAAATTGTTATTGATGGAAAATATTAATTTATTGATTTTGCATTAATAAAATCAAAAAAAAATAAATAATATATAAACGTTACGTAAATTTATGTGTTTTACGTTTTATATATACGTTTTTTTTAACCCAAAAAGAAATTTCTATATGTAAATGTTTTGTTTTCATATATATATATATACATATATATTTTAAGGTAAAAAAAAAGTAAAATTGCAAAATATTTATAACCTTTTAGTTGATTGTTTTTTTTGCTTGTTTGTCAATGTACGCAAATATTTTACAATTAAATCATATATGAATTATTCATATATCTGCGATTTCATATATATTTATATATACCAGTTATACAATAATAATAATAAATTATTTATTTTTCTATTAAATGCAGTATTCATGGAGCTCATATTAATATATATTCAATATTTTGCAAGCAATATATATTACTAAAGTTATCTAGAAATTATTTGGAAATTATTCATTAGGATATTATCAAAATATTGTCATTCATATATTCATAAAAGTATATACTAAAAAAATCTCAAAACTATGCGCTATTCTACATTTTCTTCAATATTATCGCCAATAAAAATAACAAAATTATTTTTCATTTAAAAATAAATACAATACTATAAAAGAAAAAAAAATCGAATAAAGTATTTATTTTATTGTTTTTCATTTAAAATTAGAGTAAAAAATATATATATTATATATTATTCTATAAAATAAAACAATGTGGCGTTAATTTCTATTTTATAATAAAAATATATGAATTGAAATTTTATTCGATGCTAAGCTATAATTAATTAATGGTGTATGTATACATATAATTACTTAAAATAGAATTTAATTTTATAAAAAAACAAAATTCCTATTTCTATATATTTACATATTGTAAATCGATGGAATAAATTTTCCGAAACTTAATTTAATTAAAAAATATATACTATTAAAAAAAAAGTAAGTAAAAGATACTAAAATAGGTCAAATTTTAATTTAACAGTTTTTAAATTTTCAAAAAAGAAACGATTCTGTTGAGGTGGTTAAAAATATTCCAATGGGTAAAATATTTTAATTTTTTTTTTTATTTATAATTTTATAAGTTCTTTAAATTATTTTGCGATATTGGAGAAACAAATTAACAAATATTTAATATAGCGATAAAAATAAATAAATAAAATAACACAAAATTGAATATATGTTTGTTTATAAAATTATATAATAAAAAAAAATGTGATAATTTTACTATCGAATCATAGTCAAAACATGCAGATAAAATATACAAATATAATACAAACATCTCTAATCTAATATATATTATTTATGGTCTCTCCTTATCAAACAGTAACTATTTATATAATATATATATATTTATATATATATGCATGCATGTGATTTATATTATTTCATATATATAAACTTGAAACATATCTTTGTAAACATACACAAACGCCAACGTATATATATATATATTTGATTATCCATAAAATATCGTATATATATATATATATATTCTTTTCTAACGTATTAACGACCTTGACCATCAACTCTATTCGTTTCTATATTTATATAAAACAGTCATAAATATAATAAAATAATTAATTTTTTATTTTAATTCATTTTAGAAAATTTTTGTATGAATCATATACATCTCATATATTTAAATATATATTTATGGATACAAAATATCTATAAATCTATTTTTGTACAAAAATAAACTGTGTCAGTTAAATTACTGGTATGGGTAAAAAAAAAATCAATATACCCGCTCCAAAATACTATTAACTATATCATACACCCCATAATATATGTTTTGTAGATAATTAATTAAATTTCTGTATAATTTTTATTATTTTTATCTTGTCATTTACAAAGAATTTTTTTTCAATTTCGATGTGATCTATAGATTTCATATAATCATACAGTATATAATAAAATATGAAAAATATAAGGGTTGAAAACAATTAATATGTGTGTGTATTTTTTTTTTTAATTTTATAACGTTTTGTAATATTAAAAAAAAAAAATAGTGACAATTTTCAAAATAAAATTATTTATTACCTATCAGAATATCTGTTTTGTAGACCCTTTCTAAAATATCCCCTAAAATATTCCGTAAAATTCATATGTCTATTTATTTTATTTTACGATAACTATTAAGTAAATATAAAAATGTAATGTTTATCCATAGACCAAACCAATATCAAGTTAAAAAAAGGGTATACTTATATATAGGGTTAATTCAATATTATAGCAAATATATACATATGAAATTGATAAATATTTAAAAAATTAATATTATTATTTATATGATTTATTTTCATTTTATTTCACTGTGGTTCAGCTGATGAAATAAAATATTTTTAAATAAAGTTAATTATGTTAAACTGTTAGATTCTTTATATGGTTTTATGGATCATATATCCTTAAATATACCTTGCATCTTTTGCTCCACGACAGTTATAGATAATGTTAAACTTCAACTCTTTATATAAAATTAACTATACTATCCGTATCCTAGCCCGGGCATATAATTTTAAATATAAAAAACTATACTATCATTAGACGTATGTCTGATGCCATCAAAAACAGGAAGTATAATACAACAAAATCCCGTCTGTTATGTTCAAAGATAAGAATTTACTATCAATGTTTTTGTAATAGTTCACATATTTACTACGTACATATAATACGTAAAAAATACGCAGGTTTTACGAAAATGATAAGATAAATCAACCATAAATCTAATTACAATTACATTAAATTCAATATTCAATGTTCAGTAAACATTTCCGCAAAGCATTCATAAAAAAAAATTTTTCGCATAATTCATAGAAAGCTGCTTTTGGTTTATTCTTCAAATATGATAACTTTAAAATTATTCCTATATATACATGTATATTGTTTAAATATCAAATAAATTTCATCAAAAAAAAATTCATCAACATTCTGATTTCTATACATGGAAACTGTATAAGCGATTTTTGTATTAAATAGTTTTTAAAAAAAGGAGCACTTTCCTTGAATATCATCCTTCTTAATATTTAGTACAGTAAAAACCTATTGTTTTATATAGAAATATTATATACATATAAAATTTTATTATTTGAGTTAAATTTGGCATTAACCTATAAAATGACCATATTTGATTATTTTTTTCAAAACTATATTTTTTTTCAAAACTATATAATATACCATATCATAAGAGTATATATACATTGCATGATGATATCATTTGAATTCGATAATTCATTTCAATAAAAATACAAATAAAAATTCAATAATTCCTATATATACCATCATACCATGTTCGTATGATTTTAATATGTTAATTTTTTGTACTACTACAGAAAAAATTCTCGTCTTAAGTGGTTGTTTTTTTTTTTTTTGATATACAAAACAAACTAAAAAGACTCATACAATTTCAATTTCTGAAAGAATTTCAATTAATAACGAATTGTAAAATTGTAAAAATTAAAAACATAATGACTGACTCCCTGTGTGGTTGTTATCTAATCAACCATAAAATTTGTGTATTTTTATTTTTATTTCAATTGTTCCTCTTCTTATATACTATATACTATACAAATTTATTTAACAATTTTAATTTATATTTATAAACATACCGGAAACATTCCATTGCATTTCTCTTTTATAAACCAACTCAAACCTGTCGTATAAATATATATGTTTGTGTTTTTAAACATTTACTTACAATAATACTAATATAAACGAATCATCATAATAATAATAATAGCAGACTTCATATTATATACTAAACCAAAAACAAAAAAAAACCTTTACGATATTTTTAAATCTGCGAATACGGTATGGTACAAAAAATACGGACACTGTACATACAGATAAATATGCAAAACAAGGTTGTTTTATATCACAAATATTCATTGAATAACAAATGATTTAATAATATAGCAATATACTTCTTTTGTAAACTGTAAAAAAAAACATATACATATATTTAAATACAATATAATTTGATTTAAAATAAAGTTTGTCGGCTTATTATATCCATATAGATAATAAATAGCACCAATAAAACTCATATGTTAAATAAATAAATGTATATGCAGAATAGTCAGTACGACCGTTAAAATATTCGTGTACTTTTACGTACGTATACCATATAATATATGTAGTTTATGTGCAAAAGTCTGTACAAGTACAACACACTCTTGTTGTAAGCAAATGTAAATGAAAAAAATAAAAAAAAATGAAACAAATAATGAAGATTGCAATATTATTAATATTATTATTATATTATTTTATTATACAAATACACAAGGAGTGTGTGTAACAACAAACGTAAAGATAACATTGCGGCAACAAGCCCACATATTTATTGAAGAAATGACGTAAGTCAAAATGTATCTACATACTGCATGCCTCTATACCATTGGCTTATTTTGATCGCGCCATTCACTCATATATACTTACAATTCACACAACTTTAGTGATATATAAAAATATATATTATTATTAGTTTTATATATATATATATATATTTATAAATTTATATATAAAAATAAATGTTTGTGTTTAAAAATACGAGTATCGAAAGATAATAACTTATTGACTGACTCGATTCTATTGATTCTATACACTTATATATATATATAAGGTAAATGGTATGTAAAATATAGCACAAATTAACCTTAAAATATTTTCAAATAAACCTTAAACTTCGAATATTTCGTTGTTAAAGGTCTTATTATTCAATGTGGTTGAACTTATACAATTTGGTAATAAAATTAACCTAACCTTTTATATTGTAACAGAAGGTAACATTTGGATAGTAAAGTTGATATTATTATAAACTTGTTAACTGTTTAAGACACTAATTTTAAATCCATTGTAACTGCACTCTGCACCATAACTTACAGTAATATATTCTTAACATTTGACTCGACGACTTCGATTTGTAGTGTAAACAAAATATAAACCTATATACATTGATAAATGTAAAGAATCAGGCCCAATAACAATTAATATAATTAAATTTTCTATACATTCTCAATGCCTAATACATACGACTATGCATAAACAACATTTGTGCCTATATAAACAATACACACGAATGTAATTCAAAATAACCGCATATATGCTATATAAAAACATAAAAATACCAAGTACTTTTATATACCAAATAAAACACAAACACACAATTCAAGTTTTTTTTTTTTTTATAGTCAAATTCCAAAATTATAAAATATGAGATTAACCAAAATTATTCATTATATTATATTGATAAAAATATTTAAAAAAAACCCAATTATATGAATGAGTGAATTCGTTATCGTTAATAGTCGTCTATATACAAAATTCAACCATATCATAAGCAATTCAACTGATAAATAACTTATGTATGTTTGGTATTATATAATATATTATATTGAGCATATTTAAAAAAAAAAAAAAAAAGCCACGAAACGTTATAAAAATTACTTATATACAAAGTGGAAATAATCATAGGTATATCTTATCTCTATAAATTACATACATCTTACCTACTACAATATATAGAGGTTAATGCAACATTGGTTAATAATTTAAAATATTAAAAAAAGTAATAAAAATATTATACCTAACAATAACTGAATTATATACCTTAAATTTAAATATATATTAAATGATAATTCATATTTTTTTTTTTTGGTTTTAAAATCTCCCAAATATTAAAATTCTTCTATTATATATCATTTGGATATTTTGGAAAAACCGGATTAGATATTAAACCAAAAAAATGTTCAATTTTAAGTAAAGGTAAAGAAAAATTTTTAAAATATATAATAAAATAATTTGGTTCATTTTATATGGTCAGATTAACATTCCAAAATTAAATCGAATAAAATATTCGTTCCACTTTACATTTTGTACCGCACAGTGTCTGTAAAAAAAAATGTGTATAAAAATATTTTGAAAAGATATGCAGCATCACATATATATGATATGATATGATATGAGAATAAAAATAATTATCACATTATTATTTTTAATAATAATAATAATAAAAAATGAATATTTTAGATAGATAGAGAGAAAAATAAAAATTTTAGTCAGTAATTTATTTTCAAATATGATAAAATGATTTTTTACATTCGTCATTTTATATTTTGTTTTTTCTCAACTCTGTGATGTGTATAGTAAAAGTTTATGATCGTATGATCCATGATCGTATGAATATGATGATGATTTAATATTATAATAATAAAAAAGTTAAAAAATATTTTCATTTATAGAAATAGCGAGAGTTTGTTATTTATATTCATCATTTATATATCTATATAAATATAATTAAGTATACAAAAAATATCGTACGATATATTTTATATAATTTTTTTTACTTTAAAAAATAAATATACCTCTATAAACTTTTTTTTTTTTAAACAAACTAAAAACAAAAGGCATACACTCTCATAAAAATCGACTGTGACTATCTGTTATTATAAATAATATACATTAGCAAATTGTTTTTAATTTAAAAAAATGTATGTAAATAATATAATGGTAAATTTGTCGGTCATGGAATTTCGAAATTATGAGAACATATATAGAAAATGAATAAATTGATTTCACATATATATTTTACATTTTAAAATATGAATGCAAAATATTCCGTTCACATATGCAAAATATTATTTTCAATGTTATGTTTTTAATAAGTTTTTTTTTTAATGTTTATATTTGTTTTGTTTTGATTGATCTCACACATCTGTTGTTACTGCTGTTTTATGTTTCTTCTTTTTTTTTTTTTAACAAAAACAAGTCTACGTAAAATTACCCATTTTTAGAGATACTTATAATTTTTTTTTTTTTTTATAAACAATGACGTGTTAAATTGTATTTAAAATCCCGGCAAATGCAAATCTGGTTTGTTTTTTTATCCGTCGTATTATCATGATTTTGATGCCGGCAAAAAACAGAGTATATACAAGTATAATAGTTATATATAGAAATGTTATTATAGAACAAAATATATTTTACATTTTCCTATTTTCTTCACAAATTTTCAAAGAAAAAGTAAAAAAAATCTTACACAATACAAGTAATATTTCCTATATATATTGTAAATACATAATGATTAATATATATATTGTATGATAAATCATTTTCGAATTCCTTAGAAATGATAAAAATAGATAAATAAATAATTGTGTTATAAGAAGATATAGGAATGAATGAATGAATCACATATTTGTTTAATAATAATATATTATTGATATTTTCAAAATAAATAAAATATTATTTATAACTCATAAAATAGTATTTTAAAAAATACAATTATATTTCTATTTATACTAATATTATCGTATATTAAAGAGGATTTTTTAATAGAATGATAAGCTTTTATAATCCTCTTTATGCTAATATAACTACATAATACATCTTTAATTCTAATTGAAACATATAATGGGAAAAACAAAAAATACTGCCTATCTATGAACATTCAGTATCCTACTGGATTATGTAACATTTTCCAAGAAATCTAAAATTTATATTTGGAAACATGCAGCTTATTTTAATTAATCAAAACTGAAAATATTCATTTCAATACATTTTCATTAATTTAAAATCACACACATACATTTAATTCTGGCATTCCCAAATTTATCATCATCTTTTTTCATCAATCAACAGATTGACAAAACGTTATATATATTTCAAAAAAAAAAAAGAAGAAATATTAAATTTAAAAATCGTATATATGAAAAAATACATTTATGGAATAATAATAATAAATTCAATAACTTTTTAAATGAAAAAAAAAACAACAGCAATTTGTTGTTTTTTTTTTTGTGAAATAGGTTAATTTTTGAAAAACTAGCATTCGTACAATAAAATAAAATATCTATTTTTATTTATATGAATATGTATTCCATATGAATATTTATTTAATGAATTAAAAATAAAAAATATTAATAGTTAAAAATAACATTGAAAACATCATTTCTGTGATGGAAAGCAAAAAAAAAAACATTTTGCACACAATTTTTGTAATACAACAAAAATAAGCGTAATCAACAAGGTTATCTTGCGTACACATTAAATTGATGATAATTTAAAACAATTAACATTCAATATATTGTTATATCCAAATTAATTCTATACATATATATATATATATTATGTTATATCTCTTCAATTAATCATACATCACGTACATGATAATATATAGAAATTGAAATTGAGTTCATAAAATATTATAGACGAAAAAAAAAACCGCAGCAAACATTTTTATATAATATAAATAATATCAATTTTCAATTAAGTACAATAAATTAATAAATGAACTTAATATTTATTGACCAAATTAATCAAAAAATGAAGTAGTATAGAAAATTAAAAAAAAATACTATTATGGTGTATGGGTATTTTAAAGATATAAATATATATTGTGAAAAATTAATTGACAATAACAATAAAAAGTATAATAATAATAATTAATAAAAATATGATAATTGAAAGAAGAAGCAAAAGTTAAAATTTTTTGTTTTTGCAAAAATGAAATGACGTTATTCAATTTCCATAAAAATCTATTATATTAAATCACCGTCGCGATTCTTAGATTAAAAATATAAAATATACACACGTTGTTATAACAAAAATTTGCATATTTACTATATATACGATTGATGATTATTAACACAATTATTCCAATATAAATATGTTATATATATAAATATAAATAAAAAATAGTTTAATTAAATTAAATTTTTATAAATTGTCAGAATGTCATGAAAGGTTAATTTTTAACTTTTATTAGTTTATTTAAAAATTGGCATTCATTCTTTATAGATTCATAATTTTAAAATGAATTGTACAGAAAAATCAAAATATGAATTGTAATATCTTATTTCGAATTTTTCATAACTATTGGGAGAACGAACGATCTCAAATCTTTATAGCCACGGTAAAGAGCAATTATAAAAACATTTTTTTTTTCCATTATATACCAAATGCAGTATAGTGACATAAAAAATGCTTTTAAAAAAAACTTTGATTAATTAATAAACAAATATATCTATATATAATAAAAATAATGAGCAACATCAACTAGATATCAACTAGACCAAAATATAGAGTAAACAAACGTATACTATACACATTATCAGTGAAAAATGAAATCAATTATAAAAAAAAAAGAAGATATTAATTTAAACAAAAAACTTAATTAAAATTCATATCATTATAAGAAAACCCCGAAGACAACCAAAGAAAATGCGCGTTCTTTGCGCGGTAATTTTCTTTGAATACACTTTGAAAAAACAGTGAAAATTTTGATAAATATAAATATATTTGATTAATTATAAATAAATTTTCCACTGCATCATTCTTTTTGATGTCTAATTTAAAAAAAAAAATGAAAAATTATACAGTAGTGTCACATATGTCTTTTAAATAAATAGGATAGATAAGGATGGAATTTAATGATGACTGATGATGAGATATATATTAAGTTAGATGATGTATATATGGTTAATGGTTATATATAGTTAAAAATATAAGGTATATACATAAAAAAGGTGAAAGTTTATTGACAGTGAAAAATTGTAAAAAAATTACATCTTATTTACAAAAAAAAAAATAAATAAAATAATATGTTCTTAGGAAATACATTTATGTTCTATGATTATATATAACTTCTCCCCTTTTTTATATGACTTTTTTTATGTTATCCATTGCATATATATATATAATTTAATATTTCTATATAAGTGTATTTTTTTCCATAAATATATGAATGACAGTCAGTTATTGATAACTTTACGTTCTTCTTCTTCTTAAGATATGTCTTTAAAAAAACAATGTTTTTAATTCTGTTCATTTCAAGTCATTTACCATTTGCTTATATGATGATCTCTACCACAGATTATATAATTATTTATATATATATATATAATAAAAAATGGAATTCATATATATATAATGAATTTGACAGTACACGCGTTTTATTAAAGATCATATTTCATTTTATTTATATTATTTTAATGAATTTTTTTTTTTTTAAATAAATAATAAAGATATAGATATAATTTTTATGTAATCATTAAAATAGAAGAATTCTAATTAGGATTTTTTTTTTGTTTAATTATTTTTTGGTTACATATAGATTATAGACAACGTTGTTGTAAATAAATCTAAAAATTGGGAATTGATAAATGTGGAATGTCAATTTTACAAAGAATATTTTTTATTTTATGTTTATAGAAGTATTTAAAGAACAAAATGTGTGTGTGTGATTATTATTATTATTATTCGACGTGCTTAATGATTGTTTTATTATAAATTTTTAAAAATAAAAACAAATTTTCTATTTGAAGTATTTACTACATTTGTTTTGTCTTCATTTAAAAATTAAAACTATAAAATCTACAACTCATAAAAATAAATCCCGCATTAACTTACGTTGTGGTTGAAAGATTTTTAAAAATAAATAAACAATCATATATATATATATATTACGTTTAAATAAGTGCACGACAGTGTTATATCAAAAAAAAAAAACAAATA
The DNA here is from genome assembly GCA_958336335.1 of Dilophus febrilis. Lineage (NCBI taxonomy): Eukaryota > Metazoa > Arthropoda > Insecta > Diptera > Bibionidae > Dilophus > Dilophus febrilis. The sequence continues at coordinate 34,278,782 of OY284469.1, read as the reverse complement.
AATATGGTATTTAGAGTACGTGGTGTTGTTCAATAGATTATGTAAAATAAAAAAAAATCGTTAATTGCTGGTGATGTTTTAAGAAGATTTGTTTGGTTTTTTTTCATCTTGAACGATGGGGTTTTTTATTTTGTTGTTTAATATATATTTTATACTTTCATAATATCCTCTTTTATTTCTTTTTATATTATCTAATGGTATATTATAAATATAAGTATATTTAATCTATCCTATTTATATGCACATGTCTATAAAAATGCATTTCAAAAAAAAAAAGTTGAGATTATGTAAATTTTTCTAATAATAATATTTGAACATATAATGAATAAAGATTATAATTATAACACTTCGTTCAATAATGTGTGTGACTGACACATAGATGGCGTCCCTAGAACTAAATCAATATTTTTTTTCGCATCTGGCAACCTTTTTAGGCTTACTGTCAACATCATATGTTAATCAGATCATTTGTTTACAAGTTACAGTGCTATAAGTGACGCTATTTTTGTGTTTAAAAAAAAATGAATTCAAAGCAATTCCGTGTGCTGATTTATCATTGTTTTTTAATGAAAAAAAATACTGTTCAATGCCAGGAATGGCTTGAAAAACATTACTCGGACTCTGCTCCATCAAAAAGAAGCATTTGTTATTGGTATGCCGAATTCAAACGTGGTCGTACAGACACCGATGACATTCCATCTACTGGAAGGCCAAATGACGCTGTTATTCCGGAAAACGTTGAAAAAACACTGAAAATCATTATGTCCAACCGTAAAGTGAAAGTGAGGGAGATTGCTGACATTCTGAAGATATCGGCAGGCAGTGTACAAACCATAATACACGAACATTTGGGTATGAAAAAGGTGTGTTCCAAATGGGTGCCGCGTTTGCTCACACCGGAGCAAAAACAACAACGAACCGATGATTCAAAGAGCTGTTTGGACATGTTTACGCGCAATAAGTCGGAGTTTTTGCGACGGTACATCACAATGGATGAAACATGGATCCACCATTTCACTCCAGAGTCAAATCGGCAGTCTGCTGAGTGGCATGCAGCCGGCGAAAGCCGCCCAAAGCGACCAAAGACGCAGCAGTTGGCTGGCAAGGTTATGGCGTCTGTATTTTGGGATGCGCATGGAATAATATTCATCGACTATCTCCCGAAGGGGCAGACCATCAACAGCGACTATTATATAGCGTTATTGGAGCGTTTGAAAGTCGAAATCGCAAAGAAACGGCCTCATATGGCGAAGAAAAAAGTGTTGTTCCACCAAGACAATGCACCGTGTCACAAATCAATGAAAACGATGGCAAAATTGAACGAATTGGGCTTTGAATTGCTTCCCCATCCACCGTATTCTCCATATTTAGCCCCCAGCGACTACTGGCTCTTCGCAGACCTCAAAAGGATGCTCCGTGGTAAGAGATTTGGCTCAAATGATGAAGTAATCGCCGAAACTAACGCCTATTTTGAAGGCAAAGAAAAATCGTTTTACAAAGGCGGTATCGAAAGATTGGAAAAGCGTTGGAATGATTGTATCTCCCTAAAAGGGGACTATCTTGATGAATAAAAACGAATTTTGGCAAAAAAATGTGTTTTAATTAATTAGTCACACACATTATTGAACGAAGTGTTATGTATAAGAATACGAGTACGACAAATTTAAATATTCATTGAAAATAATAAATTATTTAAGATTAACAATTGATTTAAATTTAAAATTATTCAATTCATATTCGTTTAAATGATGGAAAAATATATTCTGACAAAATCAATCAATATTATCAATATTATATATACAATACATAGATTTCCTTTTATAATACAATGTTTTTTGTTTGTTAATTATACCTATATATTTGAATTTAATGAGACGAATAAAAGGTAAAACACTATATATGTAGATAAGTAAGAAAATAGTAAAGATAGTAAAATTAAGAGAAAAAAAATTCGAAATTATAGTTATTTAAATTTAAAAATTATATTTTTACATCGTGTGAGGTATATTCTATTATTATTATTGTTATTATTATCCGAATCAAAGAAAACCAAAAAAATAGAATGGAATTTTTTTTTCATTCACATTTTTCGTTGATGAACAAAACAAAAATATATTATAAAGGAATAGAAAGTTTGTTTCACCATATATTTATATTTTTTTTCAAATATTTTTTTTTTATCTATACCGAAGAATCTCCTAACAAAAAGACATATTTATTTTTATATATAAATGTAAAAACAAAAAACAAATGATTATTTAAAACAAAACTATAATATATATTTATGCATCGTGTCCGTCGTATTTAGTATATATATGAATGACTTTTTTTTCTTCTGCATTTTTTTTTATTCAAACATCTGTTTCCACTTCAGTAGAATTTGAAATGAATATGATACAACATAATTTATTCAATAGATTCATCAAAAAAAAAAAACAAGAAATTTGTATTTTATGTTGTAATTTTATAAAATTAACATGTAAATGGTTTGATAATATGCACAATAATCGATAAATAAAAAAAATGTATATACGTATATTTAGGTATATTTCGTTTTTATCTAAAAATAATTATATATAATTATGGATAAAAAATTCTGAGAAAAATTTGTTTTTTGTATTGATTTATTAAATATAAATAATAACACATTTGTATTATTATTATGTCTATATTACAGAATATTGAAATATTATGTATATTCATTTAAAAAGAAAAGTATAACTGACTGTATTGTTATTTATTTTATATATATATAATATTTTACAAATGTTTGTAAAATTATTATGAAATATATTAAATTATAATAAATATGTTTTGTATAATAGAAATTGATAATAAATTTAAATTGAAAACTCACCAGTGAAAATATTTCCTTTACCATCTCTGGACATAAAAATTGTTTTATATACGGTTGATCGATAGTGCATATTTTATGAAATCTGAAATAATAAATAAATTACCAAATAAATATTATTTGAATTTTTTTGTTTTATATTTAAAAAGGTTTAAAATCACAATACGATTTAAATAAAGTTTTCATAATAAAAATTATAAATTTATCATATATGATTTATTTATCAAACGTTTGAATGTTATTTAAAGATAGATTCTGCTATGCAATCTATAACAGAAGAAAAAGAAATAAAAAAAACCAGGATACGAAAAAAATGGAAAAAGTTTAATTTATATCATTGAGTTTATATATATTATAACTCAATGTTTATATATAGAAAACTATTTTATACTTGTTAGTAAGGTAATATGAACTAATGAACTTCTCGAAACGCGATTATATGAATGAAATGATAAGTTCATCTAATAATCCTTGTGAACTAAATTTGCGAACATTACCCCTAAAATTGTGTTATTATAATTAGTTTTAAAAAAAAAATTTACTAATTATGTTCGAACCATATATTTTCTATACATCAGTTATAAATACAACTATAAAATATATCATTCACTTGATCTTGAACATATATCATATTGTATACAATATATAGAAATAAGAAAATTGTGTAAAATAAAATTTTCCATTTCATAAAAGATTTTCGTTTGTTTGCGTGAAATGTTTATTTAATAATATTGTTGTATTATATAAAAGAAATTATATAGATTTTCACATAATTTTTCTATATATGCGTTACGCGATAAATATATAGTTTGTGGCGTATGTACTCCACCGACCAGAATAGAAATTGTTTTTTTTTCAGTTTATTGTATATTACGAATGTATATATATATATATAGAAAAGTGAAGGATATTTTATTGAGAAATTTTTCATTAATATAACTGCGAAAGTATAATTTTGAATGATTGTTTGTATATATTTTTATTCATTTCTCTAAATATTTTATATGAAAAATAAAGTGATAAAAATATATTATAATATCCGGATAATATTGACGTGGAACAAAATATATGTTCTTGAACCTCATTTTTAGATAAGTTTGAAGTCTTCTTTTTTTTTTTATTGTAATAGATTTTTAAATTATCTTTGAAGTGCTTAATTTAATATATATTTAATAAGTGTAGTATATTTGAATGACTCTTTCAATAAAGTTATTTTCTGAATTATGAGAATGAAATAAATTTATTTTAATATATTCTTATTGTTCTTTTTCTACAGAAGATCCGTAGAATTTTAATATAATTTGTAGCAAATCTGCTTTTAATTGTTTACCAGTATGAGTTTAAAATTAATTATGTTTGGTATTGTCTGAATTCGAATCCGAGGTAGTATAATAATAAATTATCATGAAAATTTTTATTATTAAAAATTGTTGTAATAACGAATAAAGATTTATGTTTAATGGGAAATTTTTTTTTTAATCATTATCGAAATATTATGTCTGTGTAAATTGATAAAAATTAAAATTGAATATGATTATTTTATTAATTCTTGGAATATCTTGGAAATAATACTTAGTTTATTATGGCAGGAACTGTATATATATATATTGAAATCAAAAAAATTGATTATCAAAAAAGTATGTGCCACATATCGCATACGTAATTTTATTTAAATATTTATTCAAATATATTGTTAAATAATCATATATATATAAAATATATTAAAACAAAATATAAATTATAAATATTACATACAGAAGATTAAAATATTCTGCGATATTAAAACGTTTTTCTTATTTATTTATTTTAAATACATTGTTATAATAAGTATTTGATTTTTTTTTATTTCATTTCGTATATCCTTTTAAATTTAATGTAATCAACATAAATATTAAATGTTTAATTTAAACAAAATTATCTTAGAATAAAATATTGATGTTTCAATACATAAGTATATTCGGGTCTTCTTTTAATTTGTTCATAACTCGACGACTTCGAAAAAAAAAATCTGATAATTGATATATACTATAAACAATTAACAACACAATATAAATATATAACATAAACATAAAATCAATGCGACGACGACGACGATCTTATGTAAAGAAATATATGTATTATTTGTATATATATATTGTCATCAAATTTTTTAAAAATTGATAATTTTTTTTTAAGTCGTTATAGTTATATATAAATATTAAGGAAATTATTTACGTTTTATATCAAATGTAACCCATTGAATATTTAATTTAAATCAATAAAGATAATTGTAAAAAATCAAATAAATTATTTTATATATATATTAAAATATTATATAAATATTTATTTTAATTTAAAAATCTCAATCTCAAATTTCAAATCAATTTTTAGTGACTAATTTCTTTATTAACTTTTTGATTTTTTGCAGTAAAAATATTTTGTTATATACATAACAATAAATGAACAACATTTTTTTGCTTATATATCTTATATGGAACATTTTTAAATAAAATTGCAATAAATTTCGCAAATAAATAACCATCAATTTATGAAATTTAACTTTTGATTTACACAGAATATCAAAAAAAAAAGGACAAATATTTTGTATATCAATCAATTAAAAGAAATCAATCACAAATTGTAAGAGATCAACATAATACATATATATGTATATTTAAGACACATGCTAGTTTTTTTTATCATTTATAAAAAAAATTCTATAAATTGATTTAAATATCTATATACATATAATTTTAATATGTGTATCAATAAAACAAAAAATGAATAATCTTATATATAAGTCTAAAAATTTAAATTAATTGATGCGAATAGTTGTATATTTTCTATCTGAATAATAAACAATATGAGAAAAATGTATAAATAAACTTATGATACATATAAGGAGTAAAAAAATGGTGGAAAAATAAAGAGCGTTCGAGGTTATCGCAGATATCAATAATAGGAAATGTATATATGTATCTATATATAATTATAAGTTGATGGATCACCACACGGTGTTCTATTATAAGCAATAATCTATTAGAATTTAATTATATATAAGTAAACACAGAATTTAAAATTATTTAATAAAAAAATTTAATTATAAATGTATCAAATGGTTATTATACAAGTCATTCACATAGTTATTTATATACATTTTTGCCTTTTAAACACAATGAGCTGCAGAAATATTTTAATTACATATATGATACATGCAAGAATAGTTTTTATAAGAAATAATTTTAATTTTTTTTAATAAAAAATTATAAATATTTACGATTAAAATCGATTATTGATTTTAACTTGCGACAAACAACAGTATTCTGTTGTTCCGTACATAGTTTTTTTAAGGTTTCAACAGTCCGCAGATCCCCAAACTTATGAAAAAAAACTTAAATTGACCACCAAAGAGATGTTTAAAGTGAAATCTTTTCAGTTTAAGTTGAGTCTGTAATTATTTAACCAAATAACTTTCGTATTTGTAAAAAAACACCTTCAATAGAGGTTTTTTTTTAATTTAATGTTCTCGTAAAATATACATAAAAGTTCAGAAACTCTTTTTTATTTTCAAAATCTTTGGAAATTCACAAAAGTAACAAACTCTAGTAATCCTATATAAGATTTTGCATATATCAAACTGCATATACGAGAATTTCTATTTACTTAAAATTAAATTACTATATACATTAAATGTAATTATAAAAAAAGAAATTATTAAGTGATACTATAATAATAATTATATAAAATTTTCTACCTTCAACTAAAATAATAACCGGCCACGGTAAATATTTACAAAATTATATCGGAATCGGAAAGAATAATTTATACAATTATTTCCTATATATTAATATTATATATACCCACTTCATTTTGTAATTTATTCAAATATTTTTTGAAAAAATAATATTATAAAATCATACGATATTTTTTTTTTTTTTGTTTAAATATGAACCATATGCTTTTAATTAATATATATATAAATCGTGCGTACATAAATTTTTAAAATTAACAAATTTATATTTTTATATATGTATGCATGTATAAATTGAAAAGGTAAATATATAAGATAAAATTTTTCTTTTTCAATTTATTACAATATATATATATACAATGAAATTATAAATTGTTAATTAAAAATAAAATTTATACACAAGTATGTGTTTTTTTTTTAAATTTTTGTTGTGAAGTATCACATTTTTATATTATTGCATTTCATTAAGTTTAATATATAGAGTATATTATATATAAGTATATATAATTAAAAAGTAATAAAAATGAATATATATTTTATAAACAAAAAATTCTTATATACAAATATTACAACATATAAGAACGAAACAATATGTAATATATACAACATTATATAGATTTATAATCATATCACATATAAATATAATAAAAGTGAATGATTTGATTAAGAATTCTTATTATTATACAATATAATAAAATGCATTTATGCGGTTTCTATATAACTTAAAAAATTATGTTACTGCTATTAAGATTTTTTTTTTTATTTTGATATCGAATTGAATAGAAATGTAAAAAAAAAACATATAATCTATTATTTATACAGAAAAAATGTTCACACACATTTCAAAACTTGATAATATTATTATTATTTTTTTTTTATCTTTATTTTAGTTTATTATTATATGGTATTATGCATAATATAATAGTATAATAGACATTAATAAAAATTACTTTTTTTACTATCGGATCTTAAGAATTGTGTGTGCGGTCATATAAATACCATATATATACATATATATATTTATATAAATAAAAGACAGTAATTATCGGATGTGTGAATGCATATATTTATTTATGTAAAATAATAAAATTAAAAAAAAATACTATATATATTTATTTATGTTTAAAGTACAGCATGATTTTGGAAAATGTTTTATGTAAATATATGCATAATAATATGTAAAAAAATTAATGTTTATATTGTTAGATGTGATATATAAATATATACGCGACGTGTTAACTATAATAAAAGTTCTTAATGTCCATATATACCATATATTATTTTTATATACAAAGTAAAGAATATTTATATAAAATGTATATATGAACATATACATAGTGTATAACAAAACGAAGGTATAACAAGATAAATTATATAGTATGTAATATAATTGTATTTTTTCTATTTATATGTCGCTTTATATAATTAGTGTTTTTTTTTATCGCATTGATATAGAAGTCTCATGTTCACATATATATTATTTCTTTCAACCAAAATGCATTTACAACCATTTTTCCTGATCCAACCGCAATAGAAAAATTAATTGATTTTGAAAACTTTTCATTTTAAATTGTAATGCAATAATAAAATTATTATGGAAATTCATTGCAAAGCTCTTCTATTATTGACAATTTTAAATGACAGAAATCAAATTAAAAATTTTTTGGACCGCTTAAATATTTTTTTTTATAAGTATTTTATGATGTAATACGTTTTCCTTGATACACCATGTATTATATATATATATACCGATAATATTAATATTGTATAATATAACTGTCAGTATATAGATATACTATAAATAAAAAATATACCTGGTAACTATTTAAATAAAAATGTTACTACACATACTATATAGAAATGCATTAACAATAGTTTCATTATGTAAATAATTATATATACACTATAATAATAATATTTCTATCTATATATATATATATAAATACATAACTCAATGTCATTCAAAAGAAACTATATAAAAAATAATAATAATACACTTCAAATACGTTTTTGTTGTATTTTACAGATAGGCTATATTCAATTTTCATATAAAAATACTGATTACAATGTTAAAAAATATACAAGTAAACATAAAATGCAATGTATATTTTAAGTACATGCACATTTAATTTAATGTATATATGTAAAAAGAAAGAATAAAAAATTATATACATTTTCATTTTAATTGTTTTCTTTTAAAATCAAAAGAAATAAATATTTTTAATCATAAAATATATATACATTTTGAAGTTTTTTTTTTAACAAAAAAAAAAAAAAATAGTTAAACCTATGGAAAATATAAGAAAATTATTAATGTATATATATAGGGATATTTATTGAAGTAGGTATATTATTTTGTATAAAAGTAGCAAAATTATTGGTGTGTTTTATAGTCGGATGAATTTTTTTTATTGTATATTGTTGTGTTTCTTATATTTGAAAACAAAAAAAAAAAAAATTTGTTAAGTTTATGTTTGTTTGAAAAGAATGAATTCATTTTAATAATGTATAATATGCGACGATATGAAATTTTGAAAGCATATATTTATTTATTATTTTTTGTTTTCTTTTTTTCTTTTTTTTTTAATAATCTCTTTCAGAAAAGAAAAATAAATAAAAGTATAATAATTCTTCTTTGCCTGTATGTATATATGCGATAGTGGTACTTATGGATGTTATATGAATATATATATATATATATATATACTGAATGATGCGTATATTATATGAATGAATGTAACGATAATGTACATCAAAATGCAACAGAGAAAAAAAAATAGTCATTTTTGTTCAATGATGAAGAACTTTTAATTTCCTGTTGTATATTTTTGTATTTAAATACTTTTAGAATTATATGCATTTTCTTGAAATATATATTTAAATATATTATTTTTACCATATAGTAAATGTATATATATTTTAATGTATAACTTTTGAATACAAATGAATGAATAAAACAAAAAAAAAAAAAATATGAATGAATTTTATTCATGATCGAATAATATACATGATGAATATATTTATTTGTTAATATTTTGTTGTTAAACAAAAAAAAAATGAGTAATCATTTGCACTAAACAGAAACAAAACAGAAATTGCATTATACAAATTTAAAAAATAATTTATACAAAATGTTATTGAACTTGAAATAAATAAAAATATACGTGTATAAGATCAAAATCGCAAAATATACATAAGTACAATAAATATCTCTTATGAATTTCGACGGTTTTCTTTTTACCATATAAATATATTGATTGATAATATTATACAAAAATTTTAATTCATTTTATAAAATTATTTATTTATTATTATAATTTTTTTTTTCTTTTAATTTCTTTACAGGTAAGTGTTTGACAAGTAACATATAAAAATAACAGTTTTTTTTATATATCTTAATCATATAAATATATAATAATATATTCATCGTGAAAGGTAAGTTAAATAAAAAATTAAAAATTATAAAAATTGTCTAGAAAATATATCAACTTGAATGCAAACTTGTACATATTATTTGTTATTAGTTTATGAAAATTTTTATATGCGGAATTCCAACGAAAAGTAATTTCGGTAAAAGCATATTAAAAAAAATAATAATAAATTGAATAATTACTTTTAAATTCAATGGAAAAAATCATATAATTTTCAGTTCAAAATATATGTATAGGAAAGTACAATATTTTTCTTTAATTATTTACTATATCATTTAAATCACATTTCTTTTATTATTATAATTTAATATTTATGATTTTTTTGGAAATATAAATCGTATCCGGAATGGAAAGCATCTTTGAATGAATGGAATATGTATATATTATCAATATTTAAATGAATAAATGAAATCACATCGTATAAATTTAAAAAAAAAAATAAAAAAATTATATTATTTAACCTTTATCTCTACATATTTTATATGTTTATATATAGATAGATATCCCTATATAGTTATATTAACCTTTTGTTATACTATAAAAAATTTGTTATTAATATTTTTATTTTTTTATGATGTATATAATATATTCATATTTAATTTGAATATATATATATGTATATGTATATCATCGGTACAGAATAATAAATCTGTCTAAATTAAATTAATTTCAATTAAAAACATTCGTCATTTCATAAATTCTGTCTCCATTTTTATTCAAACATATAATTTAATCATTTATAATCATATGTTAATTGACAGAGATAAATTGAAAAACAAATATCGGTCTGTATATATAGGGTTTTTTTTATATACAATATATAAATAAATAAATATAAAGAAAAAAAAATATTAATTAAAATATTAAAATTTTACTATATAAAAAACTAAATATATTATGGAATGCATTTATGAACTATTTGAACTATTATTAATGGCTTTTTTTTTTTAGAAAAAAAAGTAATTTATATACTGTTTTTTTTTCAAACTAAATTAATAGTTTTCTATATATATATATCTTATAAGATCAACTAACTATACTATTTATTATTTTCATCGTTTTTTAAAACATTTTTATGTTAATTTTATGGTGCGATAACATATCACCAAATAATATAAGAATTATAGTATATATTATACAAATTGTTAAACATAAATATAAAAAATTGTTTTTAAATACTTTTGGTGCATCGATCCTACAACATTTTCTCATGATTATTATCAAAGTTATATATAAAAAAAAAAATTCCCCAAACCTCTATACATTGAATCAATTTATCAATTCTATTATTTAATTTAATTATTAATTGGGGTTTTTTTGTCACCCAAGCTAACAAAACAATTTTTGGGGTTTTCACAGTTGTATTTTATAATTTATAAACTAATAAGTCAAAAAATGTGAAAGTATGAATTAATCTAACGATATTATTAAATTTATCTAAACAATTTTCTATTTTTCTTATAAGAATGATTCACTCATAATTTAAGTTAGTACGTTGGTTGCACAATACCATATGAGTTTTTATTTAAATATATATTTTTTACCATATATATTTAAAACATCGCCGTAATCGATTACTCATAACAATCAAAAATAAATATTTTTAATTAAAAAAAATATTACTAAATTTTCATTTGTATGTCCAAAAATATACAAACTCTCAAGTAAAATCCCCCCCAATTATTATATATGAAATCGATTCAGCTCGATATAAAATAACCGCACAATTAAAAAAGTACTTATGAAAAGGTAATCTATTCCACTATATTATACCTACGGTATTATATAATATATCATATGCAGTATATGCACTTAAGATAACGCATATAGAGAATAAAAATTGTATAGTTATATGAGACGACTTTTTTTTATATTTATGTTGATGCCTTGTTTAATAAAGTTTTATAATTTGTCATAAAATGTAATTAATAATATATTTTTATCGTTGTTTTTTTTTTTTATAACACATAATGTATAATATAAAAATAAATATCACTTAAAAAATAGACACATATTAAAAAAAAAAAAAAAAAAAAAAAACTAAAAATTATATCACCCCATATGGAAAATGCGTAAGTGAATCAAATTTTTTAGTTGTATAGTAAATGTAATTACAGTGCTGAAAACGTCAGTGAAACAAATAACTAATGTAAAATGTATATATTTTTTATAACAATATATAATATTTATTTTTAAGTATTATTATATATTAAATATATATATAATAAAATGAGTCAAGCACCAAAAAAATAAATGTTAACTTTTTAATTACGTATACACAAACAGGTAATTTAAATATATATTAAATATATAAAAAAAAATAAAAAGAAGTGGTACGATCGTATGACTTTTTATTGTTCATTGCATTGGTGAAATAAATTTTTGTTTTTGTAAATTAATATGTATATAAATAAAAATGTAACGTATACAATTTATTTAAAAAAAAAATAGGTTTTTCTTTTATATATTAGAGTTTGTATTAATTGTCTAAAATGTTAAAAATAAATAAATCAGATGATTTCCAAATGATTTTGCATATGTATGTTAATGAATTATATATATAAAAAATGTTATTGTATTAAATTTTACTTTTTCTTTAAAAAATTTAAACAAAATATAACATATATATTTTAAAAATTTTACTGCAGTGATAGAGTCTAAAAAGAAATGGAAAAGTGTAGGTTTTATAGATAAAAATAATTTCAAAAATGCAACAGAATAGAATTAGGAAATATATGGTTTCAAATAATAATAATATGCATGGGAGTAAATCAAATTAATATATATTATTTTGTGAAAGGTTTGTCGGTAGCATCTTTCACTTTCAGCTCCCGAATAAAATTATTATTATATTGGTGCGGTTATTATATCAATGATATTAACATTATACACACCTTGTTATTATTGCATTTCTGTTGCATGCTGTCATTAACGCACCCAAAATATCCAATATTTATGATATTATAATAATAATCATAAAAAAATCCCAAATGTTTGTTATTAAACATAAATAGTCGAATTTTTCATATATAAAACGTAAAATATTGGGGTTTAATCTATATGTTAAAATTTCTTCTATAAACCTATATATGCATTTGTCATTTACATATATGGAATAGTTAAAATACTACTGTGTACAAATATGAGTAAGACTTCCTCCTTGGTTTATCTATAATATTTGGACAAATTCTTTTATTTTTACGTTGGTAGTACTGTTATTGACATTGGTGACAGATTTTAGGTCAATTTGTTCATTGCTGTAGTAGTTACGTGTGTGTGTGTGTGTGTGTGTGTGTGAGAACAAAGAAAAGTTGTTTATTCGATTTGTTTATTTTTTGATAATGTCTGAAATTATTCAACAAAGAAGTACTATTAAATTTTGTGCGCGAAATGAAATATCGGCCCCCAAAACCTTCAGAATGGTGCAGAAGGCCTTTGGTGAGAAGTCAATGTCAAGAGCAAGTGTTTTCGATTGGCACAAATTTTTCAAAGAAGGTCGTAAACGCCTTGAAGGCGAACCACATCAAAGACGACCAAGAACCTCTACTGATGAGCTGCACGCCAACAAAATTGGTACTGCAAAATCGTCGATTGACTACTAGAGAGCTTGCTGATATTGTTGGAATTTCAAATGGGTCAGTCAACACCATTTTGAAAGACATTTTGTGCCTGAAAAAAAAAAAAAGTCAAATGTCGATTGGTGCCAAAAAACACTCAATTTTTTCGAAAAACATTGTCGCATGGAAGTCTGTGAAACGATGCTCTCTGACTATCAGGATAATGAAAAGGACCACCGTATTCGCCAGATTTAGCTCCGTGTGAATTCTGGCTATTCAGCAAACTAAAAAGACCATTTCGGGGACACCATTTTGATTCGATTGAAGAGATAAAAGCCGAATCGAAGAGTGAACTGATGGCCATTCCGGAAGACGACTATAAACAATGTTATGAAAATTGGAAAAGGCGTTGGCATAGTTGCATTCCATCAGGCGGGGATCATTTTGAGGGTGATGATTTAGATTTAGAAAAATAAATAATGCTTTCAAAAGTTATAAATAAAGTCTTACTCATATTTGTACACAACACAGTAGTATAAGATTTTCGGTTTAATCTATGGTTAAAACTATAAAGTTAAAACTATATTTTCTTTCATTGTACCTTCTACATATTAAAATTTTATTTTCATTATGCTTTAACATTTCTCATGTTTACAGAAAGAAGATTTAGAATATTACGGCCAATTTATCTTGAAAACCATCTTCTCTGTTTGAATAGAAAAATTAAAAAAAAGGAATCCTTTAGGATATTATATAATCCGTTTATTCAATTTTAATATGATAATAATATTTTTTATGTGATTCATCTATACAAAATCAACTGTATTTCTATATAATAAATGTGAATACAGGTGCAATATTTATATATACTTTTATAATATATATATATTTTAAAATTGATTCATTATAAGATTTATTTATATATTAATAACTCACTATAAAGATTATTTTTATATACAATATTTATTTTTTTATTAATATAGTTGATCTAAAATGTAAATAATAATAAAAATAATACAAAATTTAAAAGCTTTATAATTTGTTTACACAATATAATAAATTTGTTTATTTTATTATGTTTGTATATCATTCCAAAACTCACTTAACAGTTTGATTGCATTTACACTGACTGACATTGCATTTTTTTCTTATATACAATATATATAAAGTGCATTCATTCTATTAATAAATAAACACATATATATATATTTTATGGCATTTAGTATACCATATATATAACGATAGATAGATATTGTATATTTATAGATAGAAAATTTTAACAAAAAAAAACATCCATTAAAAATAACTAAATTTAAAAATAAAAAAAAAATTTGATTTAATTTTGATTATATATTGTATTTTAAGGTAGTATATATATAGGTATTTATTTTTATTTATTCAAAAGATTTTTTTCCAAGTCATAATTGCTTATTTTATGTAACCAAAATTATATATATGTTGAAAGAAAGGCATTTATTTGTTTTTCGTTGTATTTATTTAAAGATAAAAATTTTTTTTGGTTTAATTTATAATTGAATTTTTTTTTTTTTGGTTTTGTTAAGCAACAATATAAAGAAAAAGCAATTATCATCCGCGGCATCATCATCGCCCATCGGTTTAAATAATTTTATTTGTTCTTTTATGTTATACAAATAATTGTCTAAAGTCTAAATGAATTAAAGCAATATATTTACAGGGGAATAAATTAATGGATATTTGTATAATGAATATGGATATATATATGGAATTTTCCAAGTATTAAAATAATTTAGTAATTTTCATTACACCCGCATATACTAATTTTTAAAAATTGTTTTCCATTACATTTAGTTTATTTTTGTATATATATAAGAAATTTTATATATATCTCAGGGATTTATACATAAATGCAGTAATTTTATTTAATTAACTTTTTTAATTCCATTTTTATTTGTTATAAACGCAAAATTAAAACGATATTCTAAGAAGGTATAAAAAATGCGTTTATACAATCTATACTTGCTATATATAGCAAAGTAACGCATATATCAATGCATATCGGCGTTAAAAGATAAGCAATAAATTAGTATAAAGATATACGACTAAATTATAATCAAAATCATCATAATTTATATAATGACATTTCTTAATAAAATATATTTTATAAAATAATATTTTCTTTTTATCATATTTATCTCATACTTGACGGCTTTTATAATCTTCTGAGTAATCTATACATAAACTAGATAAAGTAACTTTTCCTTTTTGTTTTTTTTTTTCAATAATAAATTTTTAATCTTTTTTATTAATAAAAAAATTAATGACAAATTAAAATCATCATTATTAATATATTTATATTATCTATATATAGAGAAGGAGAGATATAATATTTATTATACTAATTATTTATAGGAATGTAATTACATAATAGCAAGCACATTAATACAATATAAAGGTGTTATATAAAATAATTTTTATATCCGTTTTATGGGGTAATAATGAAAAAAAAATTACATATAATTATTTGTTTTTTCTTTAAAGCATCATGTGAGACATCTTTTTATATAGTAACTACATCTTAAATTGCGAAATTTTTTTATTTTTATTATTTTTTTTTCTTATTTCATTGTATATATATGCGTATTGTATGCGTATTCTGCTCTTGAAGCAACACGTGAGATTATTAAGAAAAATTAATATAAATAATTTTAAGTACAAATATATATATAAAAAATTCAAGTACACTTGTACTTATAATAATAAGTATATATATCTCTAAATGTATGTATGTATGATTTGGATTTAAAAGTATCTGGGGATTTTGTACCATTATTATTGTATCATCAGCATATATATTGTGAATGTATTTTAAAATATGTAAGATATATACCTAGATTGAAATAAATGTATATTAAAATACACAACAAATATTTAAACGGTGCTAAAACGTTAACAACAACATTATCGTCTAACGATAATTTTTGGTATAAATATATGCATAGTAATTTACAATTATCTATATTGAGCTATCTATTAAAAAAATGTATACTGAATATAGTTTTCTTTATGAAATGTTGTAAGAAATGGAAAATGTTACAATTACAAGGCACAGACCAAAATCAATATATATATATATATATATAGAAATATTTTTCTACTGGTTCTATATTAAAAGTCAGCTGCATTTTTTGTGTATATATTTAAAGATCTACTATACCAAATATTGAATGTAATTTTATTTAAAAATAAATATATATTTGATCTGATATATATAAAGATATTTAAATACTAACTAAAGTAATGATATTTTTAACATCAAAGTGTTAAATGGCACATATATTTGATCTTTTCATTAGAATATTTATATTATATTTTGTAATTTTTGTATATGTATATATATAACTATATATAACAATAATTAGTATGTTGTTTAACAAAGGACAAACTATATATATTTAGTTTGTATTAATTATTATAATCTATAATCATTATAATAAAATTATATACATACAGTATATATTGTTGTGTCTCATCACCATTTTGTTTGCATTAATTTTCCACCGCATGTGATTTATTTTTGTGTATTTTATTATTCACAATATTATAATGATGTTTTATATTGCGAAAAAATAAAAATAATACGTGAATCTTCTGATGAAAAATCTATTATTAGTTAAAATTTTATTAGTGTATAAAATATAACACATTTTATATGTGCGGTGTGCGTACATATAGCGAAAAAAAGTTGTATTTTTCCATTCCAAATATTATACTGCAACGACTATATATTGAATTGCAATAAAAAAAAAACTTCTAAATAACGAATGCAAACATCTCCTCTGCAGTAACTAAAGAATTATATACATTTGCAGAAGAAAAAAAATATGAAAAGGTATTTTTCCAATAACAGATTTAAGGAGAGTCTTTTTTTTAAAGAATTGAATCAATAATTGAAATTTCATAAAAAATCATCCGTTGAACCACGTCGAAGATTGCATTCAAATCCATGATTATGTATAAAATTTGATATTCTATATACTATATAAATAAAAAAAAATTCAAATATACCAAAATAAAGTATATCAAAAGAAATCATTAGTAACTCAAAAGTATATAAATAAAAAAAAAATGTGAAAACTTATATATAAATAAAAATATGTCGCGTGCAAATTTTAACGTGCAAAACAAAAGTTATCTCTTTAGATTGTATACATATATGATGACGTTATGTAATTATATGTATAATTACAAATATTTATTTATAAACCAAATAATAATTAAAATTTTACGCAATGTTTCGTAGTCGAACAAAAAAAACACACAGTATCTTATTTGAATAAATATAATGAATTCCATATAAATAAAAAGAATTAGATAAAACAAATTATGATTGATAAAAAAAAATGATTAAGTACAATTTAATTTTACATATATACCTACACAATTCAACTATATATAGTTGAACTATTATTTCAAGACATTTCGGACCCGCATATCTTTATCAAAAAAACATTTATAAGTTTATTAAAATAATTCAATATTTAAAAAAAGGTTAATAGGTTCGATTCAAAACTTTGCAAAAATGAGGACGTTTTATTTCGAACACACATAAATAAATATTATTTAAATGATTCTTAAAAAGTATGTTGCCTTAAGAGAATGCAACCGCAATATAATGCAATTTTTCATTAACAAAAATCGAGATATAAATTAGTTTTTATTTATAGAAATGACTATTGTTTAAATTATATTTTTGCTATGTCTTTGCGTTATTTGCAAAAAAATAAAGTCTTTATTTACACTTCTTTATTTTGACCTACTGCATTCAGTGTGAGGATTAAATTATTTATTTAAATATGTTACAATTCATATTTTTAAAGACAATCCACAGAATTTGTCTATATTGTTTATTTATCCCTTTACAAAAGACATAAAAAACGGCTACAAAATTTTCAAAAATTGTATTTAGGTTTGACATTTCAACATATTATTAAAAGATCAATACTTTTTTTATATATTAGTTAATTAACAACTTTAATTCCTATATTCCATATTTTAGTTCTTATATTCTATATTTCAGTTACCTTAATGTTAATATAACCAATGTTAAATAAAGACTTTCTTAATACCATATATATATAGACAGAAAAAAGCAAAAAAAAAATCTGAAGTGAAATGTAAACAAAAAGTAAATTCAATAATTTAATTTGTTTTAAAAAAATAACAAATAATATCGCGAGTCGATTATCTTATCTATAACAATTTTATATTTATATATAATAATTAGAAAAAAAAATATGTACGCATCGATAAGACATCAAAAGGTTTAAATATATATTTATATATATATATATATAATTCAAATCAAAGGTCATATCTTTGATTGTGTCTATAAAAAAAAAATCTTCATTACATCATCGTAAAAATTAACGTTTTGGTGCATCTATAACCTGACATTATACGGATGCGAGTTTGGTCTCTCAAGTATATATATATGATTGATATCAACAATAAGTTTTGATTTCATAGAGAAAACCATTTGCTGTTTCCGATAAAAAAAACATTAAACATTATTATTCTTATATATAATATATTTATGCTGTCTAATTAAGAGTTAGTGTTTAATTAATAACTTATAAATTGAAAGCCTTCTTTCATATTATATATAATATAAAAAGAAAAATAACTCGATGTAGCGTTAAAATATACAAAACATATATTAAATATAAATAAAATTAAATTAAAGGCAAAAAAATTACTTATCCGCTATGATTATTAATATTATTATATTCAAAATATCATAATATGCGGCCTTGCGAATTTCTAAATATTTATTTGATTTTGGTTTATATGTATCGACCTTAACTTATTATAAAAGAAAATTTCTGCTTCGTCATAATTTTTATTATTCAAATATTGTAAGGAAAAATTTCTTTAGCCATCTAACCTTCTATTAATCTTCAGTATATCTATGAAAAAATATATGTATATTTTTTCTATTAAATGGAATCGAATTAATCTATGTTATATATAGATTAGGTATATTTTCCAATCTTTTGATTAAAATATTGAGCCTTTGAGTTAGAAAGTCGTATATGTACTTATTTATTAAAATGTTTCTATAATATTAGTTGAAGACACTCTAAGATTTTATTTGCTATAAATTTCATATAGTCTATTGATTTGATTTGAATTTGAAACTCATCAACGCATTAATTTTCCTCTAATGATAAATAATTTAGTTTCGAAAGCTGTTTTCATTAATATTGAACCTATAATATATATTATGCAATGCAGTTAAGTAGAATATTGTTATTTCATCAGTATCAGATACCATAATGGTATGCAGATAAGAATATCCTCTATAAATCACTTTCTATATGTCATATTTGATTGTATTTCATATATATATGTATAGAAAAATTACACGAAAAAATCCAAACTTTCGTACATCATGTTCAGCACTTTTTTTTAAAATGCCGTAAGGCATCATAGCGCCATATATATACAGAGTATAGACTATATAGATTTTTTCAAATGTACGTATACAATTGAAAAAAATATACAAATCTCAATATTTATTTAAAAATAAATTTATGTACAAAAAAAAATTATTATTATTGTTATATTAATTTTGAAGTTGCATAATCCGTCGAGATATACCGCACCGTCTATGTCTGTTTGACAATATATCTAGATAAATATAGTATGAGACGATGTGTTGTTGTGTTATATATTCTTAAAACAAACTATTACTAAATAATGATGGATTATTATATAACTTCTATATATATATATATATATATATATATGATAATTTTCATTAATGATATACGGTGTTTTAAAATTTTCTGTTTTAAAAACATATAAATAATAATATGAATTTGTTTTTATTTTTATGTTGTTGATAAGAAATAAAAGAAAAAATCAAATCTATCTCGAGATTTGAATTTTTTTTTTTTTTATTTTTGGCAAGGTATCAAAATTAAAAAATATTCTATTTTTAAAATAAATAAATTTGGTTTATACATGAATGTATATTGTATAGTATATATAGAGATCAAGATTATACAATAAAAATTGTAATCAATTTTTGTTTGTATAAAATGCATTTATAGGTGGTGTGTTGGTTTCAGTTTGTATGATTTCAATTTCAGATAATTATAATCATTTTTAATGTTATCATATAATGTTATAATAACAATACAATATACAAATGTGGCATACTTATTATATACACCTTTTCTTTTTTTTCACATTTTATTTTAATAAAATAAATTTATGTAGGTGCTAAGGTTTTTATTTATTATAATTATACAAAAACAAAAATAAACATTTTTACTTATGCAATGCATATCTATTAAATAAATATTTATCATAATTTTATATTTCTTTTTTTTTTTTTCAAAAATAACAAACAAAACAAAAATGAATTCATTCATCAACACATCATCGCAGGTGTACTAACTGATATACAAGGAGAATTTGCAATCGGTGATGATAGCGGTGGATTATTACAAACTGCATTTGTATTATCGTATATGATATGTGCACCGATATTCGGATATTTAGGTGATCGTTTTTCAAGGCGATGGATTATGATATTGGGTGTTGCACTATGGAGTGGTACAACATTAATTGGATCATTTATGACTCAATTTGGATGGTTTTTAGGTTTTCGGGCATTGGTTGGCATTGGTGAAGCATCGTACAGTACCATTGCACCGACAATCATTTCGGATTTATTTGTACATGATATCCGATCGAAAATGTTGGCAATGTTCTATTTTGCCATACCAGTTGGTTCCGGTTTAGGGTAAGTGTTTTGGTTTATATATTTTTTATTTGTTTAAATTATGTTATAAATGTTTTCAATATCAATATTTAGATATATTGTGGGATCTGAAACAGCAAAAGCATTTGGTTCATGGCGATGGGCATTGCGGGTAACACCAATTTTAGGTGTAATTGCTGTATTATTAATATTTTTAACAAAAGAACCAATTCGTGGACAAAGTGAAGGTTCAACTCAATTAGAAACAACATCGTATACACAAGATTTAAAGGGTAAATATACAATATATAAAATATATATACAATAGTTATTCAAATATTTATATATTTCTAATCCAAAAATATATGTTTAGCATTAAGTCGAAATCCATCATTTATGCTGTCAACATTAGGATTTACATGTGTTGCATTTGTAACGGGTGCTTTAGCATGGTGGGGACCATCATTTATGCATTTAGGTTTAAAACAACAGCCAGGCAATGAAAATGTCACATTGAATGAGTAAGTTTTAGGATGCTTTTTTTTTTTTATTTCGTTTATAGATATATATATATAGTATAATTTCAAGATAACATATACATAGCATTAAGATAATCGATTATGATATCGATAACATTGAATTTAAAAAAAAAAAAACTATATACATATATGTAATATAAATTAAATTATTAAATTATATGTATATATATATATATATAGAATAGCATATAAATTTGGAATAACAGCAATGATGGCTGGTTTAGTCGGTGTACCATTGGGCTCATATTTAGCTCAACGTTTACGACCGACAAATCAACAATGTGATCCATTAATATGTGCATGGGGATTATTTATATCGGCACCGTTAATATATTTTTCATTAATTTCGGCATCATATAATATGCCATTATGTTTTATATTAGTATTTTTTGCAGAAGTATCATTAAATTTATGTTGGTCAATAGTTGCCGATATATTATTGGTGAGAATGCATAATACATTTGATATAAGTGTTTTATTATTTTGCAATGTTAGTAGAAGCAACCAGAAGAAGTATATATATATATATATAGGAGTAGTAGGACACATAAACACACACACACACACACACACAGATATTGTTGTTTATCCCAATTTAATTTTTTTTTAATTTTAATTTTAATATGTTAAAAATAATGAAACAGGAATGTTTTTATTTAATTTTATTTTTTTTGGGTTTCTTCGTAAAAATGCACATATAAAAAATAAACACATAAACACATTTAGTTAATCATTATATATATTCGATATAAATCAGCCATTCATCGCAATAATGATCGTTATTAAATTTTAAATCTATATTAACATTTGGTATAATTATATAATTACCATAGATATTTATATATATAAACAAATGGTTTTATATGTAAAATATTTAGGTTATTTATAATTCATTTTCATAAATCATTTTTGGCATAATATTTTTTTTTTTTTGTTCTATCAAAATTATATTATATTTTCAGAGTATCATTAATATTTGGTGCGATAACGATGACATGCGGAATAATTGGTGTTCCATTAGGAACATATTTAGCTTATACATTAAAAAAAAAGTGGCCACGTATCGATCCAATAATTTGTGCTTCGGGATTAATTATAAGTGCTCCATTATTAGCTGGATCTATGCTTCTTGTAACTGTAAGCACACCGGCTGCTTATATTCTTGTATTTTTTGGACAAATAGCATTAAATCTGAATTGGGCAATTGTTGCTGATATTTTATTGGTAAGATCAAAATTAATTTCTGTGCGAGACAGAAAATTACTATACATATATAGAGTTTAGAAAACCCTTTATTAGTATAAAAAAAAATATTTACCCCATATTATTATTCCCTTCTTTGGCTTAAAACCAACCACCCACCCACCCACGAAGTATATATAATTCCTGCGTGTATAGATTTGTTAATTTATATATATATATATATATACTATCGTTACTATCGCTATATAAAATATATAATACAATATATTAATTTCAATATTCTATAGATTTGCACATTTTCTCAGAATTGTCACATTTTCTCCTTAATCAGCTTAAAAATATCTTTATGTGTTCTTTTTTGTTTGTCACAAAGAAAACTTTATTTAAAATTTTATACACTATAAATTACAATTATCCAAAGTCTTCAATGTTATAATATAAAGTGATTTGGTGATTTGGTATATAATATTAAGGTTAATTTAACAATAGTGATAATTGCCGTATGGTCTCTGTTTAACAATTTTTATTCTTTGCTATATATAGCTAAATGCTTTGTGTAATATAATTATAGTTAACATGTATTGTTTGTTTTTTTTTTTTTTTATTTGTTTTTGGAAAATTGGGTGGTTAATTTTAATTTATATGTATATATATATATAAAATAAGAATATTACAGTATTTTTTATTATCGAACAGTATGTAAGTGATATATGGAATATGAGGGGCTTGTTTTAGTGTAACCTTTTTGTGCTTGAAAAAATATAAGGCATAAGACTATAGATCATTTTTAATGCCAATCTTATATGATTAACATAAAGAATTATTTTTTTAGAAATTGCATATATAACAAGCGATACAAAACTTATGGTTTTGCATTCACTTTATATATTATAAATTTTCCATTGCGTGGTAAGTGGTGTTGAATTTTTAAATGAATTTTTAATAATTTATTTAATTCTAAATCTTACAAAATTATCATTTAATTCTGTTGGTAATTCAAATATAAATAAAATATGGGAAAATATGGGATAGTCATTCCAATCCATATATACTATTTATTTCATTCAAATGGTGAATGGAATTTCACAGCTTTTCTTAATCTTCGCATGAATCAAATCACAAATTCCAAGGATAAACCTTTGTGGTTTTTATATAAATCTTTCGACGTTTAAAATTTCAAACAAAATGATATACTGGAAGGAAAATTATCTTATCATATAAAATGATAAACTATTTACAAGTACTTTAAATGCACAAAAAGGTTATTTATGCTTATTACAAAAAGAATGAGAACATTTTGTTAAAAAAAAAAACAAATTAATAAATAATATTATTGAAATAAAATGGTTAAAAATTTAATAAAATAAAATAAAATAAATAAAATGAAATAAAATGGTTAAAAATTGTATAAGGTTATAAAAATAAAATATATTACTGTCGTTAATGTAAAATACAATATTCATATATATATTTATATATATTATCCTTAACCACATAGCTTTTAAAAAACCAAACAATTACATGTATTCATCAAAGCTTATCTCTACACAAATGGGTAATTTCTTTTATTTAATGACCTTTATTTCCACATCAAAAAAATTGTTCTACTATAATATTGTTATTCGAAAATCTATATTCTAATATACCAATTGAATTTTATCAATTCAATACATACACAAACAATATTTTAATAAACTTCAATGTAAATGGCAACATTTTCTCAATAGTTTTTTTTTTTTAAACAAAAATGTAATGCACAAGAAGGAATTTTAATAAAAAATTTTATTGTATATTATTGGAAAATTACCTAATAAAATAATCAACAACAATTGCTGCCCCCCATTCATGTTATCAACGTTATGACGCGATACTTCACTGCCCAGTATTATTAATACATTAATAGGATTTAATTTTTTTTTTTAAATTCAGTATTACAATTATACAAGAAAATTTATGGAAAACCGAAAGAAAATCCATATAAATATGTGTTTTGTGTTTAATTTCTATATATGCGCATTTTTGCATTGCAATATACATTATTAATAAGAAAATTATATTATACTAATTTTTTTTGCTAATTTTAATTAAAAAAAATTAATTTATTTTTATATATATTCGCGTACAAATAATTTTAACAATTTTCTATAAATTGCTATTATGCTTTAATTTTTAAAAACAACGCCATCTTTGGTAATCTATCTCGCAAAACCCGGGTTATTTTTATTTATATATTTAATCTTTCATTTGTATTTCTTTGTAATGCTTCAAACCCAATTCGATGTTATATTTTGTTAACCCATTTATGTGTGCGTGTGTGTATATATACCATATATATCATATTTCCCATTGATAAATTTCCTATTTTTCCTATCATATTTTCTATACAAGGTGCTACTCCTATTACTACTACTATACTGTTGCTTATACTCATTGATATTTATTATGAAAAAAATAATCCTAATATAATTATAATTAATTTTTTTAGTATGTTGTTGTACCAACAAGACGTTCAACAGCCGAAGCATTCCAAATATTAATATCACATACATTTGGTGATGCAGGAAGCCCATATTTAGTTGGAGTTGTAAGTATATATATATATATAAAATTTATATTAATTTAATTTTGCCCAATATTTACTTTGATCATTTAATTATCTCTTCTATATATAAATATATATATAGATATCAGAATTTGTTAAAGCAAGTTTACGTGTAGCCAGTAATGCAACGCATTCATCGGAATTTGTCGGATCTTTAGAAAGTTATTCATTATTATCGGAAAATGCAACAAGTACAATAGCACCAATTTTATTAAATGGAGATGCATCATCAGTTTATACTATTATTCAAGTAATTAAAAAGAAATTTGATTTTATCTCTTGCAATTTGATTTCTAATCTAAAAATGTATATGTTTTTTTATATGCATATAGGACACAAGTGAAGTTAAATTTAAAGCCCTTCAGTACGCTTTATTTACAACGAGTTTTGTGGAAATCATTGGTGGTCTTTTCTTTTTAGCAACAGCTGTCTATATTGTTCGTGATAAAAAGATTGCCGAGAAAACTGTTAAAGGTAAGTTTTGATTCTTTGGTTAATGTTTTGTTATTATTATACAGCTTAAAATATAATAGGCAGAATTGAACAAAATGATTTACATAAATAATTTCTGAAATGAAAATTAAATTAGTTTTGCTTTATTAAAATACAAAATAATAATAAAACTATTTGATGTTCGTTAGAGATAAGCTTGGATATTTGCTATATATAGCCTAATTATAAATTGTTCAATATGCTTAATATCAAATTTGCACATAATCTCTTTTGATTTTTGGTTCATATAAAGTGCATTATGATTGATTGATTTATTTATAATTTTAATAATAATTTTAAATTGGTTTAATTATAAAAAAATTTAGTATAAAAATCTAAATTTCGTGAAAATAAAATTAATTACATCAATTTAAAATACACAAAATCATTTTTGTATTGCGGTTATGGGTTACCTATGTTATAATTTCTAATTTAATTACTTAAATCATACGCATAATAATATTGAACGCACAATCACTTTAATTGCGGTCCATTGTCATAAGTATTTATAGAAACATAAAAGGATTTTATTTAAAAAAGAAATGTAGATTAAAGAATATCATTTTTATTAAAATTTGTTATTCTGCAAATAATTTTTTAAATATTAAATAATCAATTAGCAAGGCAAGAAATCAAGAAAAATTCAGCGAAAACGATGTTTTATTAAAAAAAAAACGAATTAAATTTACAAATGGCAAGAATTTATCAATAATAAAAACAAGTATAATATAATCAAAGAAAAATTTACAACATTTTTGATAAGGAATCGAAATAATTAAATTATCTATCAATGTAAAATTTCAACTTTAACGATATTTACTTTTAAAAATCCTTAATAAATTTAAAAAAAATATAGGAGGAATATCACAATCCTATCATAATATAGGAAGAAATCCCAAAGAAATTAAATGCATATATAATTTTCGATCCCATTGACAAATAAATAACTGACTTATTTCAATTATTATATAGAGTATTAAATATGTGAAAATAAAGCTTTATAATCTATTGGCCTCGATTCAGGATTAAGAACTCTCTATTTATTTATTTTTTTTATTTTTTTTTGTTGCATAAATGCCTTTTTGATATAACTAATATAATATAAAATAAAAATACTAATTTTATTTCAATTCGATTAACAGAAACACAAATAGAATTAAGTGAAAGTTCAACAAGTAGTAGTAGTTCACCACAAGAATTACAATGTGAACTGTAATAAAATTAAAATAAATAGAGAATAAATAAAAATAAAAATTAAATTAAAAAAAAAAGAAAATAAATAAATTTAAAAGCAATTATTCATTTATTTATTTTCAAAACAAAAATAAAAAAAAAAAACATAAAATAAAAATATCATCAGTGACGCTTTTTAATTATAATTTGCAAAAGAAATTGGATTGGCTCATATAGGTTTGTTTATGAAACAGATCAAAAAAAAATAAATAAATGTATGTAATATTAATATTAATTCAGTGTTTTATATAGTAATTGATGCTTTTTCTATATATAATGTCTAGTCGCGTTTCTTATCATTTTTATATTTTATTATAATATTAATTTAATTTTATTTGTTTTGTTTTGTTTTATATACTATTATTTTCTTTTATATAATTTAAAATTCGCATGGGTTTTTTTGTGTGGTGTTTTAATTTATTTATAAATAATATTTATATATATAATAATAATAATAATAATACGTATGGGGTATTCCAACACGATATTTTATTATATAAAAAATTCCTATACCACATATTTTTAAAATGTCTTTTTTTACTTGTTTATTGTGTTTGATTAATTAACCATATAATCGGTGTAAGAGATAAAAATATCTTTACATGACATTGGACATTTTCTATTTTATTAGTACTTTCCTTAAATAACTTATTTAAGTTGTAATGTTTTTAATGTGTAAAGAAATTTTATAAATAATTTTACAAAACAGAAAAAAATTGATTAATTTTAAATGATTTATAACTGAAAATTATTTTTTAAAGTACATTTTCTATAAAAGGAAATTCTCTAAATTTTCCCATTATAATATTATATATTTTCCTTTGTAGATGAGGAATAACCATCCTAATATTTTCCGTAAAGAATTAATTAATATTAATTCCGATGATTTTTAGAAAATGTCTACATCCTCTTTGGCTCAAATTGTCCGTAAAGTACGAAATTCACGTGTTTTATATAATTCAAGAAAATTCTATCTCTTCATATTTATTTTCTATATAATTTTCGATTTCGATTTCCCCGAAAATTCAAACATAAAATTAATTTGAAATATTGCGTGTGATGGAATCCTCATTTAATATTAACCATATATAATATATATCTATAGATTATTTATATTTAAAATTATATACCATAAAAATTTATTATCCATTTCATGAAAAAATTTTTAATAGATTTTCAAGATGAACATCGTGAACCAACAAATCGTTATGCAGACGAACGTGATCCCGGTTATTCATCATGAGAATTACATCATAAAATATATTTACTCTATTTAAGTAATGAATCATCAATATTATAAAATTAATTCATCACAACTTTAAACGATCGGAAAAAAACAAAAAAAAGTAAAGAAAAAAAAAACCCCAAAAACAAATATCAAAAATAGCTAACAAAATATGATCAAGATCTAACTATTATATTTATTGAATTTCAATTAAAAAACGAAAATTAATTTTTTTGTCATTGAATTCTCTTCCTATTTATTTTTGGTTAATATTTTCATCGCGTATATT
Source organism: Dilophus febrilis (assembly GCA_958336335.1). Lineage (NCBI taxonomy): Eukaryota > Metazoa > Arthropoda > Insecta > Diptera > Bibionidae > Dilophus > Dilophus febrilis. Next base: position 34,249,874 of record OY284469.1, on the reverse strand, counting down.
CAAATGTGTGTATCAGATAATTATTTCTGTTATTATTATAAATTGTGATAAATTAATTTTTACGAAAAAACAGAACACACACCTTTATATAAATAATATAGATTAGATTCTAATAACTTATAATTTAATTATAAAGAAAGACCGCGCAATTTAAATTAATTATTTAGTATATGATGATGAAATGTGATGTTTCAATGAAATTTTTTTTTTTTTTTAAAACGGTTTCAATTAAAAAATATTTATACTTTTTAATTTATTTTATATTATTATTTTTTTTTTATATTGAATTATTGAAAATTTGAAGTAAAACACAAAAAAATTGTTAAATGAAGAAATTTATATGAAATGAAATTTAACAAAAAATTAATAAATTTCACCCACATTATAAAAGCAATGCAACTAAAAAAAAACAACACTTTCCAATGATTTGACTCTATCGCACTATATAAATTGTGTTGTGCCCTGTATGTGCAGATGTTTTGTGCCTTTTTTTTTTGTTTTGATTACGTTATATGAAATATAAAAATAATATGTGATTTTTATTATTGAACCAATTTTTACTTTTTTATAATAATTATATTATTATAAAATAATTAATTTTGAATATGACTGAATAACATTTTATTTCTGTTAAAATTTAATAATAATAATTATAATTGCTATGGATGATCAATTCAGAATTGAAAATAAAATCTATATGAAATTCAATATGTATGAAAAGATTATGAATTAAAATCTCAGATGAAAAAAAAAAAAAATTAAATTAAATATATCACATGTCTTACCAATCAATAATAATAATAATAATAAAAAAAATTATATTTTCCTATAAGTATTATTTATTTTTTTGGTAATTTTTAAGAAAAACAAAAAAAAAATTTTGTATTTTAAAGTAAAAAATTAATTAAAAGTGGAATGGCGATATCCTACAGTTAAAAAAAACGTAAAATAATGAAAGAAAAGAAAGAAATATTTACCCTATTTTTAAATTATAATAAATTAAATAATTAAAAAAAATAAAAAAAACGACTGAAAAATTATAAGTTAATTTATACATTTTTTTTAAAAATATTTATTATATTATTATTATTAAATAATAATTGTAAAAACTTAAAATGAAATGATAATATTTTTTAATTACTAACAAAAAATTTCTTTTTTTTCTTTTCTGTTTTTTTTTCTCTATATATATAGAAAATAAAGTGTAAATAAAATTATACCAGTTTATTAATATAGATAATTTTGAAATAATTTATAAATAATAATAAATAAATAATATATAAGGGGAAATATTTTATTTTTAATGTTATAATATATCACAAAATTTAAAATCTGTTTTGGTTCTTCCAAAAGTGAAAACAAACAAACCATCATCACTTTTTTCCGAATACTAAATAATTAATTATTGTTAATAGAATTAATAATGTAAGGTGATGAGACATTCATAAAGATTAATAAAAACAAATGTGACATTAAATTGATAAAAATATTTTTCCAAATTAGAATTCGATAATTTCAACAGAATGAAAAAATAATTTCAAGATTCTTAGACAATGAGATAAAAATTAATGAATATTTCCATTAGATAATTTCAATTTTTGTTTGACCAATCTTTATATATGTTATAGTAATATAGATATATAAAGATCTGATTTTCACAGTTTACGCGATTTTGGTAATAATAAATTAACTATATAGCTAAACACAAGATGCATTCTATAATATCATGGTACTTAAACTATTAAATCATTTTTTTATATATGGAAATTATGGTGCTATTCCAATATTAAATATAATAAAACCAAAATTTTTGAAAAACAAAACAAATCATGCCGGGATTCAAATAATAATTACATTTACTAAACAAAAATCATAAATAATTGTTCATTCAATTCAATTTAAAAAAAAAAATTTATTTAAAATTTTATCATCACAAATTTATAAATTTTATAATTTTTTTTTTTTTTTTTTTAATTAAACTATAAGAATTATTTTGGGTGATTCATTTTTTATTGAACTTGTGTTTGTAAAGAAAAAAGAAATGATTTCACCCTAAAATACAATAATAGACTGATTGCCTTTTAACTTTATGTAAATAGATTATAAAAATTTAGCATTAAAGTTATATAATTTATAATAAATTAAAATTAATAATTTTAAAATGTAAATTAATGAAATAAACAAAATTAGTTAGACAAATAATTATTATTTTTATTATTATGATTATAAGAAATAAAATTATTATATATAAGAATTAAAATCAGAAAATTTGTTATTTAATTTTTTTCTATATACTTTGAGAATGTTCGGTTCACCCTTGCGTAAATATATAGCAGAAGAGAAGATTAATGGTTTTACATTTTTCAGGAATTGTACAGAATCTTGTGGAGATCTGGGATCTGGGGCAGATAAGGTATATGATAAACAAATGTAATTAAAATGGGAAAGTCGTGAGGTGACTTAAAGTCTTTTCAAACCAAATATATGTTTTTTTGTACAAATTTAATGTGTAACAATAATAAAATGATGAGATTTTGATTTTATCGAAAATATACCGAAAATTGTTCGCGCTATTTTAAATTTTACTATATTAAAACTAATAAAAGATTCTATATCAGTTGTCTTTATCCTCACATTAAATAGAAAATAAATCTAAAGCGATATATATTTTTTTATAGAGATTATAGAGATTATAAACATACTAAAATATGATTTCTATTTCAAACCAAAAAGATACAGACGAATATTTTCGAAGATTTTCACTTTTAATTCCTTACAGCACAAAAATTGAAACACTACAAACTGCATTATTTTAAATTTACTAAACAATCTGTGGAGATTTCAACGGAATTGAATGAATTTAAGATTAAAAAGAATTAACACAAATAATTCAAGAAATTTTATTGATAGTTTATTGAGAGAAATTTTATTAATTATTATTTACCACAATTAATTTTTAGTTTAAAAACTAAAATCAATGATTAATGAAACAACACAAACAAAAACAAAATATTTTAAAAACCAAATAATTACAATAATTTTTTATTTCAATCAAAAATCGCCATTAATAATACATAATGAATTTATTATTGCCGCAGATTATATTCCATTCTATATAGTACATATATAGAATCGCATTTAATAACATTGACAAATACGATTTGAATTACAGAAACCACCTGGTTTCCAATGTCCTAAGCAATGGGCAAAACATGGAGAATCACCTAAAGGAGCTAATATATTACAGGTAAAACGTTTTTGACGAGCCAACGGTTGAGACTTGTATTCTTCAAAATTATCACCAAATGCTAATATATGAAATATTATATATATGTTATATTATATTTATTAATAAAAAAAATAAATATTGTTTTAAAAACGAATAAAATAAATGTAAATTACCACTTTCTAAATCAGCTAATGCTTGATTTCTTTGTTCCACCGAAATTTGTGGAATTGCATTTGCGATAACAATAAATGCAAATCCAATAATAATTCCAATTGTTAATTTCATTTTAATTTTACAAATATAGAAATTTATAATAATTCTGAGAAGATTAAGATATTTTAATAATTAAAACTGCTTATGTTAATGAATTTTATTATTTTCTGTGTGAACTATTTATACTAATTTTTTTTTTTTGTCTTTTTGATACGCACCCGATTTTTTCCACAAATTATTTATTTAATTAAAATTTTTTTTTTTGCAGTTTTTGTTTTAGGTATATTTAAATATTGAAACAAATAATAAAAAAAAAATAAACATCAAATTTTGCTCCTCTTTTATTATACAAATTATATAGATAAATATTTATTTTCGATATAGTAGTTTTTTAATAATTTTTAATAATAATATAAAGACATTTTTTTTTTTATTTAAAGATTGTTTACTTTATATTATTGAAAATTTTACTACGATATATTTTATTTAAAAAAAAAAAAACAAAACGTAAATATGTAGCATTAGAATTGAAACAGATGCGTTTCTTTCTTTGTAAATAATATTCGAAATAATAATCAATTAATATAAATATTTATTTATTTATTTATACCCATCTGCATGAAAATTATACGTATAATATATAGATCTTATCAACATGAGTAATATCAGTAATAAATATTAGTAACTCGCAATTGTAATTCGCATTATGGAAAAAAACATTTTCTTTTGTTTAAAAATATGCGTTATATTGAAAATTAAACTATACCTGGAATTTACACTATTTTAAATAATAATAATATTTATTCAAAAAAAAAAAAGATCCCTGAAGAATATAAAATATTTGTTTAATTATACATTACACGTTTTTATATTATTGAATTTTATATTAATTTCTATAATACGATAGTTATATATATATTTTTTATATATAGATCGTATATTATACAAATTTCTTGTTTAAATGAATACATGGTTTT